>RYFJ01001450.1:0-362616 GCA_003991445.1 Oryza meyeriana var. granulata | reverse complement strand
TACTGCAATGAAAGTCAGTTGCACTAAGATCTTGATTTTTTTCATTACTACAAGCTAATTCCAATAGATTGTTTTCTTTCTACATACTCACAGAATTCTCCTCTTAGAAAATTGGAAGATAACTGTGTTAATTCTATCATCAATAGTATCCTTTTAATTAACATCTAGCATCCCTGAGCTATCATAGTGCAATAGCATGAAGTTTACAAATATTTTTGCTCCACGTGGACTGCTTAATTGAAAAACTGTCTGACATAGAAATGAATATGATAACCAGTTAGGCCATCCTTGATGACCTCTTGAATGACTGTTTCATACTTGGTTTGATAGTTTAAGCTCATTTGGGCCGAGACCTAATACTATCCAGCTTCCTAGATACTGGGAACTAATTGTTCTTTTAGAGCTTATATGGCCTGGTTCGCTTGTTGTCTAACTTATTAGATCAGCAGATATCAGTCGTCGGTCAGTACTTACAAGCATTCATTGGATGTGCAGACCCTGAAGCAATATGCAGCTGAGTCATGCTTAATAACACATGGAACTGATATTTAATGCTTAGAAGTAACCTTTCATATGCTGCACGTTCATCTTTGAAATAGTTCTAAATTTTTTCATCCAAATATCCTCAAAAGGGTGAATATTGAAACCTTTCTGTGGGCTAAGCTTTTCATACAACTACTGTCATTCCCTTCATTTGGATCATTTCTGCTATGTTGATTGGCGCATTACCACCTTGGTCTGAACGCAACTGCACCTAGTTTATGTTATACCATTACATAGTAACCCTGTTCTTTCAATTATCATGGATATAAATGTCTTATCTTTCTCCACTCATGATAAAGTACTTCTCAAAGAAATATCTTCTATTGCAGTAATAGCCACTTTTAAGCAGTTGTTAAGTTATTTCTCAAGATATTTAATGTATCCCTATATCAGTATAATCCACAACAATAATTGCCGTAATCAAATAACAGGGCAATTTTTTTCTTCATTTGGTCCAATTTACAAGTAATAAGCCACATGGTAGAATAGTAAATATTGCTTCTACACATTTTATACTCAGTGTGCCCCCAGATACATTACTGCAGTGCTTCATTGTTACAATAACAACTATTGTCCTTTCTAATTGCTTCACCCAACCATATCATCTTTTATCTCGCATCCATGCGACATTGCAATTGGTGTTGCGGTTTGATGATTGAGTAAACAAAGACTTCCATTGTAATGATTAATACACTATATCTATGTATTGTTAAATCTTTTCTCTGGTCATATGTTGACAGTTACTTTAATATAACGGACACGCTTAGTCTGTAGTTTGAACTATTTAGTTTATCACCATCGAAACCTCGAAATGTATAGGTCGTCACATTCCATGTGCTTCTTTCGGTTCATGTAACTATCTTTTGTCATGCCATTGTGATTCAGTATAACAGAACATGAGTGAGGGCTCTCTTTGGGCTGGTGCAAGAGGCTTGCAATTCTGCTGCCGTTGGTTGCCGCCCAGGATGTTTAGTCTTATAGTCTTCAGTGTCTTGTAAAGGTCTTGTGGTTACTTTTGGTTTGTGCGCGCTTGTTCTATTTTGGTTTGTTTGAGTGTATTGTGTGTTTGGGTCCTAATAAAAAAAAAGAGTGTGTTTGGTCACGATTTCATCCTGTTTTTTTTACTTTTCTCCTTAATAAATGCACGGCAAGCTCTCTTGTTGTTTGGGAAAAAACCGTCTTAATTTTTCCACTAAAGTTATCGGATGCTATCTTCATAAGGTGTACTTATATTATCTGGTCAAGTTGGTGACCTGTGTCTGGTTTGTGTTAAACCCGAGTAGTAGCTTCTCCAACGATATCACCAGTTTGTTCTTGCCTCTTGGGTTCTATAGAACCTTTGCAGCACCTGACTTGCTTTTAAGCTTCAAGCTTTACTGTACCAGTTTCGGGTGACACCACAAAGAAAGGGTTCAACTGCTGCGTATGATAACCGTAGTTGCATGGAGTTACAGGGTGCTTGTTCCAGGAGGGGAACAACAATTCCAGTTTCCATGGAACGTTACACACTTACAACCATGCCTAATGCCTTCGTACCCAATCAAGCAAGTTAGCAAGCTATGGCTGCACTTGAGCAGCAGACTCGTGCCGATAGATAAAATCGACGCAGCGGCTCATCAGCGGGTGCGCGAGGCAGCAGGAGAGCCCTCCGGAAGTGTAGAGCATGGCGAGCGACCGCCTGGCGCGAAGAGCGCACCTGGTGCCCGGCCGCGCACGCAACCGTCACCACTCAACCCCCTCGTACTCCACCGCCCACCCGCCCACCTGCTGCCTGTCGTACCACGCGCGCCACCCGCCCCACTCCGCCTCGCCGGCGCCGTCGCCGGCGGTCTTCCTCAGCCGCGGCCGCAGCCTCATCGCGTTCAGGCTGTACCGCGTCGACGTCACCGCACCTCCCTCCGTGTCACCGCTGCACCATCGCATTCCAAACACGTTCAGACGTTCAGTAGTAAGACAAGATCGGCAGTGTGTATAGCAGATGGTTGTTCCACTTGGTGGATGGATCGAGCAGCGAACCTGTAAACCCAGATGCGCAGTCCGGCGCCCATGAGCTTCTTCAGGAGGGAGCACGGTGCCGGCGAGTCGTTCCATTACTTATGACCTCACTGCAGTACAAACGCACGGGTATTAATCACTGGGAAGCACCTCATAGTCATAGGCTTATACTACATGAACAGGATGCCGGAACTGTGCAATATTGCAGCCTGTAGACAGATACTACTACAGTACCACACCCATACTACAATAGTAGTAAAACGCATGTCCGTACTCTCAATTTTAAAATAATAAAATAGTATTGTTATAATATATTCTAATACTATAAATCTAGACAAAAATTATTAATACTAAATATATCAGTACTACATCTCGTGCAACACGAAGAAATTAATGTCGTCACGCCATAGATCTGTGGACGGGTGCCACAATAATATGCAAGGCAGCTAGCAGAAGGACGAGTAATTGCAGGACAATAATACGTAAATCAATCCGCGCGGTAGATCCTGCCGCGCACGTCGTCGCTGGAAGGATCGATCCTACAGTACAAGGCTATATAGGAGTATGCACACAGGGGAGAGAGAGAGATCAGCTAGTAGTAGCCGCGACAGAGCGAGCGTACGTGCGCACCTGCAGGGGGAGTACGGGTAGCTCAGGCCTGTCCGGTTCGCGTGCAGCGCGCGCTGCACGTCCTCGCGGTTGAAATACCCCCTCACGTACTCCTCCGTGCACGGGTCGTACCCCGCCGGCACGCTCTGCATCCTGCGCCACGCCTCCTGCTCCACCAAAAAACGGATCACATCACATCACGCGGGCGTTTTATCATGGTGTTTGTGCTCCGAGAGATGGGTGAGCTTACGTGCTTGGAGAAGAGGCGGGGCGCGGCGACGAGCCTGGGTGACGAACGGCGCGGCGCGGCGGAGGAGGAGGAGAGGCACGTCGGGGTGTAGATGCTGTAGATGTCGATGTCGTCGTAGGCCCTGAGGAAGGCGCGGACGGCCGGCGAGCAGCCCTTGCCGGGCTTCCCGCCGTCCTCCTCCTCCTTGAACGAGTCGCACTCCCGCCGCACCGCCGAGTAGAGCTCGTCGGAGATGATGGCGTGGCTCCACGCGTACTCCACCATGCCCATCTGGTCCGTCGCGTCGTTGAGCACCGCGTTGCCGATCTGCACGAGAGCAAAGTTTGCATCGATCGCACGCACCAGGTCAAAAAGAAATCAGGCTGATGAACTCGTCGCAATTATTAGTTGCAGTAGTATAATTATTGCAGAAATTTTACTGCTTTCACAGGACGAACTATAGCCGGGTAAAAATATTACCCAGTTAAAAAGTTTCGAGGCAAACCATGATATTTTACGACATAAAGCGAGCAAGGGTATATCCGCATGCACGCTTAGTCCATCTTAGAATCATCTCCTTTTTTTACAGCCCCGGTTCCTTTCATTCATCTCTTTTGCTTTATCTTTCTAGAACACCAACTAAGCACTACAGCATAATTTGCCTCGTAAAAGCTGGTTGCCTGGCACTCAGCAATCTTAATGGCATGATTGCAAGCATAAGAGGGGGCCGGCTCTTTTTTTGGATTCCTTTGGGAGAGTGCTTACCATGAAGCCTTTGATGTTGATGACTCTGCCTCTGCTGGCCCCTTTGTTCCCGTCGTAGATTAGCTCTGCAAGCTGTGGGACATAATGCCCTGCAAAAGCGTATCAAGATCAGATTCAGCAACAGGATTATTTTTAGTCGCAGGTTACCATGAAGCTTAACATGTACAACTCGACAGCATTTTTAGCTGTGTAAATAACAAATGGAGTTAGGCTGTACCAGCATAGCTCTCTCCAGCAATATAGAAGTCACGGTTCTTGAACTCTGGAAACTTGTTAAGCCAGTTGAGGAGGAAGCTGTATGAGTCCTGCGCCGTCACACGATCGCCGAGGCGTCGGAATCAGACGTCCGTTCGTGTAGGAGAACCCCACACCCACCGGCGCTTCAAGGAACAGCAGATTCACAGCTGAAAGCAAACAACACGGAGCAATGTGCTCAATCAGAAGATCATTTTCAGAGTTCAGACAGCATGAAGTAAATGAGCATATGGCTCGGTGTTAGTGAGCTTGCCTTTGTTCCATGAGTAGTCATTTAGAGTGAGATTTTCGCCGTTGCTCCTGACCAGAAACGGGCCCAGCTCCTGGGCGGCGCCATAGGCAACAGAGGAGCATCCGGGACCTGCAAGATCACACTACATTAGACAATTCTGTCAACTAACCAGTTACTCCCTCCCTTTCAGATTATTATTCTTTTTAACTTTTTCTAAGTTAAATTTATTCAAGTTTGATCAATTTTATTGGAAAGCAGATAAATATCTATAACACTAAATTAGTTTCCTTAAAACCATAACTAAATATATTTTTATAGTATATTTGTTTTGTGCTAAAAATATTACTATATTTTTTTATAAATTTAGTTAAACTTAAATAAATTTAACTTTAAAAAATTAAAACGTCCTGTAATCTAAAACAAAGGTAGTAGTATTTTTACCTCCTCCACAACCTTATCCAGTGGACTGTACTGCTAGTCACCTGACCTTCAGAGCTGTTTATACTATAGGTTTTACGTGTACTGTGTACAGTATCTAGAGTAATTCTATTGTGCTTTACTGAAAAACAATTGCAAAGGTGAGGACAGAGTGGAGGTCTGGGAGATGAGACAGCTGATTTGCCAAGCAGAAAGGACTCTGCCAGTCAAAACGTCAAAGGCTCGAATATCCATGTAATTAAGTACTCCTGGTTTTCACTGCTTTCTCGTCCAATTTTTTATACTGTGCAAAATCTCCATGTTCACGTTCCAAGTATCCTCCAAATCCCCCATAAGAAAATGGGCTATCACTGGGATCTTACTGTATTCTGAAACTAGCACATGACGACCTTATCTTAGGACAGAGTGACAATAACACATGCTCATAGAGCCATTCAATAGTCAATACTATCATACGACATACGTATTAGTAGGAACATTTGTAAGGATATGCAATGGCATTTCTACCCGCGTACGTATCTTTTAAATTATTCTTCCAATGTGATGTCCTTTGGTGGTGCCCCATTAGCCTCTCTAGAGCCATGTGAAGGAATGCTAAAGGACAAGAGAAAGCGAGGGAAAGAGATAAAACGCAATGCTAAGGGTGAGTTTAAAGTTGAGGGAAGATAGAAGATTGTACAAAATGTAATAAGTTATTAGTATATAATTAATTAAGTATTAATTATTTTAAATTTGAAAAATAAATTAATATGAATTTTGAAAGCAAGTTTTATATAGAAAATTTTTTAAAAAAGTACCATTTAGTAGTTAAAAACGTGCTTATGAAAAATAAGAATGGTTTTTCTCTTTACCCATAGTTTCGAAAGCTCCATAAGTCTATGCATGATCTAACACTGCTACAACACAGAAAAAAAGAAGAGAATCCAGGAGAAAACTTGAGTATAATACATGGCTCTCGCTCGCTGTGTCCCTCTAGCCTTGTCCGTGTCGTCGCCAAGCAAAGCTTCTTCCCAAGCTGCTGCTGCAGGATCTGCTCGTTTGTACCACTGCTGCCTCGAGCTTTCTTTTATCCCTTTGCCCTCTTTTGCCAGTGTCTTTTTCTGCACCGGCCGGGAGGCTTTGCTCTCCACTGCTCTGATCAATGCTCTCCCCGCCTGTGGATCTTGCTGCCTTGCTTTGGAGCTTTTATTGCAAGAAAGCATAATTCTTCCGTTGCGACAGGGTGGCCACACGGTCTGCAGGCTTGTGCTTTCCGGATTGTGACTTGCTAATCTCCATATTTGAAGGCCAGAGATAGATATGTTGATAGATTGATATAGATATTAGATAGGTTGGCATTAGGTAGAGAGAGAGAGAGATGGAGGGAGATAGCTCGTGTTCCTTTCTCCTATTTGTTTTGGTACTAGCTCTTAGTGTCATATAAGCATGTAGGTAACTGGAAGGATAAGATCGAAGGCAAGAAATGTATATAGCAAAAAAGAATAACAAGAAGCAAACATTCTTGCCGTCTACATTCATTCAGATAATGGTTAGAGTAAAATACTTTGGCAATCATCTGCAAATTTTGGAGAACCGAGTGCAAACGCAAGAATGGCAAACGGACAGCAATCGCGGGATCTACAGAACAAGGAAAATAAAGAACACACGCCTCAGAGATCACGCGTACCTCCGTTTAGCCAGAGCAAGAGCGGCTTCTTGTCCGGCTCCTTCTCGGCCTCGAAGAACCAGTAGAAGAGCGCCTTGCCGCCGCCGGAGCCGACGCCGACGTAGCCGGCGTAGTGCCTGAACCCGACCTCCGGCTGCCCAGGCAATCCAACCACGAGGTCGTCCTCCGGCCTCGGGCTCCGGGACACGCCGGTGGCTGCAGCCGACGCTGCCAGGAACGCCGTGGCCAGCGACAGCGAGAGCAATGCCGTGGACATGCTTGCTAACCGTGTCGGTGCTCAGGGTTTTAGGTTTCGGCTCTTGGGCTCTCGAGGAAGAGAGGAGAGGGAAGGGTGGTGGTTTTAAAAACAGGGCAGAGAGGAGGGCAAAGCGCAGTAGTAGAAGAAGAAGGGTTAGCGGTAAAAGTAACTGGAAGGTTAGGGAGAAGTGGCGGTGGTAATTATCTGGGTTAGTGGGGGTGGTTAAAGAACGGTGTTTATGTTGGGTGGTTTCGTAGTAGTAACTGGTTTGGACGTGGGCACTGGCCACTGGGCGGCAGTGGGCAGGCAGGAGAGGGCAGGGCAGTGGCTTGTTCACCGTCTGCTGCGTACGGGCAGAGGTCCATCAATGGCTTCTGGTCGCTCGGTGTGTTTGGAATGGACCGTATTTGTCCCTTCTTATGTACATTTCTTGCTGACGTTTAAATTAGATGGTGATGATTAGTGTTTGACTACCCTCTGTTAGTACTACATTCTTTTGTTTCATGGCATTGTTTCTATAGTTATTAAGATCAATCGAACATTAAACCAATTAACCGATTAAGGTCTTTGTTCACGGTTTACTCGGTCCTACAGGTTAAGCCGGCTTGAACCGTCGGCTTAATCTGATTTAAATATATCTAGATCTCTACCAAAACCATCAACCATAGCATAGTCTAGTGGTGGGAGTATTCTTCTTGGATGACAATACGCACCAACTCCACTTTTTTCTCCGGAGTTTGTAAAAAAATAGGTGGGTCAACCACGGTCCAAATGCAAGCCTCGGTCCTGATTGTGGTTTTTTATCAGATCACCTGTCAATCCTAATAATCATGGTGGTATCCATCTTATTTTTTTGACTCATTTGTTGACAGATACTATTTTGCTTTCTTTGTCTAAAAATATAATTATTTTTAGGTGGTGTTCGCTTTAGTTTTTCATGTGATTAATTAATTATTAACTATTAGAAACTTGAAAAATGGATCTATTTGATTTTTTATAGATAATTTCATATATAAAATTATAAAAAGTATTGTTTAGTAGTTCAGAAAACATGCTTACGGAAAACGAGGGAATAAGCAAAAGCTTTAAAATCTCAATATGCTTCCAACCTATCTAGATAATGATTAAAAAATTCTAAAAAATCTAGAGACATAACGTATCTATTATCCTACCAAAATTTTAGTGCAAAATACGACTTATATAGAGAAAAAAAGAGAAATATCATTAGAGGGTAAAATGAACCGTTTTCTATAGCTTACGGTCTAAAATAAGCCTAAAATAGTTTAGGGGTTACTTCAGCGAGATAGTTAAAATAAACTTTTTTCTTAGATTTATTGTTAAACAAACACTCTTTTTATTTGAAATAATTGAATTTTATATACTATTGGTCAAAATAGCACATCGAAAATCGTATCGAAGTCTAAAAATATTTATATTTGTAGACGGATGGATTAGTATATTTTCTCTCTCGTATAATCCGTCAAGTTTTGAGTCAATTGATATGCTGATTTACTGGAGTACGGACTTGCTTTAACCCCATCAATTCTGCTAAAAATAACCTGATCTCCAGCCTTTGCCTCTTCCCGTTTTGACTGCTCAATTGCTAGAGACAAGTCCAGTGCTGGTCTACGAGAGCATGAGACTGAATAATCTGTGATGCAATCATGTAGGATGGTAGTAGATGGGTATTCGGTGATTACAAGTTGACAACGCCAATACTGGGCATTGGATGATTGGAATCGAAGGTGGAACCGCGCAGTTACCACGCACCCATGAATCCTACTCATTTGAGTGCTAGAAGGATAATAATCATGAGTTCGTGACTGGAGCCGAAGGTGGAACTGAGCACGCATGAATGTCCATGCTCATTAGTATGCTAGAAATTCAACTATACAAGTTCGGAAAATATTTTCAGTTAAAATGATGTTGATAAGGAAATCTTTAGGTAAACCTTGACAACAAACCACCGCCATCAATTTATTCTTTTGAAAAGCAAACATTTTAAAATTTATCCTTTGATGTTCATAGAACCAAATTACAAGCAACATAGCATCTGATCACTAACCATAGGAGCACTGCATAGTGCATAGCCACTAGTTCTACCAGAAACACAACACTGACAAATGCACAAGTACAGAACTATGTACAGCTGAAGAACTTGAAGAGCAAAGGAGCATGCTTGCACCTTTACTTGGCCTCCCCAAATGCCGCATCGAGCCGCTTGCAGTCGACGATGTAGGCGAATCCGTAGGCCATGTTGACGAGCGTCGCCTCCTGCAGGTCCTGGCTCGCCGTGGCGGTGGCGTCGGCCGAGAAGAACACCCGGAACCCCCTGACGAACGCGTCCCGCGCCGTGGTCTCGCAGCACAGGTTGGTCATCACGCCCGTCACGATCACCTCTTCCACACCCATCCCACGCAGCGTCTCCTCGAGTCCCGTGCCGGCGAAGGCGCTGTACGTGGTCTTCTCCGCCACGAGGTCGCCCTTGCGGCGGCCCGCGCCGGGGAGGAGCTCGGCTTCCGGCGTGCCGTCGGTGATCTGGTCGCCGGGCCACCACTCGCCGAGCGGGCCGGCGCGCGGCACGGGGTCCACGTGGCGGGTGTAGACGACCGGGACGCCGGCGGCGCGGCAGAGCGCGACGGTGGAGGCGACGGCCGGCATGATCGGCGCGGCGATCGACGCGAAGTGGCCCTGCAGGTCGATGACGAGGAGCGCCGCCGCGCGCGGGTTGGGGTCCCGGCGGCGCGTCTCGTACCTGGTGTACGACGCAGAGGAGGCCGGCCGCGGCATGGTGAAAGCAAGCACTGGGGCGAGTAGGTGGCCGGATGAGATGAGAGAGCACTCCTGCGCCGAGGGGATCGGATCAATGAACGAAAGAGATGGCGAGGCTTTTACAAGCTTCCAGACGCGCAAGAGGCCAACACGAGTTAGATGGGGACGTGGGATGTGGCCCAGTAGAGATCCAATGGAGCCCATCTCACGAGAGCCCATTACCTTGCGCGTAGAATAGATGGTCGTAGAAAGTTTTTTAAGAAATTATATTTTAGGGACGTGAAGCAAATAATTCGTTTTAAAATTCTAGAGAAAAAGCAGAAATGAATACAGTCTAAGGGATAGTTTAAAGGTAAGAAAAGAGATAAGAGAAAGATCACGTAAAACGAGATAAACCATTAACGTATGATTAATTAAATATTAATTATTTTAAACTTAAAAAATAGATTAATATAATTTTTTAAGCAACTTTTATATAAAATTTTTTTAAAAAATATATCGTTTAGCAGTTAAAAAACAAACTCATAGAAATCAGAAGTTTTTTTCTTTCTTCCTGCTTATTCTAACTCAGTCTAAGTTGGCCAGAAGTGATATTCTTTGTACTATTTGTTAAAAAAAAAATTGAAGACGGCAACAACATGTACGTCACGAGATCCAGTTGACGCAAACAACACATTGGCCATGTTTGGATCAAGTAGCACGGCTAGAGTTTAGAGCTAGTTTCTAGCTCAGGACTAACTCTAAACTAACTCTAGCTAAAGTGGTGTTTGGATGCAAGGGTTAGATTGACAATAAATGTACTTTTCCAATCATTTGTCTCATTCTAACCATCTTTCCAGCCGGATTTGATGTGACAGCCTCTTGTGTGGCCTCCTCCCGCTCACAAATAATACAAATAAATCATCTTTACAAATCAAGCATCCAAATCACAATAAATTTTAATTTGTCCATACAAATGAGATGTAACGCGATACACGATGGCCGCCGCTGCCACGATGCTCCATGCTGGTGCGCTGGGTACGCCGGCCGGGTGCTGCGGCGGCCGAGTTCGCGCACTGCCGAACGGGGCCGCTTGCCCCCGACGACGATCCGCCGGGAAAGACAGCCGCTTCCTCCTCCGCAACCAGTTGCCGCCGAGGAGGAGCCACCAAAGTGCAGTTGTCGGGCATAGGGTGCCGCCGGAGTCGTCCTCGCGTCTCCTGCTCCGGCACGTGGTGGGCGATATGGAGGGTGCCCGGAGCCCCTGACGCGGGCAGGGAGGAGCTCGTTGTCGTCTCCCTGGAGGATGTCACCGTAGAGCTGAAGCCCCGGGAACCCCTCCGCCGCCGGCGCTTGCGAGTTGAGGTCGAAACCACCGCGACCAGCGGGAGCGTGCGCAGGGCCAGTCGCAGACGGCTGCGAGCCCCAAAAGTTGTTGTCGAAGTCATCTCCGTCCATGGCTGCAAAGCTCCCTTGCAATCGACGGAGGCGGAGCACCTGGAGCTGCAATCGATGGATTTACGTGCCACGCACCTGGATCTGGAGCAGCGCGGTGCCAAGGGGCCCGGCGCCTTGACGACTCGAGCTACGCTACGACGCCGGGCGGGACTTCGAAGGCACCACCATCATCTGGATCGGAGGGCGGGGGTGGCGATGCGCGAGCCGAGGAAGGATGGGGAGTGGGGAGGGAGGCGGCGGCACGGTGGAACACGGGAGGGAGGGAGGCGTCGCGATGCGAAAGGGATGAGGGGATCGGGGATCCGGTACGGGTGGATGAGGGAATAACAATCAATTTTCATTGGGCCCTATCTCAACTAGCCCAAATAATCACCCCTTGGAGAGGATAGTTTTTTTGATGGGCTAGATGCAACTAGCCCCAATCTAAACCTTCCTGTTTGGATACTTTAGGGCTAGTTGAGTCCCAAATAGCTTAAACTAGCTCTAGCCCTTGGATCCAAACAGGACCATTGAATTGAATGTACACCGTATTATATCATGCTTTTATTGTACAGCGTGCCTGTTACGTTTGGTCTGTTTCTCCCACAGATCAGATTTGGTGATTCTCACCAAAATAGACGCCGCTCTTTGGCCGGCCCCACGAAAAAGGTTATTCTCGTTTTCTCACCATATACGACAAAAGGCAGAATAAGAGGCGGCCATCAAATATATTTTTCTGGACCGGCCAGACGAAAGGAGAGAGTTTCCATTGAAGTAAATACCGGATTCTATCCATTAGGACAGGAGGGAGCTCGAGTAACGACTTCAAGCCGAAATTTTTTTTAAAAAGCTCACTCAAGCTATATACAAGTTGTCAATATGGCCTTCAATCCTTCACGTAGGTCCTGTTCTTTTTTTATTTTGGATTTTTATTTATACGTTTTTATTCCTAAATGATGTGTTTTGTGTAAAAAAATTTATATAAAAGTTGTTTGGAATATTTTTTGGAACAATATTTTAACTTTATAGTAGAAGTTAATTTATTGGTTTATGCCCTTAAGTAGTTATTAAAAATCAGATAATCTTATCAATCTCACGGCACGCAGCAGAAGAACTAACATCTCAAACAGGGCCGTAGCAGTAGATAGGAGAGCACTAACAGCTTGCGTTGCGTTGCGTGCCACCGCCAACCCCACGGCACGCAATGCGATTCTTTGCCTGGAGATGATAGCTATACCTGCTAGTATCTATCTTCACGTTATGTGTGCCTGGCCGCGTACATTGCGCCATTAATTAACATCAACTGGTCCTGCGGCGCGGCGGCGGTGACTGCCCGGGAGGCAAGGCAAAATTGCAAAATCCCTCTCACAGTGGTCCGCTTGTTTATCATCTTCTATCATCAGGCCTCTGAATTCTGTCACGCTTCTTTTTTCATCGGAACACTACTGTTGCGGAAGCTCCTCTAGGAGTATCAACTTTCTTCCTTAATCACCATCCGATGTACAGCTGTGTTGTCCCTTCTTCAGTTATACAATCAGTAAAATTCTTCGAGACAAGCTCGATCGTACAAGTTAGAATTATACTACTCTGTTCGTTCTAAAATATAATTATTTTTAAAGTTTAAATTTATTTGAAAATATAAATTATTTTTCTACCTAACTTCTTATCTCAACCAATCATAACTATTTTTTATTTAATTTTTTATATATATTCTTTTCTTAACCATGACCTTTCACTTCTTAATTTCACCTACTTCTTTAATTTTTATAAAAATTTTAAAAATATTTATATTTTAGGACATTGTAAATTACTTACTAAGTACCTACTCATGACTGTCCAGTCCCCACTTATTGATTCGATAAATGATCCAGCTAGCTCTGTCCCCCGTACAATAATTTCTGCAAACTGTACCGGCAGTGAGTGATGCCAAGGCCAGGCTTCAACTCGATCCCAAAAGAAGTGAACAACGAAATATCTGCAGAAGAGGGGTGTCAGAGAGAAGATTACGAAGAGGCGTGACGGGAGAAAGTTGAAAGTACAGGCAGGACGAAATCTGTAGGCACCGGTGCGTAGAAGTACCTTGCAGATACTGGTGCATACTCCCTCCATCTTAAAAAAAAAAAATTAACTTCTATATTTTAAACTTTATCTTAAAATAAATCAACTTTTATTCTTTTAACTACCATCATTCACAAATCAAGAAATTTTATCTCTTTAATATTCTTCACTTATTTATCCACCAATACTACTTTTTTATTGACGAGGAGCATTTTGGTCATTTGTTTTTCTTCTTAATTTTTTCTTTAGAATCTAGGAATAGCTATTTTTTTGGACAGAGAGAGTATGCAATTATACATGCAGCCTGCGTGTACGCACTCCCTCGGTCAAAAAAAAAAACTAACCCTTATATTTTGATGCAATAGTAGCAAGAAAAAAGACTACCATTCTTTATTAATATAAATGTATAATTGATGAATCGGTGACTAAAAAGTAAGTATTGAAGGGATAAATTTTTTTAATTTATAGGCTGAGGATAAATAAGAATATAGAAATTAATTTATTTTAAGATAAACTTTAAACTCTAGAAAGTTTATTTATTTTGGAAACATTGGATCGACGGATAGCCGTTGCGGCATTGCAGTTGCAGATCGGTTTACCGACCCATCAGGGCACCATGACATCAAGACATTTTGTCAACCTCCATCTCGGCAGGTTAACAACTCAAAAGCCCCCATCACATCAAGGCATTTTGTCAACCCGAATTCGGAGTATAGGTTAACAAACCAAAAGCAACATGGTCATTACACGGCGGTGGAGTACAGTACAAGGTAGTACTAGAGGAGGAGTGAAAAACTGGGAACAGTTGGTGGTACAGGTTGCTTAAGGTGTGATTCGGTGAGACGGAGCTGCGTCGCGAACGTAGACAAGGCGCAGAAGATCCAGATTAGTTAGGGAAATTTAACTATTTGCATGGTTAGAAGTGGATACCATTTAAATACCACTTTTACGATTTATCTTCTAATTTTACTATATGTGAGAGGATTTTCTAACTATTTTGTGGCGTGACACCTCAGCTTGCCAGCGTGTTAAGGGGACACGCAATGTCCTTTTTACCCCCAAAGGTCATCTTCTTCCTAGCACTTTTCTCAATCTAGAACGCTAATGCCGTCCCCGAGCCACGGCGAAGTGGAACTGCTCGAACTAGTACAACCGTCACTTGGTGACAGTCCAGCGCACCGCACGTGTCCCATGCACTCCTCGAGGAGCAGCGCACGGAAATCCCCCTTGATGGCCGATCGCGAGGCGTCGACGAAGGCGAAGAGCTTGGGGCGCACGCAGGACGAGCCGGGCTACTGCATGCCGGCGGCCATGATTGTGAAGGATGCTCCAGCTTGCCGCATTGTCGTGCTGAGCCTGGTGCTGCCGTAGCACTGCAGGACAAGGTCATCCGCGTAATGGCAACGTTCGGCGCCATGTGCGCTGTAGACTTGTCGGCATCCCAGGGTGTGGTGATCCTCTACTTCTTCGACTGCTGTAATCACCTATAACCTTTTTTTTTTCTCCATGTTTGTGGTTCTTCTTGTTTTATTTTCTCCATCTCTTTTTGACAGGTTGGAAAAAATTTGTAATATCTAACTTTCCTTTGTTCTTCATCATCTTCTCAAAATTTACTTTTTTTATACTTTTTAAAAAAGAGCAGTGGTGGTGAGTAATGAATTTGCCACCACCTCCATCACCAACTCCCTATTTTTTAATAGAAAAAATAACAGTGTGGCCCTAGAGAACTCATATGTCAACCACACTCTCTACTTTTTGTGTGAAGAAAAAATGACAGTGTGGGACTAAAGGATTCACATGTCACTAACAAATATATGCAACAATTAAGATATTAAGATATGATATATGTAAAAGATGATGGTGATAACCGGTACATGATAATTTTCTTCAATTAAAATCTCGTTGCAACGTACGAGTAATATGATAGTAGTACTTAATATTATCGGTACATTAAGGTATTATTTAGGAGATCATGCAAACGTTTTACCTATAATTAGTATTCCCTCCATCTTAAAATATAATAAGATATAAATATGAACATGAAGCTAGTGAAATTAAATAAAATGTTATGATTGATTGAGAAGCAAAAGTAGGAAGAAAATTTTAGTGGTGGAAATTTACGATTCGTTGAAAAGAGAAGGTAGATGTATAAGTTATTTTATTTTAGAATAAATTTTAAATGTTACGAGTTATTATATTTTGGTATATTTTGGTACAGAGAGTACATTCATGATTGGCCGCTCGAGCTGCATCGGCCGGGGCCACTGCTCTAGGATTTGGCGAGCTCGCCGCGAGCAGCATATCCGGCAGCAATGCCGGTTCGGCCAGCTCTACGCGGCGGCCGCCTCGTCCCCAACCTAGCCACCCACCCAGCCTGGGGACTGGCCACACAACGAAGATAGCAAGGTTGCTGCCCACGCGCTAGCAGGGCTCAACGGCCAGGAGGTCTTTGGCCGCGCGCCGTCGCTGTGCCGTGGACGTGGGAGGACCGGAGGAGAGGACGGGGATGTGGCTTCGCACCAAATCGGCTAGCCATTTGTGAAGCATACGAGATGGGGCAGGGGCAAAATGGACTTTTCACTTCACCTTTTGTCATGGGCTCATGGCTACTTGTCATGCCACAGTAGAGAAAAGAGCGTAAAATTAAGAAACACCATCTCCCTTAGCAAATATATAAGAGCAGTCCCAATAAAACTCTTAAATTTGATCTTCTATTAACTAGAATAGGAGCTCTCTCATCTATATTCAACCTCCTATTTCACTGCACACTCCAACCGACCTCTTATATTTTTAAGTGGAGCCTACTTGTCACTGGCTCACTCCCTTTCTTTTCTCCCTTTCTCTCCTCTCTCTCTCACTTTCCTCTTCTCGGCCGACGCAGCTCGGGGCGGCGAGGCCGATGGCTCACGGTGGGGCCGACGCGGCTCGGGGCGGCAGGGGCGGCGGGTTGACGCAGCCAGGTCGGAGACGCCGGCGGCCGAGGAGGGGGAAAGAGGAAGGGGGCAGCAGGGCCGACGCAGCCGGGATACGCCGGCGGCCGGTCTTCCAAGATCTGAGGTGAGCCATTCTTCTCCTTTCCCTTCTCTCCTCTTTTTTTAGGTTTTGCATTTGTTGGTGCCGATGACCGGCGGGGCCGACGCCGCCGATGACCGGAGGGGGTCGGGAGAGAGGCGAGGAGGGAGGCTGGAGGAGATGAGGGCCTCCTACATCTGAGGGGTTGCCTCCCCCCCGGATAAGGGCCCCGGATGATAAGAGGCCAAATAGGAGTTCGGTTGGAGACGATTTTTAACCCCTAAACTTCTAAATTTAAGATAAAGGATGGTTTGAGAGGTCGGTTGGAGATGCTCTAAGGACAATATCTTTTGCTAACTATATACTGTGAACGGCGTCGTACGTCAAAACATAGAGTGACAATTTATAAGTCACAAATACCAGTTAAATTTCTCGATTAATTAAGAACGGAGGGTGCAGAGGATTAAGGATGGGGCTAAACTATATACTGTGCCTCACGCGAACAGCTAATCTTCGCCTGTCGTTGGTCCAAGCTCACACGTATAAATAATACCCGGCGGGGAGGCAGCAATGGAAAAAGAGCAGCATAAAGAGGGAGGAGAGGCTGTCCCAAGCGTGCCCCACCATGACAGATACCTTTGCCGGCCGGTCCCACCAAAGCATAAACCGAGCTTACAGCCAGCCGGATCTTTAACGGGCAATTAGAGAGAGATTAAACGTGAGATGGACTTCTTTTACTCCACTGTAACAAACCAAACAGACGGTAAACACATGTACTGATTTGACAAACGGAACTTTACCTGTAGAAGGATCAAGCGTTTCAAAGCATAAAAGCGATGTGTATTCGTACAAAAGCATATGGATTTATAGAGATACCAAGGTGGCAAAGTCCAGATAAAACCACTCCATGAACCTGGTCCACTCATGGTCCAGCGCCCACGCCTCCACTACTGGCTGTCCCTTTCGTCCACCATACAGCGCCCGGAGCCGAAGAGAGCCCCCGTGGCCGTGGTAGCTAGTTCGGCCAGGAGCGGAGCCCGAATCTCCCACCAGCCAGCAGCAGTCGTGCTCCCCTAGACTTCCTCTCTCGTCTCGTGGCGTCGTGTTCGCCTTGGCTTGCCCAACCTACCGGCCAAACCGGTGGGCGGGAAGGAAGAGGAGGGCGTGGGTGCGTGCATCGCCGCTTGCCACCGTGCTGCCCCCGTCTCCACCGAATATTCACCAGCTATATGACATCCGCGATTTTATCCGTTCCCAGTTGGTTTTCCGTCGTCGCGGGAAGGAATTATAGCCCATGAGATATTTTGGATCCCGCTACGGCGCTGGTTCTGCGTGGGTTAAACCGAGAAGAAATCAAATTGGCGCATAGTTTTATATGGGCGGATCGGAAGTGACCCAAGGCTCCGACGGCGCGCGGGTTGCTGTGGTGGTTGTGGGAGCACCCGTCGACGACGACTCCGCCTCCGGCCCTCCTCCGCCTGCGGCCGAGCGGGACGCGGCTGCTGCTCTGGCGGTGACTCCCGGCGAGGAGGCTAAACGTGAGTCCTTGGCTGCGGCGGCGGAGTGCAAGCAGGAGGCGGCAGCGGAGACGGGGTTGCAGGCCATGGCGGTCACCGTGGTGCGGGACGTCGAGGCGGGCGGCCTGGACGCCAGCACTAGCGGCGCCGCTGACGAGAAGCCTTCGTGGTTCACCCCTAAGAGGTAGGTGCATAGCGCGATTGGGCGCGGCATCGTTGATTTCTGGGTGGGGTGGGTTTGAGCTGTTTGGTTGCACGGGGTTTGCACACCTCGTGGACTGTTTGAACCGAATTTGGGTGATTATTGTTTTAGTTGAGGAATTCGGGTTACCGTGAGCTCAATTGCTCAAATCTGCCGCACTGGGGCAGATGATTGCGAGATATTGAGTAGCTGATAGGTTTTTATATGAATTGGAGCTTTTGTCCATGTCAATTTGTGGTGTTAATGTAACAGGAGCAGGCCATCGGAGGTTGCCATTTAGTTGCTTGATAGCAAATCATCTCGGATGCGTATTGGCTGTTCCATTCGTGATTTTTAGAATTTGGATGTTTCTCCACGTTGGTTTGCTTTTTGTGTAATGGATCTGCGTTAGGTACAAGTATGGTGTTGGCTTGATGCAATTCGAGTTGTAGAATATGTATTATTTTGGTTTTTCAGACGGCAAACCCTTGTTTTTGTGAGATTAGCTAAATTGGTTTTCCTGCCATTGGAATTGGATGGGAGTTTGGTCTAGCCTCTCGTGTTGTATTTTGGTGCCGACTGGGCTGTGGACTTCAATGTTGGGGGGAGAGAGAGAGTTCATGAAATCTGCTACATGGCCACAGCTGATCCTGTTTGTACATCGTGTGCTTACTACCCCTCTGGATTTTAGCTATAGACCTCTCTTATCTGCGTTTTTATCTGCGTTTAGACGAGATGAAGTAGGAGGGATAGTGATTCACTGCAATAATTCCGAACTCCAAAGTCCAAACTTGTGTAGTCTATATTGAGTTCAGGTTAAGATTGTGTTCAAAATGCAGATTGCTTAGTATATCCTGTGCTCAGTATGCCTCTGAATTTTACTTGCTATTTGAATTTAGCCAATATTTTCATGTTCTGTGCTCTTCTGTTCAGAACTTGCTGTTTGTGTAGCCAGTGACTCAGTGGGCGTATTCTGGTGTTTGTGTAGATAGTTGTGTTTTATTTATTGCAATTCAGAACTCGATATATTTATCCTTCTTTGAGTTAGTTTATATCGCTGCAGATTACTCGTGATGTTTTGCATCATCAACATGCTAAACTATGTTGACCGGGGTGCAATAGCAAGTAATGGTGTGAATGGTAGCCGCAAAAGTTGTACTGGTGGCACTTGCACATCAGGTTCTGGAATTCAGTAAGTCCCAGTGGAAATTCCCTACAATTTCTTTTAGATCTTCAGATTCTTGCTGTATGTCTTGACTTATCGTATCTCATAAAATGAGAGTACAGATAACGAGAAACTCTCTCATTCTTTTTAACCTTTTTATGTTGTTGTATTCACACTGAATTTCTTTTTCCAATAAATTTATCATTTTTTTAGTTTACTTGTGAATGCCCTTACCATGCCATGTTCTATACAGGGGTGATTTCAATCTGAATAATTTTGAAGATGGCGTGCTCTCCTCAGCATTTATGGTTGGGTTGTTGATTGCTTCACCCATATTTGCATCGTTGGCAAAAATGTTAGTTTCCTGTGAATTCGTTTTTTCAATTTGTTATACCTTATTCTATAATTGCTCGATCCACAAGAAAAAATATTACAGATGGAAAACCACTTCTCAAAGAACAATATATGCTACAGATTGTCAGATAAGAAATATAAAAACATTTATACTTCATAGTCTGATGGAGGCTAACACAGGTTTCAGAAATATCAAACCTTTTGATGTGTTATGTTCTGACACACGATAGTTTGTTTTCCTTCTTGCAGACACAATCCTTTCAGGCTTATTGGTGTTGGATTATTAGTCTGGACTATTGCAACAGCTGGTTGTGGGTGCTCATTTGATTTCTGGTCAATTACTATATGTCGCATGTAAGTACCTTGTAATTGTGAACGATCAATTCATGTTTCAGATCTGTGTTACTTTAAAAAGGTAGAAAAAGGTCTTACTCTGAGTAATCACATGAACAATTCTTCAATTATTGTTACTTAGGTTAGTTGGCGTTGGTGAAGCATCATTTATAAGTCTTGCAGCTCCATTCATTGATGATAACGCACCAGCAGCACAGGTTCTGTTATTCTTAGAATGCCTTTATATTGTTTTTCTGCACTGAGCTGATATATTATGTTTCAACAAATCTTATTTTTGCACAGTTTTGTTTCTGTGCTCAATATATGCCTATATTCGTCTGGGAAATAATCTACATCTTCGGGCATATAAGTACTCTTCAGACATTAACCATCAATTAAGATGTATGTTTACTATATAGTCAAGGATACACATGATTTTACCCCAGATCATTGTATATTTATACGAATGAACCAATTATCAAGTCCATGTAATCTAGGCGTAATTCCAATGGCAGATATCCTTTGTTAAATTGACCTGTATGAGGTATCATCAGACTGAGAACTACAGTGGAGCACTGTAATACTGTACTTGTCTGACTAGCATAGTCCAGATAACTCTTGACTCGTTGCTACTAGGTGTTGAATCAGCGTTAAATTGCTCTTTGAATACATCCTGTGAGCTATGCTGTATCACTGGGAGATTTTGTTTTTATTTGTACTTGTTTGTATGTCATGTCTAGTGTCAACCAGCAACTTACCTTGCTACTCCTATGTTACCAGAAAACAGCATGGCTTGCTATGTTCTACATGTGTATACCCACTGGGATAGCGGTGGGCTATGTTTATGGTGGTCTGGTAAGTCTTACACTACACACGATCTTTCTTCCATTTTTAGTTCTGTCAAGTTAAGCAGTTTTGAGTAACAAGTGCATTTTCGGTATTAAGTCACCTCAAAATATCTCCTCTTTTTGTCAAAATCACATCAGGTTGGAAATAGTCTGCACTGGCGTGCTGCTTTCTGGGGAGAGTCGATTTTGATGCTTCCTTTTGTTATTCTGGGCTTTGTAATAAAGCCACTACAGCTCAAAGGTGTTGTTTATTTTGTGTGTCACCAGAGTGTAAAGCACTACTGTTTATATAGCACTACGTTAATTGTTAGGGTATCTTTGGTACTATCTTGATTTTTTTCCCCCTTCTTATTCTTCTTTTTGGCGGGCATTTTGTGTACCAGGATTTACTCACAGTGTGAAGACAAAAGAGTATGGTGCGATGCTCAATCCAGAACTGCAAGATGAGACAAAGCAGGGGGCGTCTACTGGAGTCGATGGTCTTGCAGAAACGCTTCCACATAAGTTCTCCTTGTAAGCACCTCCTTCCTAATATTTTTTTGTTTGGTTATTAAATATTTGTATTATGTTGATTCCTTTATTTAATCATCATATTACTTCAGATATTTGATAAAATGAGTTTTGACTGTTGATCATGTGAACAAAATTAAATTCTGTGGAATGCGTTTACTTGATTGATATACTGACATGTTGTGTTCATTCTGTAATTTGAGGAGAAGCTGGGCTCCTTTCATTGCAAATACTATCAGCTTATGCACTTTTAATAGAAAATAATATTCTGAACGTTCCTCACTTCAATCATGCAGCTCAAGTTTTGGAAAGAAAGTTCTGACCGAAATCAGGTACTTTGGGAAAGATATGAAAGAACTGCTTCAAGAGAAAGTCTATGTCATCAATGTCTTAGGTCAGATCTCCTTTCATATGTTATGCAATTTCTGAAACTTAATACTGATAAAGTCAATCTGTTATAGCTCCCTATAACACATGTACTGTAAATATAGTTGAAACAACTGCTTTCTTTGCTCACTTCAGTTAGTCGAACATTAACTTTTTTTTTTCTCGTAAAATTTGGTATAGCATCGTTACTCTGAATCAGTAGCGTAATGGTGTTATGTCCAATTGTACTCTCTGAAAAAGAAATAGTAGGGTAAACAAACCAGTTTTGTATTGATCTCGTGGCAGATTCAATCCAAAATCACAATAAATTGGCACATCTAATGCCCTCATTTTGCAACATAATCTTGCAAGAAGTAATTTTCACAATTGAGGTTAGTTATACAAGTTTCCCGATCAAAGTTTGAAGCTTGAAATTCCTACTGCTAAAAGATGTCATATTTAAAGTATTATCTGGTAGACTATTTGGGATTGGAGTTCATTTGCCTGTGCTGTTCCAGGCTATATCTCCTACAACTTTGTCATTGGTGCCTATTCCTACTGGGGCCCTAAGGCTGGTCAGGATATCTACAATATGGTAATTCCTTGTATTCTCTTACTGATGCACAGGGAATTATGCCTTTTACATATGGCTATTTAACCATTATTTTCTTATGTGCTCACTTCTTTTCAGTGAATTTGGCTATTGTAGTTTTGTACGTATTTTCTTGCATGAAAAGCCATTCTATTTGGTGCTTATATGAAGCTCTAGTCTAGTGTAGCCTACATCTATCCACAGTATTTTAGAATATCTTTAATGCATTCTCGTTTCATTGGTTAACCTTTCTCGTTGAACTTTGTCATTCCAGGCCAGTGCGGATATAATGTTTGGTGGAATAACAATAGTCTGTGGAATATTTGGGACTCTTTCAGGGGGTTTCATTCTTGACAAGATAGACTCTACAATCTCTAATGCTTTCAAGGTAAGAGGTGACTTTTCAAAGTAATCAATTATCTGCACTTAGTTTTGGACATCTTATGTTGAGAAAAAACAGATTTGCCCAACTAAAGATATGTTTGTCAATTAGCATAATGAGTGTGAGATCGTTCCTTACCGAGTGTTCTGTCTGCATGAACACTCACTATTTCCTTAGTTTGTGCTTTTGTAATGCCTTTTCACTGGTAGGATAAGCTGCCCACACCCAGATAATTACTTTTTTTTTGTTTGGCAACATGTAATTACCATTCCCTCCAGGTCATCTAGACACTACTTTGAGCACTAAATTTTGTTTCCATATATTCGGAAAAAAAGTTGTAGAGATGCAATTTTGTGAAAATATTTTTAATAATGAATTTTCGTCTTTCGTATATTCAAACTGCGTGCATGAGCCAATACCTGTTGTCAAAGTTTATACATTTTGACTGCACACATTCTATGGTGACCAGAGGTAGTAAATATGTTCACTTTGGGAATGTACCTGCGACTAGTTGTTTTGATTGCCTTTTGTTTTTTTTTCATTAGTATAATAACACTCTTAGCCTAGTAGAAGTGAACCGTTAACTTTGCAAGGTCATTTATCATTTTTCAACCAACCAGCAGGATATCAAACATACATATGTAGCAGTATCTATATGAGGCAGTATATGCAAATTATATATAAGTGCGGAGTAATGAAGTCAAAGGAAGTTGTTTCTTCTGCAACTTACTAATAACGTTTTGCTTGCTTCTGTTCACAAAATTGTTTTCTTGCAGCTTCTTTCTGGCGCAACTTTTCTAGGGGCAATATTTTGTTTCGGTGCCTTTTGTTTCAAGAGCCTTTATGGATTCATACCCTTCTTTTCAGTAGGGGAGCTTTTGGTCTTTGCAACTCAGGTAGGTCATTTCCTTCAGTTCACTGTTTCAACATATTCTGGATTTATTAACTAGTTTTTTATTGAATGGTCTCTGTATTGACAGAAACTCTGGTTTCTGTATGGTTAGATGCCAAAGAAAATTTTTTCAGCACTTTATTATTTATACTAAATTTCTCATCCCGATATGCATGTCTAATTATTTTCTTCTGATTCTTATAATTTGCAGGCCCCAGTAAACTATGTATGCCTTCATTGTGTAAAACCAAGTTTGCGGCCATTATCAATGGCTATGTCTACTGTTTCAATCCATATATTTGGTGATGTGCCTTCATCACCTCTTGTTGGGCTTCTTCAGGTAATGTTGTTTGTGTTTGTTCACACTAAATAGTAAATTTGATATTAAAGAATTGACTAATTGCCGAATTTCCCACTAGATAACTTTGAATAAATGGATTTATTCATTTTAAATGAGACTGGCCCTTGTAGTGCACATATTATGTTGTATGAATTGTTGTAGTACATAGATTCTTGCTATATGAGATGTATTATGACACTGAACATCCAATACCTCCTAGATGACAGTTACTTTGGGTATTCATCTCATTCAAAGCTTATGGTTGTACTGCTTGAACTTGAGTGCAGGACAAAATCAATAACTGGAGATCGACAGCTCTTACATTAACGTCTATCCTCTTCATTGCAGCTATATTTTGGTTTATTGGTACGTTCTCTTAGCACAACAATTATAATGTCTTATGTTCTGTTTTTGTTCATGCGAACGAGAAGTCTAGCCGAAGCAATTCTAGGAGCACCTTGTTATTTGACATTTCAACCACTGGAAACTTTATTCTTCAAAAAAGTCAAATGCATGAAACCAGACAATTTCTTAGCGAGCTACGACTCTGCCTTAAAACATGCATAGATTTTACATGAAAGTATCTGTTTTTAATATTGTTGTTGAGATTTGTTTAGTTTTAAAGTTTTCATGAACCTGAAAAAAATTAGTTAGCTCTAGGATCTGAAAACAATCTTTCAACCCCCATTTATAGCAAAGGATAGCCTTCTTACAACCTGAACATATGTGTAACAAGCCAAATGCAATTCAGTCACTGATTACGAGTAAGGAACCATGTAGTCAGGAAATAAATTTAAGGGTGGAGGAGATTTAGAAGTTATTCTCCCCGAGGAGTCTACAAGTAATTAGGGGCCGTTTGACAGAGATGGAAGTCTGGGGGAAATTATTGGATCCATTCATATTGCTTTTTTTATTCAAACAGACCTCACCCCCTCTCCAAACTGGCTTAAGCTCTTTTTTTGTTGTCTATTCCCCTATAGAAACAATTGTAAAATTGCCACTATCACATGCTATTATTACTGATATGAAAAGAAGCACAGAAACAGTTCAAACGGTTTTTGTCGGCTGACGCAGAATTGATGGTAGTTCACTGTGGTCTGGAGTTGTACTATTTGTCTGTTTGCACTGAATCTAGATACTGTCATGCAGGCATATTTGTCCGTAGCGTTGATCGTTTCAACGAACAGAGTGAGCATGGTGTCCCTGCCGTCGAGAGATCAAACCTCAGGCCATTGCTCGATGAAAACGAAGAGGCACGGGCATCTTAGTAATCTGCGTAATCATTAAATCCGTGTCTTTTTTTCTCTTGTAGATTACTCTTGGCCGGATTATTTCCATCATGCCAGGAACACGTGAAATGCAAATTTGCATGTGTATCGGCTGTACCTGTAAATATAGGAAAAAAAGAATCTTTTACTTTGTGATCTTTCTTTTTTGTGTACAGACCACAGATACGGGCAACAGAGTATCAGAACGACTTGAATCCCATCAATTCAGTGTTATGCTTTGTGGTGACAGTAGTGTTATGGTGTAACGTGATTACAATCATACGAAGCTCAATTTATGTCTTCATCATATGCGAGTGCTTGTTCGAAAACTATAAAATGCGATGCGGAGAGAATACGGGTTGTGTTAGAAAGATGAGGAACATGTTTTTCTCCGCCTGAGAAGGAAAAAAAAGGCAATAAGGACAAAATTGATACAGGCTAGGTTTTGTACTTTTTTCATTCCAAAATATAACTGTTTATAAGTTATTTTATTTCTAGTTTATTTTGGTTTTCCTTGTTAAGGGCCTTTTGGATTTGTGTCAATCAAACAATAGTTTTAGAACTTTTATGTTTTCAATTCCTGTATAAATTCAATGGCTGTGACATTCTATTACTACCTTTTTCTTATTCTCGCGATTTCACAATCCTGCGGTTCAAATGGGGCCTAAATAAGGAATAGTTGGGGCGGAATCAGGGGTGGACGCATCCAATGGGTAGGGTGCGGCGTCCGTTCTAGCTATGGCCTGCGTCGTCTCATGCCCTCATGTCACTTTTCTAGTTCTAGACTTAGCACATTAGGCGTCAGCCTATTAGATCAATTAAGTATTCTTGCCATCAGGGATTGATGGTTATCTCGTTTTCACGATTATGCTCGCTGTCTTGTCCATCTAATGTTTTTTCGATGGTTCGTTTTTGTCGCTAAGTTGCTCTATGCTCGTGCGGTGTGGTTCACAGACGTTAGTTTCCTAGTTGGTGTCAGATTTTATGCGACTAACTTATTCTGATTATATGGTCCAAAGAGTATTGCTTCATTTTCAAATAAAAGGTGCCATCTTGGATGTTATTTTGTAACTTAACTTATTGATTCTACTCTATTTTTTATGTTATTGCAATAAAAATATAATATGTGTTGCGTTCAATTATCTTTATCGTTCATCTTCATCCTATCTATATTTTAAAGTTGCGTTCATCACTAGGTGGAATGGCGGTTGAGAATATGATGAGAAGCAATTTGAACAGGAGATGAATGATGTATTAAGCACTGTAAATAGTACTAAAAATGCTTATATTATGGTATAAATTTTGAGTTGTATAAACACTACTGTAAATTTTGAGTACATTTTGGAGCTGAGGGAGAGGGAGTACAACTTTATCATGAGTATGTTTAGCCGTAATATCTATACTTTCTGTTTTAAAATATAAAGATTTCTAAAATTTAAATCTTGTTCCACGATATAAGAATTTCTAGCACTATTTATAGTAATACATGTTCTATTAATCACTTTTTATTTAATTTTTTTCATCTTATCCCTATCTAGCCTCTAACCTCTATTCATTTTACATTAATTAAGGGACATCGAAATCTTTTCTTTTGGTCTTAATATCTGCTAAATAAACTAGAAATATTTATATTTTGAAAAACGGAGTAAAAGAAAAAAAAATAAAGATGCGCAGGAGTATAGCCAATCAAACTATTCATCCATCTGGCCATGGCGTCCATTATTTCCACACAGCTAGTAGTACGTCCGGTAGGTCACTGGAATAAAACCCACTGTCAATTCCTGGCTAGGATAGGATGGAGTGTACCCCCTACATAAGGGCGTTTGCATGGACACGACGCAGAGCCACCAGGTGGTCCAGCCTGGGCACAACTGAAAGTAAACAGGTTGCATCCGGCGAACCGTCAATCCTCCCAGTGATCCACTTTTTTTTTTTTGGCCGTGCCCGATGATCCAGTTGCTCACTTGACACACGTCTGTACATAGTACTAGTACTGGCACTGCGTACACAAGCACAACTCTGCCTCTGCTACACGTATCAACATCATCTGCATAGCTAACCACCGGTCTGTGCCGCTGTGCGCTACTGCGGAGTGTAGCGGGGGCTATTCCTTGGCTGATGAGGCCGGGGGATTTAATTTTTTCCATTTTGACCCTTTTTTACAAATAGATTCTTAAAAAAACTTTAATCAGAAATAGATCTTTTTATCGGCGCTAAGGTCCACCAGCTCAGCGTTAGAGCCATTGGGGTTGACCCTCGGCCCTGCTGGCATCGCCGTCACGTTGACAAACGATATGGTATAACGGTCAGTGCCAGAGTCATTAATGCCGACCTCCCCATCCTCCCAAATAGCGCTGGCCTTTGCCCCCTCCCTCCTCCCCACTTTCTTCTTCCTTCTCTTTCCTTTCACTTGTAACATACCAGAATTTCGACTTTTGAAATTCTAACCAAAACCAATTAACAAAAAGACCTCGAGAGTAAAATCCTATAGTTTTCAAACTAGGGAGCAACGATAAGAGGTTTGGACTAAGATAAAATACCTTAGAAGTGCATAAAGATTTTAGGAGTTAACTCACAAGAAACAGAAAACATAATATGACTAACTATGTATAGATAAAAGTTTGATATAAAAATATGGAGATAAATAAAGCAATTACCATTTCTTGTGCATACCTTTTTCTGGATTGTTTTTG
Organism: Oryza meyeriana var. granulata; assembly: GCA_003991445.1. Classification (NCBI taxonomy): domain Eukaryota; kingdom Viridiplantae; phylum Streptophyta; class Magnoliopsida; order Poales; family Poaceae; genus Oryza; species Oryza meyeriana. The sequence goes on along the minus strand of RYFJ01001450.1, from coordinate 334,947 downwards.
GATCTTATATTGCACTTTCATAATAGGATGCATATATATTTGTATAGCCTAAATAATTTCTAAGGAGAATAGGTCTAACGTAAAATCATAGAAAAATTCCTGTAAACACTATCCCACATAATTAATCCACTGTAAATTTTCTATAACCTTATCACTTCAATTGGTACTTCAATAAAATCTCTCAAATCAGCTAGACTAGGAAGCTAGCTAAAGATGAATAGGTATACTTCTAAAATTCACCAAATGAAAATGAAGAATAATTGGACAGAGCTCTCTTTCCAAAGTGTGTGCCAACAAGAACCCTACCACCAGTAATTTTGGTTTAATTTATCTCCCAAAGAAAACACATCAAATGATAAGATCAAGGCACTGGAGAAATAAATGAAACTTCAGAAAAACTGGATCCACAACCCTATTTTGCGAATCCACCAAAAATAAACCAGATCACTTCTAGCAACAAAATTTGGTCAGCAAGTTAATCACATTCTTCTCTATCTCCAGTAATTTTTACCAAATTTTATGAATTCAATAAGTGTCTCAAATAAATACTCTTAATTCAGCAATACAGAAAAACTTGCACCTGCAGACAGCCTACTTGACACTTTTGCCAGAATTAATCCATCGATCACATTCTCACCAAATCTTACCGGAACCTGGATTATATTGTGAACCAATTACAGTAAAAATTCCAGTACAATCTTCACAAAACTTGAACATGAAATAATAGGACAAAGCTCACTGACTCAGACTAGTGCACAGCAGAAAATGCTTTTTGGCCGAACTTTGCCACTTTCTCCAGAGAAATCCACAAGTCCCACAACTCTGAATTTTGGCACAGAGCTAGCCAATACCATCTACTGCTCACAGTAATTTTTCCATGGTTTTACCTACACTGTAACTCAGTCAAAATGCCAGCTCAAGTCATCTCCTCAACTACTTCATTAACACACTCTAGAGAAAGTCTTCTCTCTATTCTGTCACTGCCAAGTGGGTTCCAGCCACCGTGGGTCCCATCTGTCGGCCACAGACACCCTTCCAGCACGGCCCCACCTGCAGAACGTCGTTGCCACGCGCCAGGCCACCGGCGATGCACTCACAGAGCGGTGCCAGCATTCCTGCCTCCGTTTCCTCGGCACAGTCGACGGGAGCTCAAGCCATCTCGCTATTCAGCACTCCTCGCCATTCTCTCTCACTCCTCCACGGAAAGCCCGAGGTGAAAACCACCATAGCTTTGAAAACACCGCCTTCTTCCTCAGCACCGGCGAGATCCCGACGGCCGCCGTCCTTCTCCGGTGAGCCTCACTGCAACTGAGACTTGGGAACGTGATTGCCTCTGGATACCTGATCCATTTTCCCCCTCAACTCCTCCTGTCTCCTAGGTTGAAGACGCCGCTGTGTGCGCTCGGCTCCGGCGACCGTCGTCATCGCATGCACGCGTTCTCCCGGACCGAAGCAAGACAGGAGCTAATCTTTGGACAGCTTTATCGCCAACTCAAGATGAACTCAAGAACAGAGCACGAGAAGCAGCCGAGTCCCGAGACTGTAGAACCACGCCTTCTTCCTCTCCGCCGGCCACCGTGCCCCTTTCTTGCTCTCTCTCTGACCACGGTGAGTCAAACTCCGATTCCTCGCGTCTGTACCAACCTCAACAACTCACTAAGGTGATACCTACTTTGTTTCTCTGGATCTTGGCCCAGATCCGGCTGCCGACAAGCGCCCGAGACACTCCGCCGCCACCGGACCTCTCCTGGGGCAACCGTCGCCGTTCCAGCTTCACCGAGCTAAGCAACACCCTCAGTGAGCATCCCTGGCACCTCCGTTACCACATGCATGCATCGCTTTAGCCTGTAACATGACATCCATATGCATTCCATATACATGCCGAAAGAGACCGCCGCCTCCGCCGCCTTTTCCGTCGATTCCGGCCACCGCCGGCGACGAGAGCACCACCGAAGGCTTCGCATTGGTCTCCTCTGCATTTTCTCTTTTGGCCCCAACTGCAGCCGACGCCGCCATCACCGTCGCCGCCGCCGAGAAGCTCGCCGGCTCAGTCCTCCTCTGTTTCGCCTGGCTGGACGGTCCGAACCGAGGTCGGACGGTCCGATCTATTGTTTCAGCGCACGCCTGCCCTGCCCTGTCTCTTTGGCATGTGGGCCCATCCTTTATAAAATCCAAAAAAATAAAAGAGATGAATAAAAGCTTTTCTGTTACACTGAAAATGGGTTTAATTTGGAAATTCATAGAAAATTCATTACAACTCCAAATTGAGTGAAACCAGTTTCGTTGGTTCTGAAATTTTATTCTCTAAAACCTGTTAAAATATAAAGTGGCACCTTCTGTACAGAAAATCTGCCAAAAGATTACAATAGTAAATAAAGGGTGAAAATGGGACTTTTAACTAGAAAATTCATAAGAAATCCATTATAACTCAGAAAAATGTCAAACCAATTTTTTAATTCTTATAAAAATGTATACTTTCCATTTATGAACTCAGTTTGCACAGAATTAGGCCACACATAATCAGTACATTTTATACTACTAAAAGGACACATAAAAATCGTAAAAATCATATCTCACAAATGGCAAGTGCAAAGATAAAAATAAGTTCACTAGAGAGTATATAAAACCAGTACCTAGTCGTTGTATAAATCTCACACATATCAGAATAACTTTAACTTTGACCTTAAATCGTATACGGACGTATTTTCGTATAGAACTCGTAAAATTCATAACTCTCAAACAGAACGTGACAAAATAGAAATTCCTTCACCTAAATTCACTTTAGACCAGTAGCAACCTAAGGCATAAATATCATGCATATTAGAGCATTACATATTTTCGCATTATTTGCTATTTATACGATCGTACTATTTTTCCTTTAGAGAACGAATTCGATATCGGTGAAGAAGTGAAATAGTTGGTATCCGGGTACTCAAGAGTAAGGCAAGTTTTCTCCCCTCCTCCTTGAACAAATTGAATCCTATGTTTTGGGGAATGAAATGTGTTATTTGCAAAATTGCATGCGTATTTGTAACTATCGGTATTTAAATTGTGGAAATGGGTAGTTATAACCAATTTGTTGCATAACCAACCTTGAGAACTTGTATCCCTTGCTGATTGTAACCTTAGAAATCATTAGAGCATTTTAATTGTGCTTATTTGGGGCTATATATGCTTATACATATATAAATTGCTTAGCCATGCTTAGAGATATGCTAGAATAGATTGTGATCACTTTATAAATGAGATTTTGGGAATTTTATAACTTCTGGACAGAGGTGAAGCCTCTGGTTATTTGTGAACTAAAATGATGAAGAACCTGAATTTAGACTTGGGCGGCAAGTGGTGTGCATATGGAGTAGTTGCACACCGATAGGGGGAGTGTTTGCCCGGGTCAATTAAGGACCGAACTCAGTGCCATATTCTCATGTTAAACAGTACAACCACATGTGCTAGTTATGGGATAGCCATAGCGGATTAAGTTACTTAATGTTTAGCCTTGCATTTTGGTAGGCTGAGTAGTAGGGGCAGTGCCTACGAATGTACTGTAGGGCTGTTCATAGGAACTACCTATGGTTCCGAGGGACTGTGATCACCTCATGTCATAGGCGTCTAAGTCTGTCCGATACAACGTTGTGTGCCTCGTGGGGAGCCAGGACGGTTGCCGCCACGGCGCTGGGTTTAAGGCGTGGGCCCGCCACCCACGGCATTGGGGTAGCGCCCCGGTGTGGAGTAACACACCTCGTGCTGGTGCAAGGCTAAATGTTAGGTAATGTAAAAGCTGTGTTGTGACCTCTAGACCGCATTCAACGTGAAGAGTGTGGTGGTACCGACGGGTACCGGACAAACTAGAGTGTAGCCGTTGGGCTTCTATCACATCATGTGGGTAACGATGTACAAACTCTGCAGAGTCAAAACTAATCGGTTAGCCGTGCTCACGGTCATGAGCGGCATGGTTGTGCTCATTGAGTATAGATTTATGTTTCTAAAATGCTTTATGAAATTGGGATAAGGATTGGTGATTTATGAGAACTATTATGCTTATTACAATGTTTATGGTGTCTTGTTGCCGAGGAGGGCACAAGTAGGAAAATTATTATGTTGATATTATGTTGATCACTTCACTACTTATTATATTTGTTTAAATGCTTTCTAAATTACCGTTGCAAAATGATTGTGAACTAAAATTAGTTTTATGCAAAACTGAACCCACAAATAGCCTTTCCTTGATTTAGAACTTGCATGTATTATAGGATTGACATTGTCAGTACATTATTTCGGTAATGTACTGACTCTTGCTTGTATTTTCGTTTATTACCTTGTTGTAGGTTGAGTGCTACAGGATTCCGTTGCTTCTTCAGGATTGATTCTTTAAGGGGTGTACCCCTAGTCGGATTGCCTGTGGTATGGGTAGATAAGCTTCCGCTGAATCATATTATTTGGTCATTTGACCTATGTAACTCTGATGTAGAAAATTTAGTTTACTTACTTGTACAACCACTTATTGCATACCATTGCTAGAGATGAAAGTGTGGACTAGCAATTTTCCTGGGGCTAGTTTGCATGAGTATAGATTTAGAACAGTTGAGATGCATGGAGAATAGTTCAACCGTAGACCATGTCCTCAGAGATATGTATCGTGTTTGGTCGCTGCCTTCGTGTGGTTTGACGGGCATATCTCGCCGTGTGGACTGGTGTAACTATTCTTCCAAATATCTCTTGTGTTCTTAGTCTGGCGTTTGGTTGTTTTGCATTATAATTGGTGATTTGTGTGACAAGGCTGCGATGAGGTTGGATGGTTACAGCTCTATTTGATTTTTATTCGAGACCCCATCCAACTAGATATTTCGCGTTGTCGTACCAATTACCTCTTGTAGTGCAGAATAATCGGGTGCCCACACCACTCGAGCCCAAGAACTCAACCTTCTCTCCCTTTCTTCTCTTACACCTATCTTCCTCAAATCTGATCGATTTGAAGGCTTTTTTCCTCAGTTTTTTGTGAAATCGTCGAGCAGGGTATCCTCCTCCATTTTTCCTTGTTCTTTTAGTTTTATTAGTTGATTTTAGAGATCGAGGTGAAACCCTAGAAATCAAATTTGTCTAAAATTAGTATTATTGAACCTTGAACTGCTTGATTTGAGACTTGTAGTATTAAATGTGTATGATATGCTTATAAGTTTCTCTAAAAAATTGATTGATTTAGGAGGTGGACCACATGTTTTAGGTAAATGATGTTGCTAGTGTATAAAAGATAATATAGATGGGCAATTTTTTTATATAACGCTAGTTTTATTTTTCTAATTTTTATTTTGAAATTTACGATGTGATGTATATGGATAGAGTGGTCTGTGTGTATTATGGTGGTAGAGTGGTAGAACCTTATACCGGTGCACATGTTGAGTTCGAGGATATGAGTGTGAAAGTCCTTATGTTGAGCACCTATCAAAATTTGATGAACTAACGTCACGGGTGAGAGATGTTTTTGGATGGACTGAAGACAATGAACAAATTGTCTTTTACGGTAGATACGACGTTGGACAAAGACATAAGTATATCATCAATTTGATTGGTCAAATGAAGTGAGAGATTTATGTTGACATAGTGAAGGATTCTTAGCTTAGGTTTCTAGAAGTGTTTGCTTCAAAGACGCCAAAATTTGGTAAGGCGCTGTATCAGATTCAGTCAAGGGGAAAATTGCAGTCAACTGGCGGAAATTGATCCAGAGGAGACCGATTCCGGGAGGGAGCTGTGAAGACCGCTGTATGGCAGTTATTTACTGTATCTATTAGTTAGGCAAGCGCTTATCTTTAGGAAACCTGACCTCGTGTCCGGTCGGGTCTTATTAGCGTTTTCTGTTATAATTAGGAAATCACGAACCGTGTCCAATAAGGACTCATGTAACTCGGGGTATAAATACGTATGCCCGGGTGCTGTGTAAAGATATCACTCGATCAATACAAATTCGGCGCATCGCCACCCTTTCGACGGGTTCTTGCTTCTCGAGCCGGGCTGCATCGGTTAAGTTCGACCTCCTGCGAGAGGGTAAGTCTCGTCACCCCGGCTACCTATCGGCTAGGACTTCCTCGGTTAGGTTCGATATTCTAGTCGGTTTATGGTAGTCGGCTTACCACGATATATTTATTTTGTCTATGGCTGTATCAGTTCAGTTTGATCTCATAGATTGATTAGGTATATCACATCACACGTGCGTAGATCGCATCGGCTTACTGGGAACGGTTTATCATCAGTTTGTGCTGCATCGGTTAAGTCCGACCTATTAAACTGCCAGCGATAAATCGTTCCTGCTAGGTTGATACCTTGTGCGCAAGCGTCTTATCGGGGTGTCTAGCCGATAAGTTATCATATTTTACATCACAATCGCATCAGATCTATCGGCCTATCGAGATTTTGCTATCATCATCAGTCTATGCTGCAACGGTTGGGTCCGATCTACTAGACTGACGGTAATAACTTTACTCTTAATAAGCCGATGGGTTTTATGTGATGTTTTTATTGGAGTGCTTAGCCGATAGGTTATCTCTTAAATACAGCCGATTATACTGCTTGCCTCGTTATACATTCTTGCCTGCATTACTATTACGATCGGCTAAGGGCTAGCCGATTGGTTTACTCTGCCGATCTGAGCGTGAGCTTAGTCAGGTTCCCGGGCATGATCAGTGTACAAGGACCCGGGCACGGGTACAAGCGAGGACCCGGGCACGGGCACGACCTCAGGTAAGGACCCGGGCACGAGCACAGGTAAGAACCTGGGCGCGGGCACGGACGGTGAACGAAGATCCGGGCGCGAGCACGAGCATGGGCCTGGGCACGGGTGTGGGCAGTATATTCGCGGCGATACTAGTAATTTTAACCACGATCGGTTGGAGTTTACTTAATCTATTTGTCTACACATCCTGCTTACTTTATCAAGTTTACAGCCGATTTTTGAGCATCCCTTCGATGATCGGCTAGTATAATATTTGTTTATTATTATGCTATTGCTCATGCCATCATCGGCTTTCAGCCGGTGTATAAGTGCTACAGTTCCTGTCGGCCATCGGCCGATGAGACGAGTCCAGATCGGCTTCTAGCCGATTGGCTTATGAATCTAATATTTTCTCTCCTTGTCAATTGTAGGGTCAAATTGACTGGCATGCCTACGAACCTCAAGAATTTAGGACCTGCACTGGAGTGAAGCAAATCTCCCAGGTCTTTGCGTGTCTCCAAGGCGCTGGACGGCCCCGGCGGTTTTCGGCGTCAACACGTTTTTGGCACGCCTGGTGGGATGCGAAGTTTCAACAATCAGATTTGCAACATGGCCGGAAAGGAAGTCAAAACAGATAACATAATTCTGGTCAGTATGGAAGACTTAACGGACGAACAAAAACAGCAAGTTGAGCAAACTTTAGCCAATTTTCAGAAGCTGTGCTTAGAATCCTTCAGCATGACAAGGCAAGGGCCGATTCAAAAATCCCAGTTTCCAAAACCAGTACTGGTTGGAGAATCGAGCCGAACGCCACCTGAGAGTCCACCGGTAAAACCCTTGCAAGAGATGGTGAATGAAGTAGTTCATCACGCGCTCATCAATCAATCCGGGATTTTGGTGAACATACTTCATAATCTCATAAAGAAGACGGTGGATGGATCGATTATTCAAGAGCCTGCTCAGGGTCCTGTTTACCTCCCACCAAAGGTTGAACCAAATCAAGTTGCTTACAACGTCAGCAGAGACATACCAGAAAACTTGTTTACACAGAACCAGGCTGGGGGGCAACAGGATATTCCTGCTGGATATCATTGGTCTGCTTATTACGGGGGATATCAGCAGAATTATCCAGGAGGCGGGGCCGATCCAGGCACTTACCAGAGGGAGTATCATAGACAGAATCAGCAACAAACTCCACCTGTGCAGTATCAACAAGACAACCTGAGGGAAGAGGATCTATCAACTAGGGTTGCTGAAATAGTAAGGGAGCAGTTCGGGATCAAGCCCAAGGAACAAACATTTATGTATCGGCATCCATATCCTAAGTGGTTCGACAGGGTTCCATTACCACACTGATACAGGGTCCCGGATTTCTCTAAGTTCTCAGGGCAAGACAACACATCTACAGTGGAACATGTCAGCCGATTCCTGGCACAGTGCGGGGAGGCATCGGCTGAAGAGGCTCTGAGGGTTAGGTTTTTCCCCTTATCACTATCTGGATCGGCTTTTACATGGTTCTCTTCATTACCACCGAATTCCGTTCGGGGGTGGGCCGATCTAGAAAAATAGTTTCATAAATACTTCTTTGCCGGAATCCATGAGATGAGACTGACAGATTTGACATCGGTTAGGCAACGACTAGATGAAACAGTACCGGAATACGTTCAGCGATTTCGGGACGTCAGAAACCGATGCTATAGTTTGAACCTGAGCGATGGGCATTGAGCCGATCTGGCTTTCCAGGGTCTCTTGGCGCCAATTAAGGAGAGTTTTCATCACAAGAGTTCGAGTCCCTGGCACACCTGGTATAGAAGTTATCGGCTCATGAAAGCCGATTTCAAGAGGCGAAAAATGATAAATATCAGAGAAGGGTTGCTCAGGTACAGGTTTATTCATCGGACTCAGACAATGAGGGATCCGATGCTGAGGTTGGATTGGCGCAGTGGGCCAGGAACAAGAAATCAATGTCATGTCCATGGGTCAAGGATATCGGCAAGGAGGAGCGGTATGATTTTGACATTAATAAAGCCGATAAAATCTTTGACTTGCTGCTACAAGAGAAACAGATACAACTTCCGCCAAACCATGTGATTCCATCAGCCGAAGAACTGAAGAAGAAAAGATATTGCAAGTGGCACAATACTATATCGCATCATACTAACGAGTGCAAAGTTTTTCGGCAACAAATTCAATCGGCTGTTGAGTAGGGAAGAATTAAGTTCGAAGACAAGAAGCCGATGAAGATTAATGGGCACCCGTTCCCCGTGAACATGGTCTATGCAGGATCATCATCAAGGGCTCAGGCCGATGAAGGAATGTGTCAAAGGTACAAGTCAACGATTACTTCATCGGATATGATAGAAAAATATTCAAGGTATGAGGAACAGAGGGATGAACCAGAAAGATATAATCCGCATTGGAACTGCTCGTTCTTTCGATTCTGCTAGGATCAAGGGATGAGATTGCCATCAGTAGAAGATTGCCCCGAGTGCAGTAATATGGGGAATCGGCATGATCAGCAGCAGAGGTTTTCACAGGATCGGTCGCTTGGAAAAAAGAGCATCGGTTCAATAGCCGAATTAGGGCCGATCCATGAAGTTCTTTGAAAAGGATGAAGAGGAGTACATGAAAAAAGATCAAAATCCTCAGTGGTGTCCTAGCGGAATATTCACGAAGAATCAAAGAGAAAAGGCACAGCGACTACGACACCGAGAGCAACAGGAAGAACAGAGACAAGATCAGGAAGAGGCCGATCATCGTCACAAGAGAACTAAACAAGTATGGCGAGTGAAGAGGAAGGATGATGAAGATCTATCGGCTCCAGTAAATATGGTGTTCTTTTTGCCTAGAGAGTATAAAGCACTTTCATCGGATGAAGAGAGGCAAATGAGGAAATTTTCGCTCAACTAGTGTTGCAACCCGATCAGCCATATTTGATAAACTGAAGAGTCAGAGCATCGGCACCTAAAGCATTATATATCAAGGGCTATGTGAATAGAAAGATTCTGATAACAAAGATGCTGGTTGATGGGGGAGCAGCAGTTAATCTCATGCCTCATGCTACATTTCGGAAATTGGGGAAGACTGCCGAAGATTTAATCAAGACAAATATGGTGCTAAAGGACTTCGGTGGGAATTCATCAGAAGCGAAAGGCGTGTTAAACGTGGAGTTGACAGTGGGAAATAAGACATTACCTACCACATTTTTCGTCATCGACAGAAAGAGGTCATATAGTCTGCTTCTCGGTAGGGATTGGATCCATGCGAACTGTTGTGTGCCCTCGACGATGCATCAATGTTTGATACAGTGGCAAGGAGATCAAGTCGAGGTGGTCCTAGCAGATCGGTCAACCAACATTGCAATGACCGATTTGCCAGTCTGGGAAGCCGATGGTGTTGATTGCCTATCCGGGAAATATGGGAAGAGATTATCTCAAAGTCACCAGCCAAGGGATACAGCCGATTCAGCAAGCGCTCTGAATTTTACTCTGATGGCTCCATGAAGATTTCAAGGAGAAACTAGGACAGTTTACGTCGCCGATATTTGAGAAGATCGACATAGACCAGAGATAAACCAAGCCAACGTACATAAAGCAAAAAGTTATGTCCTGACTTCAGAAGTAATAACATTGTTGAAGGAGTACGGGAATTGTTTCGCTTGGATACCATGAATGCAGATTAACGCTGATCGATGTTGAACATCGGCTGCCCATCAACCAGAGATATCGGCCCATATCAAACAGGCTCCAAGGAGGATTCAAGGCTAGGTTATATGAAGCCACATCAAGCGGAAATCACCAAGTCTGTAGATGCCAAGTTTATAAGCCATGCCGATATGCTGAGTGGGTTTCTATATCATCCCGTGGAGAAGAAAAAATGGAAAATTGAGGTATGTATTGACTTCTGGATCTGAATAAAGCTACCCCCAAGCATGAATACCCATCCGATAGCGATTTAATTGTGCACTGCAGCATCAGCCACAAAAGTAATCAGCTTCATGGACGGCAAATGCAGGAACAAGCAGATTTTTATGCTGGAAAAGATACATAAGACTCGTTTTCGGTGTCTGGAGCTATCGGCTTGTATGAGTGGGTGTGATGACTTTTGGGTTGAAAAGTGCCGGTGCGACTTATCAGAGAGCGATGAACTATATTCATTTCTATATCTATCGGCTTGTTGTAGAAATTTACATGATGATGGGGTAAGTCTAAAAGTGAGAAAAGCCAATCAGCCGATTTTACGAAAAGCTGGAGAGGAGCAGAAAATACAGACTAAGATATGAATCCAATAAAATGCGCTTTGTAATCGGCGATGTGGCAATTTTTGGTTATGGTTCATGACCAGGGCATTGAAGTTTGTCACGAAGCATCAGAGCCCTTAAAACTACAGGACGCAACGCAATAAGACAGGTTGCAGAATCATTGTCGCGATAACTTTATGAGAGGTTATATCAAATTTGTAGGAAAAATGAGCTTTTTACTCCGCTATTCGAAGTTGAAAGCATTAGATTTGTGTGGGGGGCAGCACAGCAGAAGGCAATTTGACGAGATCAAGAACTATCTAAGTTCCCCACCTATTTTAAATTCCCGCCGCAGAAAAGGAGTGCCGTTCAGGTTGTACTGTCAGCCGATGAGAAATCCATCGGGTCTGTTTTATACAGAATTAGGGAAGGAGCAGTGTGTTTTACTGCAGCAGAAGGCTTTGGGAGTGCGTGAGAGACAAGATATCCTGCGGGAGAAGTTCATGCGTGTTATATTTCTCAGTACGAAGTTAAGATTATATCCTATCGCTGAGTGTAAGTATTTGCAAGCCGATGTGGTCAAATATATGTTGTCGCATCCAGTTCTTGAAAGGGCGAGTGATAAATGATTTTTGCTTGACAGATGACTGAGATATGAATCGGCTAAAGCAACCAAGGACAGCAGTGCATTTCATTGTACAAAGCACAGAGGGCTCACGAAGATTATCGTGAGCCGAACCATGGACATTTTTTTTTGATGGATCGGTTTGCAAGCGATGGATCTCGGTATCGGCTTGGTATTATATACTCTCGGGGGAAGTTTGAGTTTGCTATTTACAATTAAACCTTATCGGACTAACAAATCAGCAGCATATGAGGCGGTGCCTGAAAGGACTTCAACTCTTAAAAGGAGATAGAGCCGGGGATATCCATAGAGCATGTTGGTATTCTTTGTGGTGGATCAAGCAATTATTCTGGGGAATATGAGTGCAGGATGATGTGCGGTCATATTATAATGTACGATTTTTAAAGGATTTCAAGATGGTGTCAATAGATATATTCCTAGGGAGCAAACTTAGAGCCAAGATCTTGCACAGGTTGTTTTTGGTTATCGCTAAATAGGCAGGTTGACGGTTGAATAGCGATAACACATTCAAGACAAGAGCCATGCACTAGAGACAGCATAATATTATTTGCAAAACTCCGTCACAATCGTTTCCCAGGAAAATTCGTAATAAAGTACTAAGTATGTGCTGCTTGATGAGGAACTGGATTACGACTTTGAGGGATCTGCTATAGTGTCTGAAGGAAGAAGCAAAGTGGTTATGTGCGAGGTGCATGAGGGCGTCTGTGGACTCATCAATCGACTCATAAGATGAAGTGGTTGCTGAGAAGAGTAGGATATTTTTGGCCGACAATGCTGGAAGATTGCTTCAGTACTATAAGAATTCACCGATTGTCATAGAATTTGAGCAATGTCAGCGAGCACCACGCGCGCTATAATCCATCATCAAACCGTGGCCGTTCAAGAGGTGGGAATTGACATGATCGGCCAAGTTTTTCTCCATCGAGTAAAGGACATAAATTCATATTGGCGGCAACAGAGTATTTTACTAGCAGTGTCAAGGTAGCAGTAGCGATTCTGACCGAATTTTGAAGAAATGCTCTTATGTACCATAGAGGCGATCGAGTTTGTAATCGAAGCTCTTGCATCTAATTTAATGTTCGGTTTGGAACATTACTCTTAGACGATAACTAGCTGATCAGGGATCTGTGCTCTCAGTGAATTCCAAACCGAATGATTATCCGTCTTTAAGTCTCATTCTTCCACAGTTTGCTGCAGTATGGACCGAATCAATAAGTTATTGCAAAATTCATCGCCTTCCTTATTATGCTCAGGCTAATGAAAGCAGAAGCCTCTAATAAGAGTTGATCAAGTTGATTAAAGTGGAAGATTGATGAACAACCGCGAGCGATGCATACTACGTTAGCCGATTCATTATGGGCTATCGGATGGCATCATGCCATGGATATCTACTCTGGTGCACCGTATCAGTTGGTATATGACATGAGCAGTTCTACCTTGGGAGACTAACAATCGGCTCTGGAGAATTCTTTACAGATCAGTTGACAGCCGATGATATTATTATAATTAATGACAGATGAACTTGAAGATTGGGTCAGAATCGGTTGAGGGACATTGGAGAGGATCAAGGAAAACAAGGTAAGGCAAGCTCGGCATTACACAAAAAAGTGGTGAATAGTCATTTGCGAGGAGATTGTATGGAAGTTATTTTTGCCGATCGGCGGTCCAGAGATAGTAGATTCGGAAAGTGGTCGCCTAATTGGGAACGGCGCCTATCGTTGATTAATCGTTGTGTGCCTCGGTAATGGCCTATGTATTAGAGGATCTTGATGGGGACGGAGTTTGCTAAAGCGCTCACGGAAATATCCTCAAGAATACTATCCTAGCGTTTTGATCAACTCTTTAATCGGTTAGTGCAGCCGATTTTAGAATAGTTCGGAAAGCCAATGTTTTGCATCGCCTAAGACAGCCGATATCAATCGATATCGCCTTTAGTTCAAACAAACCAGAAATATTCCAACGGGTGAAAGAAGCGGGCAACGAGCCGATCAGGATATATTACAGCATAACAACATGTTTCGAGCATCGCCATCGGTCATTAATTTACATGAATTTTTGGATCATTTCGATTGCACGCAGGTGGATTTGGTCAATTCATTAATAGCACGGATGTCAGTCTCATCGGAGCCCGGGATGCTCTTCAATTTTTGCGCGATGAATGACTTGACGCACTGTCGCTGCAACCTTAGCCTCTTTGGTCTTGAATAGCTTGCGGCAGGCCGATAAGCTGGGATTCTGTTGCTTCAAGATCCTTGTGAACTTTTTCAAGTTCTGCCAGCAAATCGGCCTCCTCTCCTCGGTTGGTCTAGCTTGGATTGGAGTTCTTGGGGGGGCGCTGCCATGTCATCAGCTTTTTCTTCTCTATTTGGGCTGACAGCCGATCGGCTTGGATATCTTGGTAATCTTCTGTTGGTCAGCACGCAGGCTATGCGCTGGTCTAAGCTTGATGAGTTAAATCTGTGAGACTCCAGATATGCTGCGGGAGTTAGTGCGTCGACGAGGTTTCGGGCAGATGGTGTTCAATTTCTGCAAGTCTTGAACCGGATCGGCCCGCAGTCTCCACTAGAGCATCAATTGGGTTTCAGCCGACTGATGATGCTTGTTAAGTAATCGCGCACATCGGCTCGGAACAGGACGGTTTGGTTGCTGCTGCTGGTGGCGTGTTTCGTCTTCTGCCGTCAAAGTATGCCAATGTCAAAAGAAAACAAATCGCTAAGGACTACAAAATTGACATTGGTAAAAGAATCAGTAAAAAGTCAAGTAAAGTATGGGCGTAAAGAGATTACCTTGAGGAAGGACATCGGCAGCTTCGGGTGGCATCGGCTTCAGGGAGATGAATAGGTTGTTCTTCGGGGTGGCCGATGTCAGGCGATGGAATAAGAACAGTCCCATCGATGGCTGGAGGACTTGGTGCTGAGAGTGGGGCAGCTAGAGAAGCCATCGGCTCAGTGCTTGGAGGGATGTTGGGAGAATGTTGAGGTTCTGGAGCCGATGACTCGAGCTGACAATGAACTATAAGATGAATTGAAAAAGCGGGTAATGATATCAAGACTTGGCGCATACCTGAGGGGTGAGGGAGCCGATGTTGTCTGGGGAGAAGATGGCGTCGTGGCAATGACATCGGCACCGGTTTTCTGCTTCTTCAGGGAGGGGCGGTGCGCTAACTTCTTCGTTTTGTCCTATCTGGTTGAGGCGCCTTGAGGAGAGCCGATGGAGATGGAGCATCGCGCCTAAGTTTGGAGTGGCCGATGGGGGTTGATACAGAATCGGCCGGCACTGTTGCTGCTTGTCGTTGGGAGGCTCGACGTCGGCAGCCTACAAATTAAGAATGAGAGATGATCGGAGATGATGATTAAGGCTTGCGGTGTTACCTTCCTTCATCGATTCGATGTAGTCGGCGTCGAGGCGGGAGCAAGTAGCAGGTGGCGCCTAAGCTGAAAAAGTTTCTTCCATTCTGACCACATCGGACGAAAAACTTGGTGTTGTCAGTGGCAACATTCCACTCGGTGGCGGCGCTAGAAGAAGGGGTTCTGTTAAAGTCCGCATCGATCATACTCTAGGGCGTTGTTGACGTTGCCCCCGGGCCTGAGTTTGTCGATGCAGAATAGGCCGATCGGAAAGCTGACCAAGGCCAAGCTGACGGGAGCCGACCGATGGATGGTAACTCATATGATGGTTGTGATCGGCCCAGAGAAAAGCCAGTTGGCAGCAGAACAAGGGGTAATGGCCGATAGGAATATGGCCTTGGACTCATCATTGTCCAAAGCGTTAAGTGGTCGAAGTTGGAAGGCATCTCGAATGATGATGGCATCATTGTATGCAAACCAGAGAGTGGCCTCCTTGGTAAAACCATAATAGAAACCCCTTGAACCATTGACTGAGTCCAGCGGAGGTTATCATGCCACCAGAAAGAGCCGATGCACTTCGCCATGAAACGCATCGGGTAAGTGGATCCTGGTCTTCTGTGTAATCGGCTGGAAAGGATTGATTGAGAAGAGAATCCCAAAGAAGGCCTTGGAGGTGTAGACGTTGAGCCAGAGTTGCACAAACCACCAAGGACCCCCGATATGGCGATGGCTGGCCGCCGATAGCTTGGTCGCTACTTGGTGAAGAGCTGATAGTAGCGCCAAGGAGGAATGCCCTAAGGGGATCTGTTTCCGATCAACCAGGCACTCTGCAAACATTGCATGTTGATTGTTGGGCCGAGGTCGCCCACCAAAAACAAACCGTTCCAGCCATAAGTTCAGAAAAGCAACATGTTCCCGGTCATCGACTGATCTAGTTCCCTTATTATGAATGGATATGTACCTGGACCAGCCGCCGATGTTCTTTGCTTGGAGCTGATGAGCAGGTTTGAATCGGAGCTTGAAGGGGTCGATGTAGCTCGTCGTGTCAAGGCAGGTGAGCATAGTCACATCTAGCAAGGTGGGGGTCATCGGCCCGTGCCCGAACATGAAGGCATTGAGGGCATCAGACCAGAAGTATGAGGCCGATGCGAGCAGAGGTTCATTCCTTTCCATATCAGCTAGAGAGAGATTGATGCAGTGGCCGATATGTGATTCTTCCCAGAGGGTTCTCTTCGCAGCCAATACTCTGAGTACAATCTCCACCCAGGCAGCTTGCTCGGCCATGACCTGAAGCTATTGGTCCAGTCACTGACTAGCATGGCCGAGTTCTTGAAAGGAATACGTTGGGTCTCGGCGCTTATGAAATCCATGGGATCTTCGCTACCCATGGGGCCATGGTAGAAAAAGTTCGGGTAATCGGCGGCCGGGATCAAGATCTGGTCTCTAAGATGCTACAGTAAACAAGAACACGATGAAGAACAGGCGGACAACATGGCGGATTGGGTGCATCTAGGCTAAAAAATCGGGAAAATAATCGAGCAGGAAGATTACCTCAGGGACTGCGGATGCTAATGCCATCGCGAGAGAGGAAGAAGATGCAGGAATCAACGGCCGAAGAAAAGGGCTGCGATGGTTCGTCTGGGTTCGCTGGAGCTTGTTGAAGTCTTGGGAGATGAAGCGGTGGTGCTCTGGTGATGTGAAAGCGTAAAAAAGGCTAGGGAGACGAAGCGTTTTATAGAGATATGATGACGGGGCGGGAATTGAGGCCGTTGGCACTATTTCAAACAATTATGGCAAGTGGGCTACCTTGGGCCACCTCGGTATGGAAGAAATCTGGAGGCCCAAAACGAAAGAATTTCGAAGTCCTATAGAAGAACTCCGAAATTGGGGGGCATATGTTAACGCCAAAATTTGGTAAGGCTCTGTATCAGATTCGGTCAAGGGGAAAATTGCAGTCAACTGGCGGAAATTGATCCAGAGGAGACCGATTCCGGGAGGGAGCCGTGAAGACCGATGTATGGCAGTTATTTACTGTATCTATTAGTTAGGCAAGTGCTTATCTTTAGGAAACCTGACCTCGTGTCCGGTCGGGTCTTATTAGCGTTTTCTGTTATAATTAGGAAATCACGAACCGTGTCCAATAAGGACTCATGTAACTCGGGGTATAAATACGTATGCCCGGGTGCTGTGTAAAGATATCACTCGATCAATACAAATTTGGCGCATCGCCACCCTTTCGATGGGTTCTTGCTTCTCGAGCCGGGCTGCATCGGTTAAGTTCGACCTCCTGCGAGAGGGTAAGTCTCGTCACCCCGGCTACCTATCGGCTAGGACTTCCTCGGTTAGGTCCGATATTCTAGTCGGTTTATGGTAGTCGGCTTACCACAATATATTTATTGTCTATGGTTGCATCAGTTCAGTTTGATCTCATAGATTGATTAGGTATATCACATCACGCGTGCGTAGATCGCATGGGCTTACTGGGAGCGGTTTATCATCAGTTTGTGCTGCATCGGTTAAGTCCGACCTATTAAACTGCCAGCGATAAATCGTTCCTTCTAGGTTGATACTTTGTGCGCAAGCGTCTTACCGAGGTGTATAGCCGATAAGTTATCATATTTTACATCACAATCGCATCAGATCTATCGGCCTATCGAGATTTTGCTGTCATCATCAGTCTGTGCTGCAACGGTTGGGTCCGATCTACTAGACTGACGGTAATAACTTTACTCTTAATAAGCCGATGGGTTTTATGCGATGTTTTTATCGGAGTGCTTAGCCGATAAGTTCTCTTAAATACAGCCGATTATACTGCTTGCCTCGTTATACATTCTTGCCTGCATTACTATTACGATCGGCTAAGGGCTAGCCGATTGGTTTACTCTGCCGATCCGAGCGTGAGCTCAGTCAGGTTCCCGGGCACGATCAGTGTGAAATGACCCGGGCACGGGTACAAGCGAGGACCCGGGCACGGGCACGACCTCAGGTAAGGACCCGGGCACGAGCACAGGTAAGAACCCGGGCGCGGGCACGAACGGTGAACGAAGATCCAAGCGCGAGCACGAGCAAGGGCCCGGGCACGGGTGCGGGCAGTATCTTCGCGGCGATACTAGTAATTTTAACCACGATCGGCTGGAGTTTACTTAATCTATTTGTCTACACATCCTGCTTACTTTATCAAGTTTACAGCCGATTTTTGAGCATCCCTTCGATGATCGGCTAGTATAATATTTGTTTATTATTATGCTATTGCTCATGCCATCATCGGCTTCCAGCCGGTGTATAAGTGCTACAGTTCCTATCGGCCATCGGCCGATGAGACGAGTCCAGATCGGCTTCTAGCCGATTGGCTCATGAATCTAATATTTTCTCTCCTTGTCAATTGTAGGGTCAAATTGACTGGCACACTTACGAACCTCAAGAATTTAGGACCTGCACTGGAGTGAATCAAATCTCCCAGGCCTTCGTGTGTCTGCAAGGCGCCGGACGGCCCCGGCGGTTTTCGGCGTCAACAGTACCATTGAAACAAATCCTAATTTAGATTTAAATCAACCTCCCCATTATCGTTATGTCAAGACGAATATTGTAACGTCATCTCAGTGTGAGTTGCTGTGGGATGACTTCGAGAAAGCAAGGCCTTTGAAAAGACAATTAGTTGAGGATTTTGAAGAGTCAGGACCATCAGAAAGGAGATGTGGAACGGACGTATTGAGGAATATGGGCAATAAAGATAGAGCTAGCAAGCGATTGTTTTGGTAATGACAGAATATCAGAGGAGAAGGTATGACACGACTTTGTCGAGGATGAAATGCTTTTCAATACCACTGTTGGGTTGAATAGCTCTGATGAGGCCACTACGTCTGAACAAGTGAGTGAAGATGATCGAAGTGATGAACCTGTTAATGAATTGTACGATGAGGAATTTGCTGCTGACTCTGAGAATGATCGTCTATTTAAAGACATTAATCGGGGATGACCAATTTGTATTAAATGAATGTCGTGTATTTGAAAAAGGTGTTTAGAAGGAATCCTTCTATCCATGAATTTTGGGACCTAAGTCACGCAGAGGGTGCATTATTAGATGGTGGAGTGAACATGAAAGTATTACTTGAACCATTCGAGACGGACGGCTAGTTAAAAAAATTGGACTTCCATTGATGGTAGAATTGAAGACATGACTACAAAAGTACTCTATCACACACCATTGTCCGTATCATGTTGTTCATTATTCGGCTTTTAGGAGATACGACGTTGAATGCAAAGATCTTCGTTGTAAATGGAAGGTGTTGGCCCAAAAGAGAAAAAGTGGTACTTGGAGAATTTCAAATGTTAGTGATGAACATACATGTGGTAGTGCGCAAGGGTCTGGGAGTCACCATCAACTGACATCAAAGTTCATAGCTAACCGGTTATGCAGTGCCATCAGGAGGCAACCTACTCTCTCTCATTTTGCTTTGTCTAAGTATATCTTTGAGATTTTCCAATATCGAGTGAAATAAGGAAAGCCTTGGAGGGCAAGACAGGGGGATATGAAGTTGATATATGGAGAGCGGGATGAAGCATATGTTTGATTGCCGATCTTATTTAAAGTCATGAAGCATAAGAACCCAAATATGGTTTACCACATTGATACCCATCCCGAAAAACCTACGGTTGTTCGTGGTGTTCCTAAGAAAATATTCTGTCGTGCATTTTGGTGCTTCAGACCTTGTGTGGAGGCATTGAAGCATTCCAGGCTAGTGCTCGCTATTGATGCTACTTTCTTGACTGGCAAATATAAAGGTGCCATGATGACAACTATTGTGTCAGACATGGAGGACCAACTCATTCCCTTAGCATTTGCACTTGTGGAAAAGGAGAATATTTGAGATTGGAGTTGGTTTCTTGAGCTTGTTAGGCGTGTTGTAATTGGAATGAGAAGAGATGTTTGCATTATCTCCGATTGGCATCCCAGCATACTAAATGCCATGAGAACTCCTATTCCAGGGTTACCTCGTGTTTATCATCGATGGTATATGAGATACTTCCTTGCTAACTTTCATAAGGCCGGTGCTAATAAGGATCAGGCGAAGGAATTGTTAAGTATATGCCAGCTCGATGAGAAGTGGATATTTGTAAGAAATATTGAAAAACTCTTACCATTGCTTGCTTAAGGACCACGGAAATCGCATGAAAACCATTTGCCCAAGAAAGACATGTGGTCTCATGCACATGACCTCTACGGATGCTACTATAGATACATGACAACCAATGTGATAGAACAATTCAATAGTGTACTACTTGGTATCCGAAAGTTGTCAGTCACTGCTATAGTCGCATTCACTTTTTTGAAGTGCACCAACTTCTTCGTATCGAGACATCACAGTGCATTAGTACGGTTGAATAAGGGGGAACGGTTCGGTAAAAAGACAAAAGCTAATATATAAAAGGAGAAAAGAAAGGTGGATACACACACTTCAAATTGCTTTGATATTCAGAGTAAGACATATGAGATCACAGAGAGGGGTAGTATCACTCAACTACTCGAGGTAGTGTTTGCTATGGTGCTCGAGCATTTAAAGTATCAGGAGAAACCAACACTTGTAGTTGTCAAAGGCCCTTGTTGTACTACATGCCATGTTCTCACTTAATCTTTGTTTGTCGGGTGCACAAGCTCAATTCCGAAGTGCCATCGTGTTTGCTGACTGAGTTCACATTACAAGCTATTGTCAACACATGGGCTAGTTGATTTGAGCCTTATCTTGACCCAACACAGTGGCCTACATATGATGGTGAAGAGTTCGTTGCCGACCCTGCATTGGAGGTTAAGACTAGAGGGAAAAGGAGATCCAAGCGCTTCAAGAATGAAATGGATTCAGGGATTGGAGGTTATAGGCGAAGACCTCCAAATGAGTTGCAATTAGATGGGACGCCAGTTCTAAATCGATGTTCAATTTGCCACATTGAAGGACACAAGAAAGGAAAGTATCCAAAACGCCCAACTACAAATAAGAAGTCCAAAAAAACGGGGAGGGGTTGAGCAGGTGTTTCTTGGTGCATAACACATTGCTTTGTACTATATTCGTTTGCATATCAATTGAAAATGATGCTAATCATAATTGTTTTGTAATTGCAGGATGGTGGATAATCTAGGATTGAAGGAATACTACGAGGCGGGGCATTGTGCCCAAACGACAGATCGAGCAGCATCGGGTATATCTCATTTAGTCTTTATGCTTTTTTTTATTGGTTGAACAATTGTACTAATTTTTTGCACATGTCTTATAGGTACTTCGTCCGCTCCGAGTACGGATACACACATCGATGCCCTTTGACGACCAGTACATTCCGTACCTTAGGAGGATAAGCTTGCTGGGTTTCTCGACGATTATGCAACGAGGGGTGCCAAAATTCAACTCAGCAGCCATCACTGTTGAGTGCTATGCACGTGCATACATTTGGCACTTGTCTGGGTCAGTGCTCTTCCCCAATGGTAATGGTGATATGGCTTCATGGATTTGGGTACCTTTGTTGAGTGATTGGGATGTGGCTCCTAATGTCAATTGGGGATCAACTGATTTGGCATGGGCTTATCGTTAGTTATGTGAGGCATGCACTTGTACAGGTCAAAACTCTAATATCAGTGGATGTGTTTTCCTCATTCAGATTTGGATGTGGTTACACATGCCAGTTGGAAGACCTCTATAGAGGGAGAGCAAGCATTGCCCATTTGAGGAGGAGGATAGATGCCCTTCAGCATCTTACTTGTTTAATTATGTTCCACCTGCTCATGGTCGCAATGATTTGCTCTACAAGCAGTATACTAATGAGTTGGATAACCTACATCATTCGCACGTAAGTTTTATAATATTGACCTCTATCGGTTTGAGCTCTTAAAATGTCCATTAGGTGGTTATTTTGCTATTTGTTTGTCGCTTAGGTCATATGGCTGCCGTATCACATGATGGAGGCTACAAGAACCCGATTCAATTCTATGTGCCATCGTAATGAAGAAATGTGGACCTATTATAACGTCCCTCTTCCGTTAACCAATATAGACCAATAGAAGAGAAACGCCATTACCTGTAATACATCTACTAGTCCCAGGAGACCAGCTAGTACATACAGGATATTAGTGGATCATCGCCAACCTGCTTTATTTATTCTAGCATAGTCCTTACATAAGCTGTAGCCTCGGACAGAACCCGAGATATACAACGACACATTAAAAAGATGGCAATGTAAAACACGGATAAACCTACTACCCATAAGCAAAAGCTTGAGACCTAGACCGAAACCCTAAAACTCTTCGTATTCGGCTTGCTCTTAAAAATATCCACTGAGAGTAGGGTCTTCGTCTTCATAGACTTCTAGGGCGATAATAGCAAGGGTGAGTATACGAGGTACTCAGCAAGTCATGGAAGTAAAGTGGTATGCAAGGTTTAGCAAAGAGGGCTAGGGTTTATTTTGCAAATGTGACTTTTAACAATTTTGGGTTTTTTTAGAAAAATCTAAGTGTGCTCTTTAAGTTGTCGGAAAGCTCACGCTTCAATCCATTCCGTGAGTTGCTTTGCAACAATCCACCACAATTAAGTTATTCGGGAAGGGACTCGCGTCTCAACCCATTCCACAAGTCAGGGACTTGTCACATTTTCCGATTCGGAGAGTACTCTCCATTAGTACCTCCATTTAGGTGTATTCTTATTTTTATTTTCAAAACCTTTCTTACTTAACTCAACAACTTGACTATGGTGCTATTCAACACCCCGAGTCACACAAGCCCATTTTAGGCCACTCAGGCCTTCCATTAGTCACACAGACTGATTCTGGTAACGATTTCCAACTCACAAAACAATTGCTCAAACTTTTGCAAACAAAACTATGCTAGAGGAATCACTTCACATCTGCTCATAACCGTGGACATGGCTGT
The DNA here is from genome assembly GCA_003991445.1 of Oryza meyeriana var. granulata. NCBI lineage: Eukaryota > Viridiplantae > Streptophyta > Magnoliopsida > Poales > Poaceae > Oryza > Oryza meyeriana. Next base: position 312,099 of record RYFJ01001450.1, on the reverse strand, counting down.
TCGAATAGTTTATAACCTTTGCAAAGGGTGCACGCTTTACCCACATGACACGAGCTTACTTCCACACTGGCCAAGCGGGGAGGTTCATGATAAAGCCTTTCCAAAGCCTTCTCAGGATAGCACGTTGCCTTATAAATGGGTTTGCAAACCAAGTACCAGGAACTCATTTCCCGTAATCAGGGATGGGGGTATATCGCCCTCATGGCACCCAGCCGATCCCATATTTATTAGCAACCGATGATCCTAAGAACACTAATTTGTGGAGGCCATGGGCCTTGGGTACCTCATGGGAAGCTTTGTGTCCACTCAGATAGAGGATGGGCCCAATCCTGTAATTAGGGATACAACAGGACTCGATGCATATTACCTTGTATGATAAGAAAATGGATATAGTCCTAGTCGGGTATGTTGTATTCCTAGAAGGAGATCCCTTGGCCGGTGTCCGACTGGGATTCTTATCATGTAACCTCACCTCTCCAGTATATAAGGAGGGGTAGGGAGCCCCCTAGGGCAGATAACGAAGCAAGAGCACAATCTCATCAGATAAACCTCAAGGGTAATGCACAACAGCTGGAAGTAGGGTTTTACCTCACCTTGAGGGCCTAAACCAGGATAAACTCATTTTGTGTTTCTTTGCAATCCATTAGGTTTAGGTCTCACGAGTAGCCCCATATTATTATTGCTGATACAAAGCATCGATATAATTACTCAGCCAAGGGCATCCTATTCCACTCATGTGGTCACACTGTATTATGCTCAGTGCCATTCACCACGAAAACGGTCCTTATATGCCACGTGAAGTCAGGGCCACACAGGCGGAGACGACCCACGACTAGGTTTTATAAACCAGTTTTAATTTGCAAACTTCTTGACCACGGGTGCCGAGGTTTAAATCATTTTCACAACCCTAGGTTTTTTTCCCATCGGCAGGTTTTTATTTTAAGTATAAAGGATCGTTGATACTCGTACTCAAGTACGAGTACCAGGACGATAGGGGTTACAAAGGACAGGGTACACACGAGTAGCCCCATATTATTATTGCCGATACAAAGCATCAACAGTTGGCGCTAGGTAGGGGCTTTCGGCGAGATCATCTTCGACAAGCCTGATGGATCCAACCACTGGAGTCGACGGCGTCAAATTCTTCCCCGAGCAAACAATCAGCTTTGGGAGCCTCGACTTCGTCGCTGACAAATTCAGCGACCTCACCCTGACCGGCTCGGATTCGACCTGATCGGCCAGGAACCAAGCCGACTTTGTGCCAATCAGCCTACTTAATGCTGCAGCAATCTTCGGCGACGTGCTGCGGTGATCCCCAAATCTAGGGACAACCTTTTCTTTCGGTGTTCGACAAAGACTCAGTCTTAAGCCGGCCGAGGTTGGGCTAAGAGAGGAAGGGGTTGTCAACCTCCCGTTCAGACTCAGCAATGCCACGGATAACTTCAATCTAACTCCAATGCGGCAGATCCAATCCCCTGGAGTTCGACTCGGATATGGCTCAGAGCCACTCGAGATCGGATCTAGGGAGGTTGGAGTTGTAATCACCCCCCTAAACTACTCTGACTCCGACTCACAGTTGGATAGCAGCTTGGCCAGTTTTTCTCCACCACACGAAGTGTTCATGGCATCCAAAGGCTCAACTCCCACACAAGATGCACGCCGACTACGCGATCAGCAAGAGAAGGAGGCTCGCCGACTGCGTGAGCACCAGGAGGAAGACGCACGATGCCTGCAAGCTGAGCACGATGCTCGCAATAACAACTTGCGCAAAGCTAGACGAACTGCTCAGCAAGAGATCCTCCAAACCCGAGTAGGCGACCATGACGTCTTCGTGACCCCCACAACAGAACATCGTGGCCGCTGCCACATTGCTGGATACCTTGTAGTTCGGGCCCGACCAACAGGCCACCCCGACTATTGCGAGGATTAAGGCAATGATCACCGCAGCGGCATGTCAGTAGCGACAACAATCTGGAGATACTCTCATACCGTCAAACAAGACAGCTTCAGACACGGCGGTCTTATCTACCTCAGCACGGCACTGTGTAGCTGGCTCCAGTCAGCATCGCTCGGAGTCTCGTCATACGTCACTCGGCAATCAGAACAATGATCGATGGCGGCACCATCATAACGACCGCCGTGACAACCAGGATGCCCGAGGATGACTACGGCGAGATCTCTGCCATGACATCAACGCCCGACGCCGAGAACGTGAGCGCCGCTGACTGGAAGACGAGCATGAGCGTTTCGGCCTCCACCACGAGCGACTTCATCGCCGTAGTCGGAGTCGGAGCTCTCACCCAGATGAAGGAGTACCTGCGTTCACCCATGAGCTACAATAAGTCGACTAGTCGTCTGGCTTCAAGCCGACTGGAATAGAGAAATACGATGGAAAGACCAACCCGGAGTCCTAGTTCACAGTCTACACCCTGGCAATCCGTACGGCCGGAGGTGATCACAAGGCCATTGCTAACTACCTCCCAGTCGCCTTGGCCGACTCGGCAAGGACATGGCTGACAGGGCTTCCCAGGCGATCAATCGGCTCCTAGGGAGAACTTCGTGAGTGTTTCGTCGCAAATTTCCAAGGAACGTACGAGAGGCCGTCTTTCGAGTACGACCTATATCAGTGCCACCAGAGGAAGAACGAGTCCCTCAGCAACTTCATCAAGCAGTTCTCCGAGAAGGGGAACTCAATACCCAAAATCAAGAATGAGATCGTCATCGCCGCTTTCCGCAAGGGAGTCTAGGACACCCCGTTCATCGCTAAGTTCACTCAGAAGCCTCCAAGTTCTATCAAAGCTCTATTTGACATGGCGAATAAATATACCGACTCGACCGACGCCGTTGCTGAGGCCCTGGACGACAAGAAGGAGCCTCGACAGAAGGAGCGGAAGGACACCGACGAAGCGGCTCCGACTAAGTCCGGCAATCGCAAGTGCAAGTCAGACCCCCGAGGATAGATGAATTCTAGAAGGTTATGAATGGGCCATGCCCTTTTCACCCAAAGGGGAAGCACGTGGCTTAGAATTGTTTCATACTCAAGAAGTTCACTTCCGAGCAAACATCAACGTCTGGCGACAACAAGGACAAGGATAAGACAGACTCGGGCGCAGCTGGCGACTATCAAGATCCCCAGGCTGAGCTCAATCACATCTTTGGAGGGCCATCTGCATATGAGTCCAAGCGAAAACAAAAGCTAACGGCCCAAGAGGTCAACTCGGTCTCATCAGACGCCCCTCAATACCAGCGTTGGTCAGAGACAACAATCACTTTTGACCGCACGGACCACCCCAACCGAGTCATGCATCTAGGACGATATCCATTCGTCCTAGACCCGGTCATCAGGAGTGTCAAATTGAAGAAGGTTCTCATCGACGGAGGAAGCGCACTCAACATTTTGTTTGCCAATATGCTCGACGAGATAAAGATCCCTCGATCCGAGCTGCGGCCAAGTACAGCTCCCTTCCATGGGGTAATCCCCTTCCACTCCACTCGGACATATCATTCTGCCAATTACTTTTGGCACGCAGGAGAATTTCTGCACCGAGAACATCTGCTCTGAGGTTGCCGACTTCGAGATTGCGTACTACGCCATACTCGGGCGGCCTGCACAAGCCAAATTCAAGGTAGTGCCCCACTATACATACATGGTGCTCAAGATGCTAGGACCAGCAGGAGTACTTTCCTTGTGTAGCGATGTCAAGCAAGCCTTCTCCTGCGACAAGGAGAATTGTGAGTTGGCCCAGTCTCACGAAGCGGCAGTCGGACGAAGCAACATCCAACTGGCTGCAACAATTGCAAATGAGGACGACCAAGTTCCAGCAAAGAAAGCACCAAGTCGGGAATTTCAGCGAATTCAAAGACAAAGAAAATCCCCCTGGATCCTTCCAACCCCACCAAGACTGCGCTTGTCGGGACCGGACTTGACCCCAAATAGGAAGACACGCTCATCACCTTCCTCCGACGAACAGGGATATATTTGCTTTGGAACCTTCCGACATGCCTGGTGTACCAAGAGAGGTGATTGAGCATTCCCTTAACGTCAAGCCAGACGCCAAACCAGTTAAGCAATGACTATGTGCTTCGCACAAGACAACAAAGATGCTATTCGGGAGGAGATTACCAAACTCCTTGCAGCCGAGTTCATCAAAGAGGTCTATCACTTGGATTGGCTGATAAACCCTGTCCTGGTCCAGAAAAAGAACAGTAAATGGCGCATGTGCGTCGACTATACCGACTTAAACAAGGCGTGTCTCAAGGATCCATTTGGTCTACCCAGGATAGATCAGCTGGTCGATTCAACTGCGGAATGCGAGTTACTCAGTTTTCTTGACTGTTACTCGGGATACCATCAAATCAGCCTAAAAGAGGACTGCCTAAAGACTTCTTTTCTCACGCCATTTGGGGCATATTGCTATGTCACTATGCTATTCGGGTTGAAAAACACTGGCACAACGTATCAACATGCTATCCAGTGGTGTCTTCACACTCAACTCGGGAGTAATGTGGAGGCCTATGTCGATGATGTGGTGATCAAGACCAAAGTCAAGGAAGACATCATCGCCGACTTAGAAGAAACTTTCCAAAGCCTTAGGAGATTTAAGATGAAGCTGAACCAGAAAAAGTGCGTCTTCGGAATACCTTCGGGAAAGCTACTTGACTTCATCGTATCACAATGAGGCATTGAGGCTAATCTTGAGAAAATCAACGCTATCATGAATATGGCACCCCCAACTAGCCAGAAGGATGTACAGAAGCTGACCAGCTGTATGGGGGCACTCAGCTAATTCGTTTCCCGACTCAGCGAATGGGATATGCCCTTTTTCAAATTACTGAAGAAAGTTGACAAATTTCAATGGACGCCAGAAGCCCAACAAGCCTTCAAAGACTTCAAGAAGTTTCTCACATCACCATCCGTGTTGGCGTCACCAATGCCCCAGGAACCACTTACTATTGTATCTGACGGCAACTACACAAATAGTCAGCATGGCGTTGGTCGTCGAGTGGGCAAAGCCAGGACATATACAAAAAATATAAAGGCCAGTATACTTTGTCAGTGAAGTCCTAGGGAAATCCAAGATGAGATATTCCCAAGTTCAGAAGGTGCTATATGGCTTGCTCATACTGTCCAGAAGTTGGTGCACTATTTTCAGTTGCATCAGGTTACAATCGTCACACTGTATCCACTCGGGGACGTCCTAAACAATCGCGAGGCCACTGCCAGAATCGCTAAATGGGCGCTCGAGTTGATGGCGTTTGATATTGTCTTTCAGACACGGACAGCAATCAAGTCACAAGCACTCGCCGACTTCGTGGCCGAGTGGACAGAAGTTCAGATGGCTACATCAACGGACAAGCTAGAGTACTGGACGATGTATTTCGACGATTCTCTACGGATCGGCGGAGCAGGGGCTAGCGTCATCCTAACGTCACCCACTAGTGAAAAACTAAAATATGTCCTTTAGATACAGATTCCAGCATCCCACAACGTCGCCGAGTACGAGGCACTCATCCATGGGCTCCGCATTGCCATATCACTCGGCATCTGCCAACTGGTAGTAGCGGGGATTGTCAACTCGTGGTGAACCAGGTCATGAAAGACTAGACATGTCTGGACGATAACATGGCAGCATATTGTCAGGAGGTACGAAAGCTAAAAAACAAGTTCGACGGGCTGGAGATTACACATGTGCTTCGACAATACGATGAAGCTGCAGATGAGCTGGCCAACATGGGATCCAAACGAGAAGTGGTCCTGACTGGAATTTTTGTTGAGCAATTTTTGGAGCCGTCAATCAAAAAGAAGCCAGTACTCGAGCCGTCATGGGCTGAACCTACCCCGGCAACAAATAAAGTGCTAATCATCGCTCAGGATTGGCGGACTCCAATCATCAGATTCCTTCTAGAAGACAAGCTCCCAGAAGATCGCAGTGAAGTCGAGCGGATCAAACATCGAAGCAAATGTTTTCTCGTAATCGGAGAAGATCTCTATCGTTGAAGCGCATCCGGAGTTCTCATGTGCTGCGTCACACCCGAGGAGGGCAAGCAGATTCTACAATCCATCCACTCGGTCATCTGTGGCAACCATGCTGCATCAAGGACGTTAGTCGGGGCTTACAGACAAGGATTCTTCTGGCCGACTGCAGTTACAGACACTAAAGACATAGTTCAGACGTGCGAGGGATGCTAGTTCTTTGCCCGGCAAACACATTTTCCAGCTCAAGAACTACAAACAATTGTAATCTCTTGGCCCTTTGCAGTTTGGGGGCTTGACATGGTCGGGCCGTTCAAAAAAGCGCCAGGAGGGTTCATACACTTATTCGTCACAGTGGATAAATTCACAAAGTGGATCGAGGCAAAACCCGTTGCTACCATAATAGCGGCAAGGGCAAAAGACTTCATCATGAGTATCATATACTGATTTGAAGTTCCCAACCGCATCATAACAAACAACAACACTCAGTTCACTAGCGGCGTCTTTCAAGATTTCTGTGACGACTTTGGCATCAAAATTTGTTATGTTTTTGTGGCACACCCACGAAGCAATGGGCAGGTCGAGCATGCAAATGACATGGTCTTACAAGGTATCAAGACTAGAGTGTTCGACCGACTACAACCATATGTAGGGCGGTGGGTGCAAGAGCTTCCATCTGGCGGTGGTGCAAGAGCTTCCATCCGTTCTCTGGTCTTTAAGAACCAAAGTTAGTCGGGCAATAGGGCAATCCCTATTCTTCCTAGTCTATGGTGCTGAGGCTGTGCTACCAACCGAGTTGGAGTACGGTTCTTTGTGAGTTTGGGCCCACTCAGAAGACAAGTCAATCGAAGTCCAACTGGTCGAGTTAGTTCAGTTGGAAGAAGCAAGGGACATCGCAACTATCCAGTCGGCAAGATATCTTCAAGGCATGCGTTGTTATCACAGTCGGAATGTTCGTGGCTGCACCTTCTCAGTGGGAGACCTTGTTCTGAGAAAAATCTAAACCACCAAAGACAGGCATAAATTATCTCCCTTATGAGAGGGGCCGTTCATTATTGCTGAGGTGAGACGTCCAGGTGCCTACCGACTAAAGACAGAAGATGGCGTCCTAGTCAACAATTCATGAAATATAGAACAACTACATCTTTTTTATACCTGAGCTTTGTACTCCATTTATACATAAATAAAGTTTGCCACTTTGACTCACTATGCCGCTTGTTTCAACCGAGTGGTGAGTCGGGGGCTACATGATGATAGATGTCCTCTGTTGTTTATAAAGTTCAATCTTGTTTTGTCTAAGTCATGAAGTTTTATAACGATTATGCTAAGTTTTCCCGAGTATAGTCCCATGAGGTGAATGCTTTTTAAAGTCATTCTCAAACCACTCGGCATAAACTGGCTAGTCGGGTAAAGCTAATGTTGGCTAAAATAAAACAAGAACTCAGCAAGGTGCAACAACAAACATCAAAAGCATTTATAATATTTATATATTGTTTCTGTCAGACACCGGCTACATAAAAGTTTGAGTTTACATGGGCAGATCCTCAGCGATGGCCTCAGCAGTAGGCTTGACCTGGCTAATCAACTCCAACCCCTCCTCCGGGGTAGTATCTTCAACAAGGCCCTATCTGATGGCCTCAATGTCTACCCGGGGGTAGAGAAACTTTGTCATGGCCAGTGCTTGGGCAATCCCCACGGCGACGTGCTCGGAGGAGTATTTCTTCAGGAGTGCAGGGGCTTCTTCAAGGCGCTGTGCCACTTGGGAGATGGAGCTGGAGCTGGGCCTGACCAGGCTTGGCTGCATAATGTCTAATAAAGTCTTCATGGAATCAGCTATGATGTTCCGTGACTCCTTTATTATTTTAATCTCTTCAGTAAAAGTGCCAAATTGGATCTACGAATTTGCTTTGAAGGCTGCTCACACAGAGAAGAGGCATCAATAAATCTAGATACCTAGTCGGACAGAGTACTAGAGTATATATGAAGCTTACTTGCGTACTCGGTGTCTACTTTGGACTTCGCTTTCTCGAGCTCCTTCAGCTCCTTCTTCGGGCATTCTATCTCCAGGGATTGGTTATTCAGGTTTGTCTCCAGCCGAACAAAGTCGAAGATCAGCAATGCAGGAAGATTGGTTTGGGGTTACTCGGGCAAAGAGGAAACATACCCCTGATGGTCCCTATCTGCACCCAGTTCTCATCCTTGAGCTTGTTCACTGAATCCTTTAGCCACTCCTCCCTCTCCTTGCTAGACATCTCCAAATCATCTTTGGTAATCTAGAGCTGGTGGAGTTGAGTGAGCTGAGGGGAAGTTGGGATAGAACTTTGCACATTCTCTCGGATCGATCGACCACTTGTTGCACAAGATATGTTGAAGTCAGACAAGACAAGCAACAATGGCCAAAAGTTCTGAGGAACTGCAAATCAACAAACACAATCGGATGAATTATATACCTGGATACACCTTGATGTGGCGATGGCGGCTTCCATTAGCTTGACTCGCTCCCTTTGGGCAGCTTGCTTGTTGTGCTCGAAGGTTTGTTCTTCCCCCTCCGGCATAACCTAATAAAATGTCCAGGGGAAGTTTGGTGGGGGTGCCTCGAGCCTGGGGAGGTCATCATCATCGGAAGATGAAGAAAGTGGAGGAGAAGGAGTCCCGGGCAGTGGATCAATCGGTGGTGCTGGGTCTTGGACGAGCTCAGGGACTGGGATGTCTGCCACGGTGTCCCGACTGGGTGAGGTCTGCGGCCTGGCTGAGTGGGTTGTCTCAACCTCAGGGGCTAGAACAGCACTCGGCTCGGGCTGCGGCGCTGCGATCTCAACATCAGTTGGGGCGGGAGCTGCTACTGGGGTTGAGGGCGCTGTCCCCTTAGGATCAGCGTCACTTGGTTTCTTGCAGCATTATTTAGCAATGAGGAGACTGCTCAAGATTTTCTAAGGACTTAAGATTTTCATACCTTTTGGAAGTATTAAATCTCCACCCCTATGCGTTAGAAGTGGAGGTAGTCGGCGATGGGCCCGAAGGCCTACTCGGTGGCGGAGTGTTGTCGGCTGTCGAGCTCGTGGGCGCGGTAGTCGGCAGTGGAGATCTTGGCCTAGTCGGCACCGTACTTGGTGTGACCAACTGGGGCATGGCGGTAATTGGCGGCGCGGTTCTAGGGTTGGTTGATCCAGGGGTTGTGCTGCTGGGGTCTTTGATCATCAGACTGCCTGATGCCTTACTCGGTGTGTCTTTCTTTTTGGCCTGGTCCATCACTGGTCGCTTCCCAGCCCTCTTGGGGCTAGGTTGGGCTGATGAGGGGCTGGCCGGTCGTTTTCTAGCCCCACTGGCTGACTGGCCTTGTGGGTTAGAATCGAACTCGGCAAATTTCTGCAAGTATCAAGCATCAAGGAAAGCTCGATTGAGCAACATTCATACCACACATCACAGATGGATATCAAGACAAGTATTACACAAGACATTACCTTCGGCTGAGGCCTATCTTTGCAGTATGGTTTGGGGGCTCGCTCAGTGTCTAGAGTCTCGACGACTCCATTGACAAAATAGCCAAACAAGGTGTCGGTGACGACATCCTTGCTGACAAAATCAGTGCTCTCCCGAGATGGATCGTTCTTTCCTCGGTAATCATAGCCAAGATGACTCCTAGCCTTCAGAGGTCGAATCCGCCGGTTATGGAACGTCCTAGCCACCCAGGGACCGGTTAGCCCCGTGTTCTTCAGCTCGTCAATCTTCTTCAGCAGTAGGTGCACCTGAACTATCTCAGGTTGCGATGGTATGGCAGTCCAGCTCTCTAGAACGGCAAGGGGATTTCTAGAAAAAGGGGGCAAGGAGGGCTCAAGATTGGAGCAGTAAAACCACTCCTGATGCCACCCCTTCAGTGAAACTTCAGGGGAACATGGAGATAGGCCTTCTTCATCTCGTTGTGGAGCTGAAGACCTACTCCCCCTATCACTTGGATTTTGGATTTGGAGGGTTGCAGCTTGACATGAAAAAGAAAGTGGAAGAGGTTGAAATGGGGATCGATCCCCAGAAAGGCCTCGTAGAGGGTGATGAAGATCGAGATGTGGCGAATGGAGTTGGGGTTGAGATGGTAGAGCTCAAGCTGGTAATACCCAAGGAGCCTACAGAGGAAATCGGAAGAAGGAAGAGCGAGCTGCGGTCGAAAAAAGAAGCAAAGACCACGGTCTCGTGAGGACCTGGAGAGGGGATTGACTCACCGGCGGTGGGACGCCAGTTGATGATCTCCTTTGGTTGGAGGTTTTTCTTTTCTCTAGGAGGGCTAGCTTCGTCACGCAGCAATCCGAGTCGACCAAGCTCCAAACGGCATGGTGGGGAAGTCAAACGATGCCCTCGGCATGTTTGGGGTGAGGAACTGGGCGAAAGGGCTTCTGGATGATGGGAATCGAAGCGGGAGAAAAGATTTTTGTGGATTCTTGGGAGGAAGTTCGAGCTACAGGAAACCCTAGCTGGGGGCGGAGAGCGTGAAGTTTGGCGCCTGTGCGGGAGATGAAGCGATGTGGTGAATTAAGGGAGAAAGAGGAATTTTTTCTCTCTTCCACCGCTTTATAGGCCTGCGCTAGGTAAGCAGGTTTGGGCCAACTTGCTCGGTAATGGGCTGTAAGATATGAGTTTCTAAATAGCATGTCCTATTAGGCTGACTGCTGTCTATGTTAAAATCACAGTGCAGATGCTATTTTGCAGGAACCGATTAAAATAATCAGATATGCTTCATATTAAGCTTGATTGCTGGAAAAATGTGTTCAGATATCTGAATTATTTACTAGGTATTGTGGATATATCCTTATAAGGATCAATACCTGATCTCCATTAAAATTGGGGATGCAGGTATCTCTCAAGAACACCTCACCACATATTGGGTTAAATCCATGAAGTGGTACTTGGCTTACCTGTTTAGCCAAATTGCCTTGAGAAAAAAATATTTCCAGCTGATATGAGGCTGAAGAGTCTAATTTCTAGGAAATATACCACTCGGGGAAGACTTAAAGGTTAAAGATCTTTGATTTTATGTTTAATTGTTTCACAATTAAGCACAAAGTCAAGGGCGACACCTAATAGGTGCGTCTATTCGGCGCACACTATTCATATTTTTCTATGAAGCCCTTCATAGCCTCGTTGCTAGCTGATATGAAGCGGGACTTAGAGAAGAGGTACTTGGATAATGAGTACTTGGGAGCAAGACACTCGAAAAATCTTCACCAAGGAGGCTGAGCACTTGGCAACAGCTGTGTCTTAATTATGAAGATCTCAGGGGCTACTGTGGAGGCCATGGGCCCCGGGTACCTCATGGGAAGGTTTGTGGTCACTCAAATAGAGGATGGGTCCAATCCTGTAATTAGGAATACAGCAGGACTCGGTGCATATTACCTTATATGATAAGAAAAAGGATATAGTCCTAGTCGGGTATGTTGTATTCCTAGAAGGAGATCCCTTGGTCGAAGTCCAACTAGGATTCTGATCATGTAACCTCACCTCTCCAGTATATAAGGAGGGGTAGGGAGCCCCTTGGGGTAGACAACGACGCAAGAGCACAATCTCATTAAAGATCTTTAATTTTTAAGTCTTTCCTGAGTGGCATATTTCTCAGAAATTGGACTCTTCACCATCATATCAGCTGGAAACATTTTTTCTCAAGACAAGTTTGGCTAAGCATGTAAGCCGAGTACCACTTCATGGATTTTAACCTAATATGTGGTGAGGTGTTCTTGAGAGATACCTGCATCCCTAATTTTAATTGAGACTAGCCATTGATCCTTATAAGGATGTATTCTCAATACTGTTAAATAATTCAGATATCTGAACATATGTGTCTAGCAATTAGGCTTAACATAAAGCATATCTGATTATTTTGATCGGTTTCTATAAAATAGCATATGTACTGTGATTTTAACACAGTTAGTGGTCGCCCCAGTAGGACATGCTATTTAGAAACTCATATCTTATGGCCCATTACCGAGCTAGCTGGCCCAAGCTCACTAACTCGGCGTAGGTTATATAAAACGACGGAAGAGAGAAAATATTCTCCTTTCTCCCCCAATCTGCCTAATCGTTTCAGCTTTTGAAACTGGGCCCAAACATCGCGTTCTCTGCTCCGCTAGGGTTCGCTATAGCTCGCGTTCCCGGCCCGAGATTCGCCAGGAACTGCTTCCCAGCGCCGATTCCTAGCAGCCAAAAGCTTCTTCGCCCAGCTCTACACCCCCAGCAATACCGAGAGCCCCTTTTGACATCCCAGATATGTCGTCGGGATCTTGGCCGGTGTCGGATTGCAGCTCCACGAAGCTGACGATCTTGGAAAACAGGAAGATACTGCAACCGCGGGAGATCATCAACTGGAGCCCAGCCGTCGGTGAGTCTGTCCCCATTCCAGGCCCGGGCGAGACCGTGGTCTTCACTTCTTTCCTCGATCGTGGCCTTTCTCTTCCAGCCTCTGATTTCCTCCGCCGCTTTCTTGACTTCTATCGAATTGAGCTCGTTAACCTCAATCCCAACTCCATTCTCTAGATTTCTATTTTTGTAACCCTCTGTGAGGCCTTCCTGGGAATTAGCCCCCATTTCAATCTCTTCCGATATCTTTTCCACATCAAGCCTCAGCCCTCAAAATCCAAAATTCAGACGATAGGGGGAGCGGGCCTTCAACTCGGCAATGAGATGAAGAAGGCTTATCTCCATGTCCCTCCAAAGACTTCTCTCAAGGGGTGGCACCGGGAGTGGTTCTACTGCTCCAATCTAGAGCCCTCCTTGCCCCCTTTTACCGGAAATTCACCATCTGTCCTAGAGAGCTAGACTTCAGTGCCATCGCAGGATGAAATGAGTTAGGTATACAACCTACTGGAGAAGATCAGCACGCTAAAGGGCACAGGGTTGACTAGTCCCTGGGTGGCCAGGGCATTCTTGAACTGACGAACTCAGCCCCTGAAATCCAGAAGCCACCTCGAGTTCGACTACAAAGGGAAGAATGATCCAATCCGAGAGTACCCCGACTTCATTGACAAGAATAATGTAACCGATACTCTACTCGGTTTTTTCATCAACGGGGTCGTGGAGACCGAGGACAAGGAAAGAGCCCCCAAGCCATGCTGCAAGGGCAGGCCCCGGCCAAAGGTAATATATGATGTTGTAGTCATCTTGATACCCATCTGTGATGAGTGATATGAATGTCATCCCATCTTGCAATGTATGTTATCTGGGTGTTTGCAGGAATGTGAAGAATATGATTCTGACACCCAAGGCCAGTCGGCCGGGCCAGGAAATGCCCGGCCAGCCCCTCGGCAGCCCAACCCAGCCCCAAGAGGGCTGGGAAAATACTAGCGACGGACCAGGCCAAAAAGAACGATATGCCATGCAAGGCATCTGGCTGTCTGATGATTAAGGACTCTAGCAGCGCCACCCCCAGGCCACCCAGCCTCAAGACCGCACCGCCGAGTGTCGCCACCACCCAATCGGCTGCGTTAAGTACAGCGCCGACTGGGCCAAGTTCTCAACTGCCGACTGCCACGCCCATGAGCCCGACAGCCGGCAGCTCTCCGCTACCGACTAGGCTGTCAAGCCCGTCACCGACTACTCCCACCCCCAGCACACAGGAGTGGAGGTTTAAAACTTCCAAGAGGTACGAGCAAATCTTTTGTCTTCAAAACAGCTTGAATAAACTTGCAATATCTTGACCGTTGAATATTCCTACAGGAAGCCAAGTGGCATTGACCAAAAGGGAACAGCGCTACCAACCCCTATAGCAGATCCCGTCCCGACTGAGGCTGAGCCAATCGCGCCACAAGCCGAGCCAAAAATCGTCCCAGCCCTTGAAGCTGAGGTTAAACCCTCGTCCCTGAGCTCGCCCAAAAGCCCACACTACCAATTGATCCGAGGCCTAGGACTCCATCGCCTCCGTTATCGTCATCTTCTGATGAAGACAATAGCCCCAGTCTCGAGCTCCCCCTGCAAACTTCCCCCGGACGTTCCATTGGGTTACTCCAGAGAGGGAAGCAGAGAGCCTTGAGCACGACGAGCAGGTAGCCCAGAAAGATAGGGTTAACTTGATGTACGCCGCTATCGCCGCGTCAAAGGGGATTCAGGTACGCAGCCAATCTTGCCGTGTTTGCTGATTGAAGGTTCTTCAAGACTTTGCACTTTGTTGCTTGTTTTGCTTGACTTGAATACTCCCTGATCAGAAAGTGGTCAATCGGTCAGAGAAGATGGGCTGAGTTCTGTCTGAGCTCGCCCCTCAGCTTACTATAACGCCTCAGTTTCCGGGCCGTTAAAAACTATTTTAGTAAAAACCCTAATTTCAAAATTTTTGGCTTTTTGTGTGTGCTTAAGGATTAAGTGCCGTAGATTTTAGATCAAAGTCTCCCTTGAAACCCTAAAAACCTCGGTCCTAAATTCCCTCCAAATCTGAGACTCGAATTTTGCAATTCAACTGTCTCTCTAAATGTTCTCGGAAAATTCAAAATCAAATACCTTCCAAAAATTCTCTATACTCGGGTTCGAATTTTGCAATTCGAATCCCTCCAATAAAAACCCTTCGGAAATCGCCTTTGAAGCCCTCCATTTGAATCCCCTTATTTTATTCCTCTCGAAAAACTCTAAATTCCATCAAGAACCCCTTCCCGAATTTGCCAATTTATTGTATTCCTAAAACCCTCAAATCCCAAGAGTTAAAATTTAAATCCAAATTTCCCCGAGGTGCTCCAATTCTAATCCTTTATTTCCCAAACATTCCTTCAGAATCAAATCCCCAAATTTAAATCAAGTCCCAAATTTAAATCAGACCCCCTCTGAATATTCTCTTTTCCTTTTCCCCAATATTATCCAAAAGCAAAACACTCTTTTATATATATATATATATATATATATATATATATATATATATATATAGACAAATATCCCAAGTCCTCCTCAAAAATCTCAGGAATTTATGTGGGCCCCAAAAATCAAATTTTGGATTTAATCCCTATTAGAAAATCATCAAAAACCTTCCCAAAAATCAATCCCTGGAAAATAAAAAACATTACTGTTCCATCGAGTCGTCCTCTCCTCTCCTTCGGCCCACTCGGCCTCTACCTTCCTTCCACGCATGGCCCAGCTGAGCCTTCTCACTGACGGCCGGCCCCACCGGCCAAGAGCGCCCCCACGCGCGCACGCCGCGCAAGCGCCTCGGCCTGGGTTCTACTAGTCAGCCCCTCGCCAGCCACCTGCACGCGCCTGGGCTCGCCTGACAGCGCCTCTAGCGCAGATGTCCATTTTCTTTTTCCTCTGCGGGCCCCGCCTGGCAGTCGTCGTCTTCCCGTCATCTTCGTCCTCCATTCTCGCTCTCTGTCTCCTCTCTTCTCTCTCTCTTGAACTCTCTCGTTTCCCCCATGAGCCGACCGCCCCGCGCCCATACCCTCGTGTCTCCCGGCAAGCTTCAAGGTCAGAGCTGCAACCCCATTCAGTCCCATCGCCATACCCCTCTGTCCCTCTCCCCTTTCTCTCGCGGCAGCACGAGGCAGGGTGACGCCATCCACAGTGCTCAGCCCGAGCTCCGGTCATGTCGCCCCTGCCCTAGCCTTATCCCGAGAGCTCCACCGCCTCTGTCCATCGTCGCAACGTGCCGTGCCCGCGCCTATAAATCCGTCCCTCTCTCTCTCCACCGCTGCCATTAATCCCTCAGCTCCGCTTCAATCTAACCGCTCCCGAGCCCAATCGACCTAGCCACCGCCACCGTTGGACTCCCCGGAGTCCCGCAGCATCCTCAAATTCCTCACCGGTGCCCGAGAGCCCCGGAGACCGAAACACCCAAATCGGGCACCGCCATCGTTCCACCATTGTTGCCGCCTCGGAGCTCGCCTTTGCACGTGGTAAGAGTTCGGTTTTCTCCCTCCATTCTTCTCCCCATAGAACACCGCCTCCAACTTGACCTCTCTCCACCGCTCCTAGGTCGCCAGCGATGGCCGTCCACTGCGCCACCTCGCCACCGCCCCCTGTCTGTCGTCGCCCTCCGCCGTCGACCACCCCAGCCTCAATCCGAGCCGCTCAAAGTATTCCTCATCTCCTCCGCCTTCCATTCCCGTGATCCACTACTCCTCCCTCGCCGCCGTTCGTCGGCGTCCTCTCCGGCCGCCGTGCGCCGTCGATCTCTGCCAGCCGTTTCCTGTAACTCGTCCGGCACCCCTCTCTCTCTCGGCCACTGCATGTGGGCCTAGCCACCTACCCAATGACAAGTGGGCCCCTTTTAAATCCTATGACCAGTGCCCTTGTGTAACGCCCTGAAAATCATCAATTAAAAATTATTTTTGGGTAAATGGAAATACAAGAATACACTGGAAAATTTTTTCTGTAAAAGTGTTTGAATAAAATTTTGAAATTTTCAATATTAAAAATCCCAAGTTTAAATTTTAAAATAAATACTTGGATTCTTTTATATTCCAGGGGTTTGTCGGAGTATTTTAAGCGTTTGAGTATTCATAATAATAAATTCTTCATGTTTCGTGGTGGCATTTACTTCTGGTAAATTCCCCGTGATTTAATAAACTCTCTGAAATTTTTTCGGAGCTACAGAATTAATTTTAATGCTATAAAGATCACTAAAGTAATTAAATAAATATAAATAAATTCCTTTTCCTTTCCCCTGTTTGGGTTGTTCCTGATTCAGTCCTTTGAAGTCTCCCCGTTCATCGTGAACTCTGACTCCCTTTTCTTCTAGGGTTTTGTGTCGTTCCCAGAACCCCAAAGTCACTTTGAAAACCTAAATTTGGAGTACCGGATTTATTCATCTTTGAAACCCTAGAACTCTTTTGGACTCCTAATTCGAGATCCTTTGTATTCGAAATATTTATATTTTCCTTTGAGATAAATCCCAGATATTCCCTTAAACTCCTTTTCTGTCAAAATAAATCTAAATCTCCAATTGTGTGAGATTTCTCCAAATTCCGGTCCCAATAAAACACCCTCGTCAATTCCGTAATCCCGAAATATTTTATTCGAAATATTCTATTTCCCCGGTCCCAAAAAATCTCCTCCAGTTCCTAACCCGAAGAATAATCTAATATTTTATTCCCTAAATATTCCTCGAGAAAATATTCTTCATTCTCTGAATCCCACAAAATATTCCGTCTCCCGGACCCCACTACATATATTCTGTTTTCTAATTCATCCAAATACCCTTCAATCCCCAATATATATATATATATATATATATATATATATATATATATATATATCCTCGTACCTAGATAATTCCAATGTCCTGAATATTTCCAAAATTTCTAAATTTCAGAACGCGACTCAGATTCCACAAATATCCCCAAATTCCAATTTTTGTGAAATTGGAATTTTTCGGAAAAAAAAGACTCCCATTTTCCCTTTCCAATTTTACCCTTTTATTTTCTTTTTCTTTTCCTTCTTTTTCTTTTTCTCTCCTTCGGCACTGTTCTTCTCCCCGGCCTCCTCCTTCCTCCCCCATCCTTCTCTCTCTTTGTTCGGCCTGCCTCGTCCCTGGGCCGAGCCCCTTGGACTCCAACCCGGCCTGCGCCGACCCGGCACCACCGCTTCCTCGGCCGCCGGCCTGCGTGCCGCGCCCGAGCCGCGGGCCTAGCCTAGCGCCACCGCCGCCGACGAATCCGCGCGCAGCCGCCACCCGTCGCTGCCCCAGACTCCCTCTCCTATAAAGCCAGAGCCGCCGCTAGCCCTTGTGCCCTAGCACCGTCCCAGGAAGCCGCCACCGCCGCTGCACGTCCTCTGCCGCGCTAGTGCCGTCGCCTCCCCTGCTATCGCGCCGCCCCGAGGCATTGCGCCGCCGCCACCCCGTCGCACCGGCCCAGCGCCCCAGCCGCCGCACGGCCTAGCGCCATCGCCTGCTCACTGGCCGTCGCCGCGCCGCCAGGGTACCGCCGGACGCCATCGAGATCCTCCCACCGGCCTCTACCTTGCCGCCGTCAGAGGTCACGGTGGTCGTCATCATCCACGCCTACCTTCCGTCGCCGGTGAGCATCCACCCGTCGTCCCCGACGCCTCCACCTTCTTTTCCTCCTTCGGCGCTGTTAACGCCAAAATTTGGTAAGGCCCTGTATCAGATTCGGTCAAGGGGAAAAATTACAGTCAACTGGCGGAAATTGATCCAGAAGAGACCGATTTCGGAAAAGGGCCGTGAAGACCGCTGTATGGCAGTTATTTACTGTATATATTAATTAGGCAAGTGCTTATCTTTAGGAAAACTGACCTCGTGTCCGGTTGGGTCTTATTAGTGTTTTCTGTTATAATTAGGAAATCATGTACCGTGTCCTATGAGGACTCATGTAACTCGGGGTATAAATACGTACGCTCGGGGACCTTGTAAATTATCACTCGATCAATACAAATTCGGCGCATCGCCACCCTTCCAACGGGATCTTGCTTCTCGAGCCAGGCTGCATCGGTTAAGTTCGACCTCCTGCGAGAGGGTAAGTCTCGTCACCCCGGCTACCTATCGGCTAGGACTTCCTCGGTTAGGTCCGATATTCTAGTCGGTTTATGGTAGTCGGCTTACCACGATATATTTATTTTATCTATGGCTGCATCAGTTCAGTTTGATCTCATAGATTGATTAGGTATATCACATCACGCGTACGTAGATCGCATCGGCTTACTGGGAGCGGTTTATCATCAGTTTGTGCTGCATCGGTTAGGTCAGACCTACTAAACTGCTAGCGATAAATCGTTCCTGCTAGGTTGATGCTTTATGCGCAAGCGTCTTATCGGGGTGTATAGCCGGTAAGTTATCATGTTTTAACATCACGATCGCATCAAATCTATCGGCCTATCGAGATCTCGTTATCATTATCAGTTTGTGCTGCAACGGTTGGGTCCGATCTACTAGACTGACAATAATAACTTTACTCTTAATAAGCCGATGGGTTTTATGCGATGTTGTTATCGGTGTGCTTAGCCGATAAGTTATCTTTTAAATACAGCCGATTATACTGCTTGCCTTGTTATACATTCTTGCCTGCATTACTGTTACGATTGGCTAAGGGCTAGCCGATTGGTTTACTCTGCCGACCCGAGCGCGAGCACAAGCAGGTTCCCGGGCACGACCTCAGGTAAGGACCCGGGCACGAGCATAGGTAAGAACTCGGGCACAAATACGGACAGCGGATGAAGATCCCGGGCGTAGGTGCGAGCAAGGGCCCGGGCACGGGCGCGGGCAATATCTTCGCGGCGATACTAGTAACTTTAACCATGATCGGCTGAAGTTCATTTAATCTATTTACTTATCCTGCTTGTTTATTTGATCAAGTTTACAGCCGATTTTTGAGCATCCCTTCGATGATCGGCTAGTTTAATACTTGTTTATTATGCTATTGCTCATGCCATCATCGGCTTCCAGTCGATGTGTAAGTGCTACAGTGCAAATCGGCCATCGGCCGATGAGATGAGTTCAAGCCGTCTTCCAGCCGATTGGCTCACAAATTTGACATCTTCTCCTTGTCAATTGCAAGGTCAAATTGACTGGCACGCCTACGAACCTCAAAATTTTAGGACCTGCACTGGAGTGAAGCAAATCTCTCCTAGGCCTTCGCGTGTCTCCAAGGCGCCGGATGGGCCGGCGGTTTTCGCGTCAACAGGCGCCTCGGATCGGGAAGCCGCGGTCGTCGTCGTTGCCTGGTAGTCGCGTCATTGTCGTCTACCGCTGTCCGCCGCCTCTGCCCGAAGCCGCCGTCGATGCTCGGCTCCCAGTGACGCTGTGCCTAGTCGTCGCCGTCGTTGGTGAGCACATTAGCACAGCCTCCATCTTCTCTGACCGGGCGCCGCACTGCTCCCCGCCCAGCATTGTCGCATCGTTGCCGCCATCTACACTGATGCCCGTCGTGTCCTCATCTGCTTGCTGTGCGCCGCCGGTTGACGCCGCACCAGCGGCAAGGCCATCTTGCCGCACCCACCTCGGCATCGTCGTTTGCCTGGCGCCGCCCACGGGTCACCAGATTCCCCAAGCCATATCGTCGTCATGCCGTCGCACGACTCTGCCTTGCCGAGTTACGCCCTGAAGGAGCACCCGGGCAACCTGCTTTGCCGGCGGGCCCTCTGACTGGCAGGCCCCACCGGCCACTCCTCACTGTGTCACCATCTTGTGGGTCCCACCGGCCTCCTCTTCTTGGCGACACTGTCAGCAGGTCCGGAACATAGTGTCCCGTTGAACCTTAGCCGTTTGATGATGTGAAGATGATCCAGGCCATCCAATCTGCATAAAAAGCCCAAATAGATCTCGGCCGTTCAATCCATCCAGACCAAATCCAAAACGTTGGATTCCATTAATCCTCAGATCCTGCCATCTTAGCCCTAGTCGCCACCTAGGCATCCACCTTAGCCTCCTCGGTCATGTGGCCCTCCCCCTCTGTGCCCCGGTCCATAGGCCTAATCCTTATGAACCCAGCCTATGACAGTGGGTCCCGCTTATTTATCATTCAAAATAATTCCTTTATTAATTATTTTTCAAGGAAATATTTTCGAGAATATTCCTTTCTAATTCTTTTCGGATTTATTTTGAATTCAATATTCCAAAAGCCATATCTTTTCCGTCTGAAGTCCGAATCGACCCGTTCTTCGTCCTAAATTCATCTAAAATTATAATCTACTTGTTTATGTATTTTTATGTACTATTTATTTTGAGTTTCTTAGGATTTATTATCGTTTTATGTGTAGTCGTGTATAATCGCCGTTTCGGAAGATTGCTGAGTCTGCGGAAGAGTTTGGAAGAGCAATCGAAGACGTTTCCTTTTGCAAGGCAAGTCACACGACAATCTTCTTGAGCATGTTGATCCCATTTGCAAAATCTATTTTGTTTAACATTATTGCATGCAACGCTCTTGAATGTCATTATATGGGTATTTATTTATTATTCAAAATCCATTGATAATTATGGCCATTTTGATGTTGACATCTATACCTTGATACCCTGGGTAATAATATTGACTAGCTGGATGTTTAATTATTTATCTGGCTGGATTATTTAGGATTTTGCTTAGCTATGCCTAGAAACTATAGTGTTATTTTATGTGGAAAACTATTCATTCATTCTGATTAATTAATGGATACTGGCTATATTTTCATGACAGTGAGTCATGGCTAGTTAATTAATTGTGCCAACTAAAACTTGACTAAATGGTGGGTTGTGAGTACCAGGGTTGGAATGTTGCTAGCGGTGCTCATGACAGTTAAGGATCGGTTCGCGAACTACTTGTTGCGAAGCAATACTCATGCTAACCACAAGCCAGTATGAGTAATCGTAGGAACCAAAGTGTAGTACGTTCAACTAGGGTCCACCATGGTGTGTTGTGGCTGTGTCAATAAGACCACCATGGCTGCGTCAATAAGTCCATGTCTTGGGCGTTGGGCCGTCTTCCTGTCTAGGTATCTGATCAATCCTACCGGAGACTAGTGGTCCAGCGGATGGCTCCCTTGTGCGGGTTACGTGGAGGGACCTATCACAATTCCTTTCCGAGATACCGTGGTGGTATTAAGGGACACAGTGATGTGTTGTGGAGTTGTGTCTTGTGGGTAAATTGGTACATCTCTGGCCAGAGTAAAACTGTTCGAATAGCCGTGCTCGCGGTTAATGAGTGGGCCTAGCAATGTTTCTGTGATTAGTCTCACACTACTCATTAATGAAAATAAATGATGGAATAGTGATAGCTCCTATTTGGAGAGTTATGGTTTTGGGCCTAAACTGCATTGGAGCGTTGTTCAGAGATGGATTTAATGTTGATATTAATTAAACTATACGGTTTTCAATAATTTTAAATGCAAATATTTTAAATGCTGTTTACGCAAATAAGCCATATGTCACGCCCTAAAAATCGGTTTAATTAAAAATTGTCTTTGGGTAAATCGAAATACAAAAAAAATACGCTAGAAAATTTTTGTTTGAGAAACGTGTTTGAATAAAATTTTGAAATTTTCAATATTAAAAATCCCAAGTTGAAAATTTTAAATAAATGCTTGGACGTTTTTATATTCTTGGGGTTCTGGTTGGAATATTTTAAGTGTTTAAGTATTTATCAGAATAAACTCTATCTGTTTTGTGGTGGCATTTATTTTTGGTAAATTTCCCACGATTTAATAAACTCTCTGAAATTTTCTCGGAATTTTTGGAGCTCTAGAATTAATTTTAATGGGACAAAGATCATTTCTATAATTAGATAAATCTGTAATAAAACCCTGTCTTTTTCCCTGTTCGGGTCATTTCGGTTCAGTCCTTTGAAGTCTAAACTCTGACTCTCTTTTCTTCCAGGGTTTCTTGTCGCTCCTGGAACCCTAAAACCTCCTCGACGTTCTAATTCTCCAAAATATACCGATATTCCAAGTGACAGAATGTTTCCTAAACTATTTCCTTCTCCGTCCTCGACTCCCAAAATATTCCCCATATTTTGGACGTTCATTTATTTCGTTTCCCAAACTCCGTGAAATATATTCCTCGAATATCCTAATTTCTCGGTTGACGCAAAATCCCCTCCATTTTTCCCCAAGTTCCTAATTTCGCAAATATTCCCAAATTTTTCTTGATTCCGGAATATTCCTGTTAACTCCTTCCAATATTCCAGAAAATTCTCAAAATATTCCTATACTTGGAGAGTTCTAAAAATTCCGGCGAATTTCCTCGATTCCAAAGAAATATTTCGATTTCCAAAGATGTTTCGACGCTTTTGTTTTTTCAAATATATATACGCCGGCGTTTACAATCCTCCAAAATTCCGAACAATTCCCCTAATTTCCGATATTCCTAATACTTCTTGAAATTCTGAATTTAGTTTCTAAATTTGGAAATTCCGAAAAATCCCCAAAAATCCCCACATTTTTCTCCACCTCTTCTCTTTTCTTTATTTTTCTTCCAATTTTTCGCTTCCCCTTTTATTTTTCTCTCCTTTGGCTCTGTCCTCCTGTTCATCTTCTTGGACTCTCTCTCTGCTCTCTGGTCGCCAAGCCGAGCCTCTCTAGCGCCAGCCCATCGCCGCCCCATGGCCCTCGGCCTCGCTCGCCCGGCCTGCGCCAGCCCGCGCCGCCCCGGCCTCCGCGCCGAGCTCGCCCGCTGTGCGCCGCCCCGGACTTGGTCCGCTGCCCCGCAACCACCTGCCGCCGCGTTTCTCGGCACGTCGCGCCACACGCCCCCACGACGCCGCCATAACCGCGCGAGCCGATGTCGCCATCCACTTCCCCACTCCCTCTCCTGTTTTTCCCCCAGAGCAGCCTGCGCCTCCTCGCCGCACAGACGCCGTGCCGTCCCTCTGCTGCTCCCGTCGCCTGCTCGCCCCGGCCGCCACAGCCCGTAGCCGTCGGAGGCCGCCGCCGTCGCCGTTGTCTGGGAGTCCTCCGCCGTCGCCTGCCTCTGCTGCCGCCCTGCTTCTGTCGCCAGTTGGTCGCCACCGTCTCCTTTGCTGTCGCCCTGCCGCCGCCACTCCTCGCCCCTGCCGAGCGCCGCCGCCTCTGGAAGCCGCGCCGATGCCAGGAGCCAGCGCCGCTGCTCGGCTACAGCCGTCGCTGTCCTCCGCCGCCCTGAGGTGAGCATCCTTCGGCGCCGGTCCCTGTTGCTTTTTCCCTTCCCCGAAGCCGCCGCCGCCCTGCAGGTTGATTTGGGCGCCGCCCCGCCGATGGTCGTCGCCGCTGTGGGTGAGTCCCATCGGCGCCTCTGTCCCTCTCCCCTTGCTTAGCGCCGGCATCGTCGTTGTCATCCACATCCAGTGCCACCGCCTCGCCGTTGTCGTCGCCTGCTCCCCAACCGCCGGTCTCTGCATCGTCAACCTCGTCGTCGTCCTCTGCGCCTCTCGCCGTCGCCTGCCGTCTCCGGTCTACCATCTACATCGCCGACCTTCACCATCCTTCGCCGCCTCGAGGTGAGGATCCCTCTGCGCCAGCCCCTGCTGCTTTTCCTTTCTCGAAGCCCAGTGCCGCCCTTCTCCTGTGTGCCTGCCGTTCCCTGCCGCCGCCGGGCTGCCGTCGTCGACGCGCTGCCGCCAGAGGCCGCCATGGTCGTCGTCATCCCCGCCTACCGTCCGTCACCGGTGAGCATCCACTCTGTCGTCCCCGATGCCTCCATCCTCTCTTCCTCCATCGGGGCCTCTGTCCTTTCCCCTTTTGTGCTTGGCGTACTCGTCGTTGTAGGCCTCACTGTTGCCATCTACACCGGCGCCACGTTCCCTCCTCAGCCTCGGTCTGTCATCGACACCGCCGCGCGAAGGAGCGCTGTTGCCGTCTCCTAGCCGCGTCACCTGCGCTGGTCGTCGTCCTGCCTGTTGGATGCCGTCCTCCGTCCTCGCGGCCAAGTCGCCATCGTCCTCGTCGCTTCATAGCCGGTCGTAGCCCTCGTTGTCCGCCATCGTCCTCGTTACCTCTGTCCGTCACCGTCGTCGCCGTGGTCCTTCTGCACCCTACCGCTGGTTGTCGCTACTCTGTTCGATCCTGTCCGTCGTTATCGTTGCACCGTCGTCTGGTCGTCGACGTCGCCCATCGCCCAGCGGTCGGCCTCGCCTCCGTCTCTTCCATCCATTCCCGGTGCCCATAATGTTTCCTCTGTGTTTGTCGTCGTCGCCATCGTTTATCTCAAGCACCCCGACTTCTACTCCTCAGTTCGGCGTTCGTTGCCGATCAACCGTCGCCCTGACATCGACAGCCACCATGCCGTGCCGTCTCGAGGCCGATGCCTGCGTTGCTGTTGCCGCGCAGTTGTCTCGGCTGGCGCCCTAACCTCCTCGGCCATGCCATGGTAGGAGCTTGGCCTTTTTTTCCTGTGATGCTGCCGCATGGGTCCCGCGTGCAGTAGTTCGGCCACCCTAGCTATTGGATAATTCTAGGCCGATTAGAGCCGTCCGATCAATTGAATCCAATCTTTACCATCGAATCTCCTTAAACTCCAGGGTTGAATCTCGGCCGTCCAATCTCTATATCAAGTTCCCAAATCAATCTCGGCTGTTTAAATCCATCCAGGTCGAATCCCAGTCGTTGATTCTTATTAATCCGTCAGTGCCTTATCAGCCCTAGCCCAATCCACCACTCCAGCTGTTCCCCGAAATTGTGAGCCAGGACAGTGCCACTCTTTCTCAAGTGCCAAAAATAAATCTTCTAATTTAATTCCGAGAGAATATTCCCGAGAATATTTTTTTCCAATTCCTTTCGGATCTATTCTGAATTCGATATTCCAAAAGCCGTATCTTTTCCGTTTGAACCCCGAATTGACCCGTTCTTCTTCCTAATTTCATCTAAACTTTATAATCTACTTCTTTATGTATTTTTCTGTACTGTTTATTTGGAGTTTCTTAGGATTTTTATTGTTTTGCGTGTAGTCTACCGTAATCACCGATTCGGAAGACCGCGAAGTCTACGGAAGAGTTCGAAAGGGCAATCGAAGACGTTTGTCGCAAGGGAAGTCACACATTTATCCTTGAGCATGTTGAACCTACTTTGTGAAACGTTTTACGATTTACAAATAAATTGCATGTTTTGCCAATTATATGGAATATGGGATAACCTATCCACATACTTGAGACCCTGTTAATTTGTTATCCATTCCTTGATAACTTTGGGTGATAATTTGACTAGCTTATGTCTCATTGGATGACTTGGCTAGAGATAGGACTTGCTTAGCCATGCTTAGCAACATAGCTCACATGGGAATTAAATATTATCTTTTTATATGATTCGACTCAATGTCGGAAAAATGGAATTTTGGATAGGCTGATGTTAAATTACTAAAATTGGACCTAAATGGTGGGCTGTGGGTGTATGGTTTTGCTTGTCGCACCCATGGCAATTAAGGACCGGTTCGTGGGAACCACTTGGGCAACTACCCGTGCTTTCCACAAGCCAGCGTGGGCAACGGCTAGGCTTGAAGCGTTTCTTCTCCCTCTCCTAGGCACCGAAGAAGAGGGTGAGCGGGATGGAGTTGGGTCGGCCCGGGGTAGGGTTGATCGGCTGCCGGATTCACCGTGGCGCAAGGGGGGTAGCCTGGCCAATATGGCGTGCCCTGTCGGCAGGTGCAATCTCAGCGTGGTGTGGATGGTTAGGGAGGGGTTGCGTGAACGGTCCTGTCACAGCCTCTTGCGGGGTGTCGTGGTGACACATCGATGCACGGAAACGCGTGTGAGGCTGTGTCTTGTGGGTAAAGTTGTACACCTCTGATTAGAGTAAATCTATTCGAATAGCCGCGCCCGCGGTCATGGGCACATTGGCCAAGACTCACCGTGATTAGTCTCACATTTAGATAATTAATCTGGTTTTATGAAACTGGTGTTGTGGAAGGTGTGAGTCCGGTCGACGTGGTTGAGTTGACCGGGGGTGGCCGGTTAGCATGGTGTAACGCTAATCGGTGGAGCCTGGTGAGCGTGGTGTAACGCTCATCAGTGACGCCTAGTAGATGTGGTGTGTCACACCCTGACTTTAGCCACACAAAATTATACCTGAGAAAAATACCCAAGAAAATAAATTTAAAAAGGCTAGAGGAATTAATTAAAGGTGTAAAATGCAAGAGAATAAATTATCGTGGCCGGGAATATTTTTCTTGTCTTCTCTGTGCCAAAATACATTAACTGGATTTTTAGTGGAATTTTCAGAACAGAGGAACTATTTTTAATAAATCAAAAATGCTTATCGGAATTTAAATCGTCCTGGAAAATCTTTTTTCTATTTTCCTTTCTCCTTTTCTTCTGTTGGGCCGGCGGCCCGCTCCTGTGCCGGCCTCCCTCCCCGCGCGCCCGTAGGCCGGTTCCCCTCCTCGGCCTCTTTCTCCCAGCGCTGGGCCGGCCCACCCCTCTCCCACACCCCTCGCCCGTGCCCTCGCCCGCGCCCTCGCTCGCGCCCGCGCCCGCGCGCCTCCCTCTGACAGGCCGGGCCCTCCTGTCATCATCGTCTTCCTCCTCTGTCCGAATCGGGCGGAGCGGAAAATCCCCGAGGCCGTCCGATCCGGCGCCGCCTCCCGCCTCCTCCCGCGCTCGCACTCGGTTCAAACGGGCGTGGACCGAGTCCACCCACCTCCCCGAGTTCCCCAGCGTCCATGGCCCCTCACTCCCACGAATCATGCGCACGATCTCCATGCCGCCACTCTCTCTCCCGTGCGCGATTGGAGCCGTTCGGCCTCAATCTCTCCTGGCCGACTGCATAAAAAGCCCCTCCGCCCTCTCCTCCATTTTTCCCCGAACACACCGAGTTTCCCCGTGCTCTAGAACCCCCTCACCACCGCGCACCCAAGCTCCCCCGTTTTTCGCTGACTCCGGCCATTGCTCGCTGCCGTTCTGGACGCCGCCAGGCCAGACCGCCACTGCCATCACCTCCGCCGTGCCACAACACACCTCGGCCGCCACTCCGTGGAAGCCAAAGCCCGCCGGACCGCCCCGCCCACGCGCACGGTGAGTATCGGCCCTCCGCCTCCTCTCCGGTCGGTGATTCCCGCCGCGCCGCGTCTCCATTCTTCGCCCTAACTCCTCTTCCGTCCTCCTCATCCTCCAGGACGCCTCGGCAACCGCCTCTCGCCCGTTCCCCGCTGTCGGAGCTTCGTTGCCGACGTCGTCCTGAAGCCGCCGCCGCTTTTTCGTCGCCACCGTCGTCTTCGCGCCGTCGCGAGCCGCCGGTGAGAACCTCCCATTCCATTCCGCCCCTCCGTGTGGTCACCGCCGCGCCGGGTGGTCGCCGCCGGTGACCATCGGGTCGCGTGCGGGCTGCCGCCTCCTGCTCGGGAAGGCTGGCTTCGGCTGCCGCTCCCCAGGGTCGTCCGATCTGTCGGGTGGCAGATCGGGGCCGCCCGCTCGCTCGCCCGCGTGGTTGCCCGCGGTGGCGCCACGTGGTGCACCCGCTCTCGGCCGCGGTGGACTTGGTCCACCGTGCGCCCGCCTCTGTGCGCCGCCTCTCCCTCTGGTGACGTCTTTAATTCGGTTTAATGCGCAATAGATCGCCTGTTAATTATATTTACACTGAAAATAACAGTAAAACTTCAATAAATCATAACTAATTCATACGAACTCCGATTAAGTCCATTTAAATTTCATTAAATCCAGAAAAATGCCAAGAATCCATTAAAAATGCTTTCAGCCCATGTTTGATTGTCCCCATGTACTGTTTTTAATTGTTTATGCATTGTTTGTTGTAGAATCCGACGCCGGTAATTCTCCCGCGTATTTCGAGATCGTAGCAGAGTACCTTGAGCCGGAGCAAGGCAAGTCGCACTATTACCTTGATCACTTTGTACCTATTTTTCGCTAAATTGCTTTGTTTATTCAAATAAACTGTATTATTTAAATATTTCATGTGGGTGGTTATTACCTATGCAATGTTAGGACTTGGCCATAGTTTTGAAACCTGAACCCTTGTCACCTGGGTAATAATGTGATTAGATTACGGTTCTTAGGATGCTTAGCCATGCTTAGCAACCTAGCTCACATGGGAATTAAATATCATTTCTTTTATATGATTCGACTCCATGTCGCAAAAATGAAACTTTGGATAGGCTGATGTTAAATTATTAAAATTTGACCTAAATGGTGGGCTGTGGGTGTATGGTTTTGCTTGTCACACCCATGACAATTAAGGACTGGTTCGCGGGAACCACTTGGGCAACTTCCCGTACTTTCCACAAGCCAGCGTGGGCAACGGCTGGGCTTGAAGCGTTTCTTCTCCCTCTCCTAGGCACCGAAGAAGAGGGTGAGCGGGATGGAGTTGGGCCGGCCCGGGGTAGGGTTGATCGGCTGTCGGATTCACCGTGGCGCAAGGGGGGTAGCCTGGCCAATATGGTGTGCCCTGTCGGCAGGTGCAACCTCAGTGTGGTGTGGATGGTTAGGGAGGGATTTCGTGAACGGTCCTGTCACAGCCTCTCACGGGACATCGTGGTGATGTACTGGCACACGGGAACATGTGTGGGGCTGTGTATTGTGGGTACAGTTGTACACCTCTGATCAGAGTAAAACTATTCAAATAGCCGTGCCCGCGGTTATGGGCACATTGGCCAAGACTCACCATGATTAGTCTCACCCTAGATAATTAATCTAGTTTTATGAAACTGGTGTTGTGGAAGGTGTTCAGTCCGATCGACGTGGTTGAGTTGACCGGGGGTGACCAGTTAGCGTGGTGTAACGCTAGTCGGTGGAGACTGGTGAGTGTGGTGTAACTCTCATCAGTGACGCCTGGTGGTCGTGGTGTAACTTCCATCAGCGCGGCCTGGTCAACGTGGTGTAGCGTTGATCGGGAAAAGCTGGTCAGCGTGGTGTAACGTTGTCCGGTGGTGACTGGTTAACATGGTGTAGCGTTAATCAATGGAATCCGGGTAACGTGGTGTAACGGTACCCGGAGGTGTCTGGTTAACGTGGTTTAACGTTAATCAGTGGAGACTGGTTGATGTGGTGTAGCGTCAATCAGTTGGGAATGGTTGGGCCTGGTTAACGTGGTTTAACGTTAATCAGTGGAGAATTAATATTGTTAAATAAATCAACTGTTTACTGATTGCGAACTACTACTTTTTGCAACTGCTCTTCCGCAAAATGTGAACCCTAGCTCATCTTTGTACCCTGTGCATATGCATAATTGTGGGTGTGATTTGTTGAGTACCGTGGGTGGTACTCAGCCTTGCTCCAATTTCCCCCCCAGTGTTGGAGAACGCGTCAGACGAAGATCATTCTGAGGAATAGGCTGGCTCCACCATCAAGTTGCTTGTGGGAATGGACGCTGTCGATGGACCCGCTATTTATAGACTATCTTTACCTTTTTCCACTGCATTTTTATAATAAAATTTTACTCTGTTTGTAAGACTCTCTGTATGGCAACTTGGATTTGTGTACCCTGCTTTCCTGGACAGGGATTTATTACACATTAATGTTCAGAATTTCGGTGCGAATTTCTGGGCGTTACATGGTATCGTTCATCAGCGCGGCCTGATCAACGTGGTGTAGCGTTGATCAGGAAAAATTGGTCAGCGTGGTGTAACGTTGTTTGGTGGAGACTGGTTAATGTGGTGTAGCGTTAATCAGTGGAGTCCGGGTAACGTGGTGTAACGATACCCAGAGGAGTCTGGTGAACGTGGTGTAGCGTTCACCAGTGGAGATTGGTTGACGTGGTGTAGCGTCAATCAGTTGGGAATGGTTGGGCCTGATTAACGTGGTGTAACGTTAATCAGTGGAGAATTAATCTTGTTAAATTAATCAACTTTTTACTGTTTGCAAACTACTTCCTTTTTTCAACTGTTTTTACGCAAATGAGCCACCAGCCTTCCTTTGAAAATCCCGTGCACAAATGCATCATTGGTGTGGCTTACTGAGTACGGTGGGTGTTACTCAGCCTTGCTATGTTCCCCCTTTTCAGAAGAGAAGACCTTGGCTTATACCCCAGTTGAGCTTGCCTGTGGTGTGGAGCTAAAGACACGCTAGTTTTGCCTTTCCGCTGTTGTTTTCTTCCGTGTGAGGACTAAGTGCCTCTTCTGTAAGTATTTATGCTTTATTTACGTTTAGAACTGTTTATTGATTTGTCATTTTGTGTACCCTGGCTTGATTCCTGGACAGGGATTTTAATACACAAAATAGTCTGGAAATTGGCTAAATTTCTAGGCGTGACACCATATTATGCCTTTCTATCTTGTTGCATTACATTGTATTTCCTAGTGTGGCTTGTTGAGTACAGTGGGTGGTACTCAGTCTTGCATTATTTCAAGCTTTAGAGTGAAGCTTTGCGAGTAGGAGAAGTTTGGTGTTTGGCTTATACCCCAGTTGAGCTGTCTATGGCTTGGTGCTGAAGCTACGCTAGTTGCCGTTCTACTGCTATTTCTTCTGTGTGAGGACTAAGTGCCTCTGTTGTAAGTATTTATTATTATTTCGTTTTGGTTATGTTTATCAAATTGTCGATTTGTGTACCTCGGCTGATTCCTGGACGAGGATTTATTGCACAAATTAGTTTTGGAAATTCTGGTGAATTTCTGGGCATGACACCCTGACATATGGGACTACCCCCTCGTCTCTCTCACTTACACATGGGCCCCACACGGTTTAAATATATATGACTCAATGGCAAGTGGGCCCATACACAGTAAACCATCAATAGCTCCCTATTCCACTCACTGCATGTGGGACCACCATGCCAGTCACTAGCCCTTCAGTGTCCCAATGCCATGTGGGCCCCATTCAATCCACTCTTTATCTCTCCTCTCCCTATGACAATGGGCCATCCCTCATTCCCCTCTCTCCAACCACTGACCTTGGGCCCCACCTGTCAGCCCTATTTCCAAAAATTAATTCCTTTCCTAATAAATCAAATAAATCATTTTTTTTTCTAGAAAAATCCTGATTGAGCCTGTTCAAGTCTCTAAATTTTTCTAAAAATAAGATCTACCTCATGGCACTATTAGTTATTAATAATAGTATATTATTTCTAGGGTTTTGTGTGTTTTTCTCTCGTTTCGCGCATAGTCGACACTTCGGAAATTCGTCGGATGTCGGATTTTCACGAGAATTCAAAGATGAAGACTGAGGCAAGCCACTCCTTGACCATATTGCTCCTAAATTTAAAATGTTTTGTTTGCAAAATTGCATGGTTAGTGTGCACGTTAAATTGATCGGCCTCGGTTTGCGTGTCGAATTGACGGACCTACCCGGTAGTTGCATAAACCCTATAGGTCTTTGATATCCTATTCCTTGTCACTCCACCTCGTAGTACCTCGGTAACCATGCTCTCTGAGCATGGATTCCGATGGTTCCACCCACATCACTATTGTTTGTCGATTTGGGAAAATAGGGTTTTGTCGATGTTTTACACCGGCAATATGAATATGGGGCTACTCGGCGGATGGAAACTCGGTGGATTACAAAGGAACACAAGGAGATTTTATACTGGTTTGGGCCCTCGATGTGAGGTAATACCCTACATCCAGTTGTGGTGTTATTCCTTTGAGGATTTGTGTCGATCTATGATCTTCTATGAGCTCATATGTTGTTCTGCCCTCAGGGGGCGTCCTGCCTCCCCTTATATACTGGGGGACAGGGGTACAAGGTAGGAGTCCCAGCTGAATACGGCCAAGAGATCTCCTCTTAGAGATATAATCCCCTATCTGGCGTGCTAGGTAGGGGATTCGACGAGATCTATATCTACAAGCTCGATGGATCCAACAACCGAAGTGGACAGCGGCAAATTCTCTCCCGGAGATACAATCTCATTCGGAAGCCTCGACTTCATCACCAACATGTTTGGCAATCTCACCTTGGCCGACGCAGACCTGATCCAACCGGCCGAGGAATCAGTCGACTCTGCACCAGTTGGTCCACACGATGATGCAGCGACCATCATCGACTTGCTGCGGCAATCTTCCACTTGCCCGGGTCTTGGGACAACTCTTCCTTTCAGTGTTTGACTCGAACTCGGTCTTGAGCCGGCCGAGATCGGGCTAAGGAAGGAGGAGATCGTCAATCTCTCGTTCGGACTCAGCAACGCCGTGGATACCTTCAAACAACATCCGACACGGCAAACACGATCCCCTGGTGTTCGACTCGGATACGGCACAGAGCCGCTCGAGATCGGATCTAGGGAGGTCAGAGTTATAATCACCCCCATCAACTTTTCTGAGTTCGACTCTCAGTCGGACTCCGACTCTAAGTCGGACAATAGTTCAGCAAGCTTCTTCCCGCCGCGAGAAATCTTCATGGCATCCAAAGGCTCTACTCCTACTCAGGAATCATGCCAACTACGGGAGCAGCAAGTCCCGCCGCGAGAAATCTTCATGGCATCCAAAGGCTCTACTCCTACTCAGGAATCATGCCAACTACGGGAGCAGCAAGAGTAGGAGGCCTACTGATTGCGAGAACAACAAGAGGAAGAAGCAAGACGCCTGCACGCCCGCAACGACGACCTGCACAGGGCTGGGCAGACTGCTCAGCAACAAATCCTCCAAACCCGAGTCAGCGACCACGATGTCTTCGTTACGCCTCAACAGAACATCGTGGCCGCCGCAACTCTACTAGATACAATCCAGCTCGGGCCTGATCACCAGGCCATACCGACTATAGCCAGGATAAAAGCCATGATCACCGCTGTTGTATGTCAACAGCACCAACAGTCGGGTGATACCCTCATACCGACCAACCGGTCGACATCTCCAACGGTAGTCTCATCCACCTCAACGCGACACCGAGCAGCCGGCTCCAGTCGGCTGCACATGGAGTCCCACCAGACGTCACTCCGCAACCCCAACGGCCACTGCCAGCGTCGACATCAAGATGACCATCGGGACAACCAGGATCTCCGAGGCCGACTGTAACACCCTGCCCTCCAGAACCGCACAGCCCAGCCCAACCGACGGGCGGGCCCACTTACACATAGCACCCCACTTACACTTTCGTCCTCGCTTCGTGTAAAAGGGTTAACCCGGAAGTACTATGGTTCGAGGGACAAGGCCTTATAAGTTGGTTCAACCCTTGCTCAACTAGCAAGGTGGTACTAATCATGTGCACACCGCACTCATGGGCCACATATGGGCCATATCCTAATTGGGCCAGGATGTCACACACACCCCCCCTCAAAGGACCTGGCGTCCCCGCCAGTCCAACTTACCCGCATAGCCACACAGGCATATAGGCAAATGTCCAGGAACGCGCCCCCTCTTAGCGCACGTCCGTACGTCCAGTGCCGGCGCCATATGCCATGCCATGTGCCTCACACCACGAGCCCACATGCGCCATGCGCCATATGTCCGCCACACTTGACCCGTACGCGCAACCGCGAGGTCGGCTCTGATACCATTGTGTAAACAGCCTGCCCTCCAGAACCGCGTTAGCCCAGCCTATCCAACGGCGGGCCCACTTACACATAGCACCCCACTTACACTTTCGTCCTCGCTTCGTGTAAAAGGGTTAACCCGGAAGTACTATGGTTGGAGGGACAAGGCCTTATAAGTTGGTTCAACCCTTGCTCAACTAGCAAGGTGGTACTAATCATGTGCACACCGCACTCATGGGCCACATATGGGCCATATCCTAATTGGGCCAGGATGTCACACCGACTACGACGTGATCTTCGATAAGACATCAACGCTAGGCGCCGCGAACGAGAGGAAGACAAACAACGCCAATTGGAAGACGAGAACGAGCGCTTCAGCCTCCACGACGAGCGGTTTCGCCGTCATAGGCGGAATCGGATCCTCATGAAGATGAAGGTACTGGTACCGGCTTTCACCCACCGAGCTTCAACTAGTCGACTGCGCCATCAGGTTTCAAGCCGACTAGAATTAAAATACAACGGGAAGACCAATCCCGAGTCTTGGCTCACGGGTTCTACACTCTGTGCGATCCGAGCAACCGGAGGAATCACAAGGCCATGGCTAACTACCTCCCAGTCGCTCTAGCCGATCGCGAGACATAGCGCTAACGGACTTCCCAAGCAATCAATCCGGCTCCTGGGATCTCTGGAATGCTCTCATCACCATACTTCCAAGGAACATATGAGAGGCCATCTTCCGAGTACGACTTATATCAGTTGCATCAAAGGAGGAACGAGTCTCTTCGTGACTTCATCAAGAGTATGTTCTGCAAGAAGAATTCAATCCCGAAGATCAAGGATGAGGTCGTCATCGCCGCCTTTCAAAAAGGAGTCAAAAGACACTCGATCATCACAAAATTCACTCAAGCTTCCCACTCTGTCAAGGCTCATATTCATATGCGCGAACAAGTACGCCGACTCAGCCGACGCTGTTGCTCAGCCCTAAGATGACAAGAAGGCACCCTGACAGAAGAAGCGGCGAGGGCACCACGACGCGGTCCCGACTAAAGGCGGGAATCGCAAACGCAAGTCAGACGCTTCATGTGGTAGTTCGGTCACAACCGTCTTCGACCTTCAACAACTGAAGATTATCAGAACAACAAGTGACATGCTCGGGGCTCACAAACTCAAACGCAGGATGGCATCCCACTCCCAAATACCGAACAACTAAGTCGCTTTCTGATAAATATTTCCTCACTTGGCCTCGCTAGTGCCGTAGCCGCTTACACCTAATAGGTGTACAAGCTGCACTTTTTTTTTCTGTTTTTGCTCTTAAATGATTACAAAAGTACTCGAGTAGCATAAATTCCGATCCGTGAACTTGCTCCATGAAAGACGAACTCAAGTCACCCAAAACGCGTGTCTGGGAAAGAGCCATGAGCCAACTCCCGACGCTAGGAGCTATGATTAGTCGGTAGAGTGCTTAAACGTAAGAGTCAACTATTCGGGAAATTAATATCAATAAGAGAAGAACTCGTATTTACATATTATTATAAACTACATAAAAATTATTTGGTGATTGTTTTTATCATCAGATGCTACTTATCCGATATGTTTATAATGCAGGGCTAGTTCCGGATACGCGTGACCGGAACTCAGGGCTACGAGCCTATCTCCTACGCTCGGGGGCTGGACCGGTCTACCAAGATACGCTCGGAATGCTCCATGAGGCTACTGACCGAGTATCGTACCAGTCGGGACGTCATCTTCCCCCGACTATGCTCCATGCGAGCTAACAACGATCTCCGGTGCTAGTTGGGTCGTATACCACTTGGCTGGAGGTAGGTACGTCCCATGAGGGTCGCCAACCGAATCCTGCGCTAATGCTAGGTTCGGGTACCTTATTCGGTCACAACTCGGTTGGGTAAGGTATGCCCCATGAGGGTCGCTAGCCGAATCTATTGTTAATGCAAGATTTGGGTACCTTATTCGGCTAACAACCGACCTCCGACACCAGTCGGGGCTCGGGTACAACTTCACTGAGTTGGGTACGCCCCTTGAGGGTCGCCAGCTGAATCCTACGAGATTCAGGTACCTTATTCAGTTACAATTTTGCTAGGTTGGATACGGTACGCCCCATGAGGGTCGCCAGCCGAATCCTATGCTAATGCAAGGTTCGGGTACCTTATTTGGCCATAACTTTGTTGGATAGGGTATGCCCCATGAGGGTCGCCAGCCGAATCCTATGCTAATGCAAGGTTCGGGTACCTTATTCGGATTTACCAAGTCAAAAAAAATCTACGTCGTCAAAGCGCATCCGGAGTTCTCATGCACTGCGTCACACCTGGGGAGAGCAAGCAGATTCTGCAATATACCTACTCAGGCATCTGTGGCAACCAGGCTGCATCCAGAACATAAGTCGGAAAGGCTTGCAGACAAGAATTCCTCTAGCTGATTGCGGTTATCGATGCTGAAATACTC
The DNA here is from genome assembly GCA_003991445.1 of Oryza meyeriana var. granulata. Taxonomy (NCBI): domain Eukaryota; kingdom Viridiplantae; phylum Streptophyta; class Magnoliopsida; order Poales; family Poaceae; genus Oryza; species Oryza meyeriana. Next base: position 275,975 of record RYFJ01001450.1, on the reverse strand, counting down.
ATCCTAACATGTGGGGGATGCCAATTTTATAGAGCTACGCTGGGTAGGTCGGTTTAGGCCGGCTTATTTGGTAGTAGGCCACCAAGATATGAGTTCCTACAGTAGCACGCTCAATGTGGGCCGCTCGCTGGCTGTGTTAAAATCGCAGTACTGATGCTACCAATAGGAACCGATGAGGTAAACAGATATGTTTCATTAGGCCTGTTGCTAAACACATGTGTTTGGTATCTGTCTTATCCACCAGATATTTGAGGATATATCCTTATAAGGATCACAAGCTGGTCTTCATTAAAATTGGGGATGCAGATATCTTTCTCGAGTACACCTGACCACGCAATGGATTTACTTTCATAAAGTGGTACTCGCCTACATGCTTGGCCAACAGTTGCCATGAGCAACATTATTCCAGCAACATGACGCTGAAAAGTCTAACTTTCGAGTAGTGCACTACTCGGAGAGACTATAAACCTTCTTTCAGCTAACATGATCCGAGGAGTCTAACTTCCGAGTGGGACGCCACTCAGGAAAGACTATAAATCCCCTTTCCAGCTGACATGAGGCTGAAGAGTCCCATATACGAGTGGCATGTTACTCGGCAAGACTATAAATCATATTCCGGTTGACATGATACCGAAGAGTCTCATATACCAGTAGTATACTACTCGAGAAAGACTATGTAACATCCCCAATCTAGTAGAGGTAACTATTTAAGTTTCCTAGAACCATCTTTGTTCTCTAATTAAAATTTTTGAATCATCTTGTCATATAACTCAAAATTCAATTTAATTAAAACCTAATCATCAAAATTAGACCAACTCCTAAAAGTGCAACAAACCTCACAGAAACATATGTGGCAAATAATTTATTCAAACACTAGATTATTTATCATGAATTAATATGATTTTTCCAGATTTTTAGCAATCACTTTAGACCTTTTAAAAATTCATCTAAGTCTTAGCCAGGACCTTTTTCACATTTTTGCTGTGACCAAAATACTTGAAATTTTTGAGTGAGACTTTGAAAAATGGAACCTAGGTAGTCTGGGCTAGCTACACAAAAATCACCATATTTTTAACACCAGTTTGGTTTACTCAAATTGATTTTTAAAGTGAAGGGGGGAAAATAAATCTGGAAAACCCTAGAAAATAGCTAAACCCTTCTGTAGGTGGGTTTTTACCCATCCCCCTCTCGTTTCCACAGACCACCACACCCTGGACCCACCTGGCAGTGGCCCTAGCTTGCCCAGCCCCCGTCCAGCCAGCCAAGAGGAGGGACACGTCCTGGGTCAGCACAGATTACTCGCGACACGTGTTTGTCGTCGTGGCCTGTGAAGAACGCCTTCTCTCGCCCTCCAAGTCTCCCAGCTAACTCATTCATCCTCACACTTCACCACAGAGCTGAGAAACCGAGGAGGGAGAGCTCCTCTGGCTCTCTTTCTTCTCCATCTCTCTGACGGCCGCCAGGAAGAAGGTTGCGGCCACCGCCGACGGGCCGACGTCGCCACCATCTCTTTTCTGTTCCCTACTCATCCCTGGATGCCGTAGCTACCTCTCTAACCTTGCTCCGTTTGACGCAGTCGATTGTCGGGGACGCGGCCTCGCCACGGAGCCTCGGGAGCGCGGCCGTGACGTCGCCGTCGTGCAGTCACGTCGTCACACCGGCGTTCCCATCGCTCGAGCTCGTCTCTGGTCAAGCTGCTTCGCCACCAATACTGCCTCAGCACCAGGAGTAGAGCGCCCCAAAAATCTCTGGAAATCGAGCCCCGAGCGAGGAGATCGACCATCGTCTTCTCCAATTCTGGTCAAGCACTACCGCGCACGATTCGCCTCAACCGGTGAGCCATCTTCCGATTCCTCGCGTTGGAAGCAACCTTGGGTGATACCAAGGCTACTACATGTTTTGTTTCCGCCGTACGTTAGCTGAATGGGTCATCGCCTCTACCGGCGTCGCCATTACTATCCCGGGGCCACCGCTCGAGCTCGCCTCCGGCGACGCTCCGGCCACGGCCGGCTAAGCCCCGACCACTGTTGAGTTCGCCTGGATCTCCTCTCTCCATTTCTGTCAACCCCCAGACGAATCCCATCGCCAATCGCCACCGGCACCGGTGAGCAGAGCCGGCAGCCCAGCCAGCCTACACCTCCCCTGTTCTGTGCCGCCGACAGGTGGGCCCGGGCTGGGGGGAAGAGAAAAGAAGAAAGGATTAGAAAAATAATTAGGGATTTATTTTACAACAGAAAAATAGCCAAACTTTGAAAATCCATAACTATTTCATTTTAACTCCTTTTTGAGTGAACCAAATTTTGTTAGATTCATCAAAGCTGTTACTTTATTTCTGTAAAATAAAATGGAGCACAGACAATAGAGAAAATATCCCCTAAAATTCATATTACTAATTTATATGTTATTTATTGCTTGAGTTATATACAAGCTTGATAAACTTATTCCAATTTCAAATATTCTCAAAACCCTGTATCAGTACACTCCTTTTTGGCATATATGTCACTTATGTAAAATACTTTATAGCACCTTTATATATATATATATATATATATATATATATATATATATATATATATATATATATATATATATATATATATATATATATATATATATATATATATATATATTCTACACACTAAAATGTATTTTAATAATCATTAATGTATAAGGACTTCAAAATTTATAATAAATTGATTATAAATCCAAATTGAGTAAACTCAACTTTATTCGAACCAATAGGTTATGCTCTTTTATATAAAAATACTTAACTTCTTGAAATCTTATTAGAAAATATCAGTCAAATATAATAACTACAGTTTACAATAAAATATTTACATAATGCTATTTTCAACCTTCCTATCTTGTTATTTTTGTAACTCATAGACTGTAAAAGATTTTGAAATGATTCTTTCACTAAAATTCACTTTAAAATGTTAAATACCTACTGTATTTATCTCATAATTAATTGATCATTTTGCATAGACATATTTAATTGATTCTTATTCGCATATTCGCTTTTTATCAGTAGATTCAGACAATTCGGAGTACGTGGAGCAAGAACCTGAGGTTGAGTGTGACTTCGTGCAGCAGCAAGGCAAGCATCTAAGCATATTGAACCTATGTCTTCAATAAATTGATTTGTTTGCGAAAACAATACCTTTATGCATGTTTCAGTCCTTTTAAAATGGGAAAACTAGTGGAATCAAGATTGCCCAATTGTATGCATTTCCATTCCTTGGTTGTTGATTCCATGTTTTTACCTTGTCACCCCTGGTTAAGGGCTTTGGGATACTTTTATTTTATCGAATGCTTAGCCATGCTTAGTTCTAGACTTAGAAAAATCCGATAGATAGAGCTATCGGTTCAAAACTAGTTTAATACGAATGGATGGGTTAAAATCTGAAAAGAATAACTTCTGATTTATAATTGAAAATATTTTTGACTTGGACGGATGATAGGGCGATGGCGGGATGGTGTTTCCCTGATGCATGTAGCTCCGTCTAGGTCGTTAAGGACCGAACATGTTGACGTCTATTCAAGCACACTACATACTTCCACACACCGGGAATGGGACGGCTTAACTTAGTAGCACGGGAGGCTATGGCCATCTACGCCCGTCTGTCAGTCGTGAGGATGGTCTTTCCTTTGGAGGGCCTCATGCGCGCCTGGTTTTGGCCGGAGGTGCCTCCCACGACAGTGAGCCCGCCTTAGTCACCTGTGTGTGTGGCTAAGTCGTCGGGGGCCCAGACGTGGTTTAGGTGGTTGGAGCTGAGCATGAGAAAGGTTTTGTTGTGACCTCTAGTCCGCACTCAATGTGTAGAGTGTGGGTACCGACGGGTGCGGATCAAACTAGAGTGTAGCCGCTTGGCTTCTATCACATCGTGTGGGTAAAGATGTACACCTCTGATCAGAGTATGAACTATTCGAATAGCCGTGTCCACGATTACAGGACAACTGCTTGATGTGTTAGTCAGTCTATGTTAGCATTTAACTTGGGATATGTGGTTATATCATGACTTAGGATAGTCATGGATGGATGGGTTTATATGAGAGCCTTTGGTGTTAAATATGACTTGGTTTTAGTCATGAAAGATGGTATACTTGTGTAGCATATTTATTTGGGCAATGGTGGCCCATTGTTGATGTTAGAGCATGGGATTGTGCTCATTTTCACCTCTTTTTCAGAACATATTACTTGCTGTCATAAAATTTCAGATTGCTATTCTTTCACAAATGCTTATAGTTTCAAGTTATTATTTTTCTCAATAAACTTAGCTTTATGCAAAACCAGATCAACATAGCCATATTCCTTGATGTAGAGACCAACATTACTCCTTTGTATTATTAATATTGTGTAAGTCTAGCTGAGTACCATTCGTACTCACGCTGCATATTTTTCAGGTGAGGATAACGACGATGTTGGCGTGGTCTACTATTATCCCGCCGAGGGTGGCGAGGATAATGTGTAGTTGGAGTTAAGCTCTATCCCAGTCGGTTGCCTTGTGGCTTTGGTATGGCACCACTGGTTTTATCCTATATGTTTACTTTTCCGCTGCTATCTTTTGTGCTACTCTGTGATGAATTAGGGCCGGTGAACCCTATATGTAATTTATATAACCTTGCTGCACTTTTATCCATATTTAGAGTACTTGTGATGTTTATCAATTGCTTGCGATGAAAGTGTGAGGCTAGTCGCTTTCCTGGGGACTAGCTGAACATGAGTATGAGTTTTGTATAATTGAGATGGTTGGGGGATAGCTATTGTGGTTCGAGTCCTCTGGGGTACATATCGTGTTTGGTCGCCACCATCGAGTGGTTTGACGGGCGTATGACGGAGAGGACTGGCAAGCTATCCTTATGATTATCTCTTTGGTACACTTCTCGGCATTTCGGTTATTATATTGGAAGGGGTCAACCGTGATCGTGGACACATTGAGGTTGAGTGGCTATTATGCGTGTATGGATCCCACTCGTCCAACAATATGTGGTGGTCGCGTTGGGCGCTGGACGATATAATACTCGGGGTATCCACAGACTACAAGGTTAAAGATCTTTGACTTTATGTTTAATTGTCTTTACAATTAAGCATAAAGTCAGGGGCTACACCTAATAGATGCACTCGGGCAATCTCCAGTTGTGGTGTATTCCTTTGAGGATGTGTGTTTGCTTCTATGATCTTCTACCCTCAGGGGGCGTCCTGCCTCCCCTTATATACTAGGGGACAGGGGTACAAGGTAGGAGTCCCAGCTGAATATGGCCAAGGGATCTCTTAGAGATACAATCTACTTGACTAGGATTGTATATTTCTTATTATACAAGGCAAAGTCTGTCAGGTGCTACTATATCTCTAATTACAAGTCTCGGCCCATCCTCTATCCGAGTGGGGGTAGGTAGGAGTCCCAGGCGAATACGGCCAAGGGATCTCTTAGAGATACAATCTACCCAACTAGGACTGTATATTCCTTATTGTACAAGGCAAAGTCTGCCGGGTGCTACTATATCTCTAATTACAAGTCTCGGCCCATTCTCTATCTGAGTGGCCCATATGCTTGTGATGAGGTACCCGGGGCCCATGGCCTCCACAGGTTTCCAAAGGTTTTAAAAACCCGACATGCGATGTCGGTGAGTTTTGCGAAACAAAATTTATTTGCAAAAAATCCACGATGCAAAGTGATCGCCTATGTGGTGCCACTTCGTATTCGCATATAAGGACCGATTCCTTAGGGAATTTCATCCGAGCATCTCACAGTGTGACCACACGGGTAGAATGGGACACCCCTGGCCAAGTAACTAGTGTTCCTAGGATGTTTTTCGGTTGCTAATAAATGTGGGAGCGGTTGGGTGCCAAGAGGGCGATATACCTCCGTCCCTGAGTACAGAAAATGAGTTCCTGGTACTTGGTTGAGAGAGAGAACCCATTTATAGGGCAACGTGATATCCTGGGAAGGCTTTGAAAAGGCCCTATCACGAACCTTCCTCACTGACGAGTGCAAGAAGTAAGCTCGCGTCGTGTGGGAAAAGCGTACACCCTTTGCAAAGGTCTATAAACTGTTCGAACAGCCGCGCCCACTATTATGGGCAATGTGAGGTGATTCCTCTAGCGTAGATTTGTTTGCCAAGGTTTTACCAAAGTAATTTGTGGTATGGGAATCGTTACCAGAATCGACCTCAGTGGCTGATGGATGACCTGAGTGGTCTGAAACGGGGCTGTGTGACCCGGGATGTTGAATGGCATCATAGATTAGACTTCCTGAGTGGGAGCAGTTTGTGAAATGAGATGAGAATGTGAATGGCTCGAGGAGCCACTAAGATGAGATATGAGATGAAGTCCTGGATAGGACAAAAGTGAAAGGAAAATAATAGAGAAAAATGAGATTACGTCCTAGAATGGACGAAATTGAAAATGAAGTTATATATGAGTATACAGTGGGAAGTTGCTTGTGGGCAGATCTACTGAACCGCTGTCGCGATCCGACAGGCGGTAATAGAATACCTACAAACAATTAAAATCTGTTTCGTCCGCTCGAGTTGTTGAAAAGCAATTCGCGGACAGGATCGAGGCGAGAGCCTCTTTCCACTCACAATGAGACAACTCACACTTAGGTTTTCGAAAGTGTTTTCAAATGAAATGGTTTGCGAAATAAACCCCAGCCTATCTTTGATAGCCTATATACTCACATCTTCCGTGACTTGCTGAGTACGTAAGTACTCAATCTATTTCTTTTCTCCCCTCATTCAGGAAGAGTAAAGTTGAAGTGAAGATTAGGGTTTCTTTCCTAATTCCAAGCCGTTGCTTGTGGATTGGGTTCTCGCTTTGCTGTCGTTCCGCTGCCGTTGTTTTGTTTGTAGGTTGCTGCTCAGGGCTTGCCCGAAGTCGCAACTTATAAAGGTATAATATGTATTTATTTTATTTAGTTGCTGTGGTACATCTCCGTTGACCGTGGGTACCAGCAAGGTTTCCTGGAACTGGTACCGGCATCACGGTTCCGTGGGAGTTGGTTCACACCAATCTCTTGCAGCGCTTCCTCTCTGGTATCACTGTAGGTGGTGCCAGGGCACGAGGCATTACACTTACTCAGCTCCACCAGCTCCAGACTGCCAAAGATAACCTCAATAACCAATCCCTGCAAATTGAACGCCTGAGGAAGGAGCTGAAAGAGCTCGAGAAGGCGAAGTCCAAGGTGGACACCGACTATGCGAGTAAGTCTCATGGCTGTCTGTGTACTCGGTCGGTCTAGTTGTCCTGATATTTCTGATGTCTTTGTCTCTGTGTCAGCAGCCTTCAAAGCCAACTCACAGATCCAGTTTGGCGCCTTCGTAGAAGAAATCAAGGTGATCAAGGAATCACGGCAAATCATTGTCGATTCTACGAAGAGCTTATTGGATATCATGCAGCCAATCCTGGCCGGGCCCAGCTCTAGCTCAATTGCCCAGGTGGCGCAGCGTCTCGAGGAAGCCCTAGGAGTCCTGAAAATTACTCGGACGAGCGCGTCGCCGTAGGGATTGCCCAGGCACTAGCCATGACCAAGCCTCTCTACCCTCGGGGTAGATATCGAGGCGATTGGTGAAGGCTTTGCTGAGGGCACTACCCCGGAGGAGGGCTTGGAGCTGATCAGCCAGGTGAGGCCGATTGCTGAAGCCATAGCTAAAGATCTGCCAATGTAAACAAGAACTATTATGTAGTTGGTGTTCATCAAAAAACAATATGTGAATATTATAAATACTTCTGTTGTTAGGTTTTGCCGAGTACTCGCTTCCTCCGAGCCATCATTAGCTTTATTCAACTAGATAGTTTACGCCGAGTGATTTGAGATAAACTTAAATAAAAAATGTTCACCCCTCAAGATTATACTCGGGAAAACTTAACGTAGCTGTTGTAAAGCTTCATGAGTTAGATAAAATAAGCTCGGACTTTATTAACGACAACAGCCATGTATTAACATATAGCCCCCGACTCACTACTCGGTTGGAACAAGCGACGTAGTGAGTCAGAGTAACTAACTTTATTTATATGTATAAAAGGAGTACAAAACTCAGGTATAGAAAGGACGTAGTTGTTATATGTTTCATGAGTTGTTGATTAGGATGCCATCTTCTGTCTTCAGTCGGTAGGCATCCGGACGTGTCACCTCAGCGATAATGAACGGCCCCTCCCAAAAGAGAGATAATTTATGCCTGTCTTTGGTGGTTTGGATTTTTCTCAAAACGAGATCTCCCACCGACAAGGCGTGGCCATGAATATTCCGATTGTGATAAAGACGCAGGCCTTGAAGAAACCTTGCCAACTAGATAGTTGCGATGTCCCTTGCTTCCTCCAACTGATCTAGTTCGACCAGTCAGTCTTCAGTTGATTTTGCATCCGAGTGGGTCCGAACTCGAGGTGAGCCGAATTCCAACTCGGTTGGTAACACAGCCTTAGCACCATAGACTAGGAAGAAAGAGGATTGTCCTGTCGCCCGACTAACTGTGGTTCTTAGATACCAGAGAATGAATGGAAGCTCTTACACCCACCGTCCTGCATATGGTTGTAGTCGGTCAAACACGCTAGTCTTGATACCTTGTAAGACCATAATATTAGCATGCTCAACATGCCCATTGCTTCGTGGGTGTACCATAGAAGAATAATAGATCTTGATGCCGAAGTCGTCACAGAAATCTTGGAAAACACCGCCAATGAACTGAGTGCCGTTGTCGGTTATAATGCGGTTAGGGACTCCAAATCGATATATGATACTCATGATGAAGTCCTTTACCCTTGCCACTGTTATGGTAGCAATGGGTTTTGCCTCGATCCACTTTGTGAATTTGTCCACTACGACAAAGAAGTGCGTAAACCCTTCTGGCGCTTTTTTGAATGGCCCGACCATGTCAAGCCCTCAAACTGCAAAGGGCTAAGAGATTGGAATTGTTCGTAGTTCTTGAGCTGGAAGATGTGCTTGCTGTGCAAAGAACTAACATCCTTCGTACGTCCAAACTATGTCTTTTGCGTCTGTAACTAGAGTCGGCCAAAAAAAACCTTGTCTGTAAGCCTTTTCGACTAACGTCCTTGATGCAGCATGATTGCCACAGATGCTCGAGTGGATGGATTGCAGAATCTGCTTCCCCTCCTCAGGTGTGACGCAGCGCATAAGGACTCCGGATGCACTTCGACGATAGAGATATTCTCCGACTACAACAAAACACTTGCTTCGACATTTGATCCGCTTGGCTTCACTGTGATCTTTTGGGAGCTCATTTTCCAGAAGGAACCTGATGATTGGAGTCCACCAATCTTGAGAGATAATGAGTACTTGATTTGTTGCTGGGGTAGGTTCAGCCCCCGACTGCTCGAGTACTGGTTTCGTCTTGACTGACGACTCCAATAGTTGCTTGACAAAAATTCCAGTCGGGACCACTTCTCATTTGGATCCCATATTGGCTAACTCGTCTGCAGCGTCATTGTATTGGTGTAGCACATGCGTAATCTCTAGCCCATCGAACTTGCATTCTAGCTTTCATACCTCCTAACAGTATGCCGCCATGTTGTTATCCAGACAGGTTCAGTCTTTCATGACCTGGTTTACCACGAGTTGAGAATCCCTGCGCACTACTAGTCGGCGAATGCCGAGTGATATGGCGATGCAGAGCCTGTGGATGAGTGCCTCGTACTCAGCGACGTTGTGGGATGCTGGAAAGTGTATCTGAAAGACATATTTCAATTTTTCTCCAGTTGGTGATGTCAGGGCGACGCCAGCCCTTGCTCCGCCAATCCACAGAGAACTGTCGAAGTACATCGTCCAATATTCTAACTTGTCCATTGGTGTAGCCGTCTGAACCTCTGTCCACTCGGCCATGAAGTCGGCAAGTGCTTGTGACTTGATTGCTATCCGAGGTTGAAAAACAATGTCAAACGCCATCAGCTCGAGCGCCCATTTAGTGATTCTGCTAGTGGCCTTGTGATTGTGTAGGACGTCCCCGAGTGGATACGATGTGACGATTGTAACTTGATGCGACTGGAAATAGTGCACCAACTTCCGGACAGTTACAAGCAAACCATAGAGTAGCTTCTGGACTTGGGGATATCTTATCTTGGAGTCGCCTAGGACTTCGCTGACGAAGTAGACTAGCCTCTGTACTTTTTGTATATGCCCAAACTCTGTCTACTCTACGACCAACAGTGTGCTGACTACCTGAGAAGTTGCCGCCAGATACAGCAAGAGTGGTTCCGACAGCATAGGTGATGCCAACACAGGTGGTGATGTGAGGAACTTCTCGAAATCTTTGAAGGCTTGCTGGGCTTCTGGCGTCCATTGAAAATTGTCGACTTTCTTCAATAGTTTAAAAAAGGGCATGCCCCGTTCACCGAGTCAGGAAACGAATCGGCTGAGTGCTGCCATGCAGCCAGTCAGCTTCTGTACATTCTTCTGGCTAGTCGGGGGTGCCATGTTCATGATAGCGTTTACTTTCTCTAGATTATCCTCAATGCCTCGCTGTGATATGATAAAGCCGAGTAACTTTCCCGAAGGTACTCCGAAGACGTACTTTTTTGGGTTCAACTTCATCTTGAATCTCCGAAGGTTTTGGAAAGTTTCTTCTAAGTCGGCGATAAGGTCTTCCTTGACTTTGGTCTTGATTACTACATCATCGACATATGCCTCCACATTGCACCTGAGTTGAGTGTGAAGACAACACTGGATGGCACGTTGCTACGTTGCACCAACATTTTTCAACCTGAACGGCATAGTGACATAGCAGTATGACCCAAATGGCATGATAAAAGAAGTCTTCAGGCAATCCTCCTCCTTTAGGCTGATTTGATGATATCCCAAATAACAGTTGAGAAAACTGAGCAACTCGCACCCCGCAGTGGAATCAACCACCTGATCTATCCTGGGTAGACCAAATGGATCCTTGGGGCACACCTTGTTTAAATCGGTGTAATTGACGCACATTGTCGATGTTTTGTATCGGCAATAATAATATGGGGCTACTCGTTAGACCTAAACATGATGGACTGCAAAGAAATATGAACAATTTATACTGGTTCAGCCCCTCAAGATGAGGTAATACCCTACGTCCAGTTCCTTTGAGGTTTCTCTGGTGAGATTTTGATGCTTCTTCTGCCCTCAGGGGGCACTCTGCCTCCCCTTATATAATGGGGGATAGGGTTACAAGGTAGGAATCCCAGTCGGAATCCAACCAAGGGCTTTCCTTATTAGTACATAGAGAGTCCGGCTAGGATTATATCCCTTTCCTTGTCATGCAAGGTAATATGAAGCCGAGTCCTACTTTATCTCCAATTGTAGGGACCGGCCCACCCTCTGTCCAAGTAATTGCCTTCCTTGAGGTACCCGGGGCCCATGGCCTCCACACACATGCGCCATTTACCCTTTTTTCCGGACTAGAACTGGGTTTGCCAGCCAATCCGGGTGATAGACCTCTTTGATGAACCCGGCTGCAAGGAGTTTGGTTATCTCCTCCCGAATAGCATCTTTGTGGTCTTGTGCGAAGCGCTGCAGTCGTTGTTTGAATGGTTTGGCGTCCGGCTTGACGTTGAAGGAATGCTCGATCACCTCCCTTGGGACACCAGGCATGTCGGAAGGTTTCCAAGCAAATATATCCCTGTTCGCTTGGAGGAAGGTGACGAGCGCGTCTTTCTATTTGGTGTCGAGTCCGGTCCCAACAAGCGCAGTCTTGGTGGGGTCGGAAGGGTCCATGGGGATCTTCTTTGTCTTTGAATCCGCCGAAATTCCCGACTTGGCTGCTTTCTTTGCCAGGACTTAGTCGTTCTCATTTGTAGATGTTGCAGCTAGTCAGATATTGTTTCGTCCGACTACTGCCTCATGAGATTGGGCCAGGTCGCAACTCTCCTTATCGCAGGTGAAGGCTTACTTGACATCGCTGCTCAGGGAAAGTACTCCTGCTGGTCCTGGCATCTTGAGCACCATGTAAGTATAATGGGGCACCGCCATGAACTTGGCTAGTGCAGACCATTCGAGTATGGCGTGATACACAATCTCAAAGTCGGCAACCTCAAAGTATATGTTCTCGGTGCAGAAATTCTCTCGCATGCCAAAAGTAACTGGTAGAGTGATTTGTCCGAGTGGAGTGAAAGAGAGGCTGGGGATTACCCCGTGGAAGAGAGCAGTATTCAGCCGCAAGTCGGATCGAGGAATCTTCATCTTGTCAAGCGTTTTGGCGAACAATATGTTGAGAGCGCTTCATCCATCAATGAGAACCTTCTTTAACTTGATACTCCTGATGACCGGGTCTAGGACGAGTGGGTAATGCCCAAGATGTGTGACTTGGTCGGGGTGGTCTGCGCGGTCAAAAGTGATTGCTGTCTCTGACCAACGCAGATATTGGGGGGCATCTATCAAGACCGAGTTGACTTCTTAGGCTGTTAGCTTCTGTTTTCTCTTGGACTCGTATGCAAATGGCCCTCCAAAGATGTGATTGAACTGAGCCTGGGGATCTTGGTAGTCGCCGACTGGGCCCTGGTCTGGCCTATCTTTGTCTTTGTTGTTGCTAGACGTCGATGTTTGCTTGGAAGCGAACTTCTTGAGCATGAAACAGTTTTTAGCCACGTGCTTCCCCTTTGGGTGAAAAGGGCATGGCCTGTTCATAACCTTCTAGTACTCGTTCGTCCTCGAGGGTCACGGTCGGCTGCGTTCAACTACCGCCACAACGTTGTCCGACTTGCACTTGCGATTGCCAGACTTAGTCGAGGCCGTGTCGTCTGTACCTTTCTTCTCCTTCTGTCGGAGCTCCTTCTTTTCTTCCAGGGCCTCGGCGACAATGTCGGCTGAGTCGGCATATTTATTGGCCATATCGAAGAGCTTTGACAGAGTTTGGAGGCTTGCGAGTGAACTTGGCAATAAATGAGGTGTCCTTGACCCCTTTGCGAAAGGCGGTGATGACAACTTCGTCTTTGATCTTAGGAATTGAGTTCCTCTTCTCAGACAACCTCTTAATGAAGTCGTGGAGGAACTCGTTCTTCCTCTGGTGGCACTGATATAGGTTGTACTCGGAAGACGGCCTCTCGTACGTTCCCTGGAAATTTGCGACGAAACGCTCACGGAGTTCTCCCCAGGAGCCGATTGACCGCCTAGGAAGCCCTGTTAGCCATGTCCTCGCCGAGTCATCCAAGGCAACTGGGAGGTAGTTAGCCATGGCTTTGTGATCGCCTCCGGCTGCGCGGATCGCCAAAGTGTAGACCGTGAGCCAGGACTCGGGGTTGCTCTTCCTATCGTACTTCTCGATTCCAGTCGACTTGAAGCCAGATGGCCAGTCGACCTGCTGTAGCTCGTGGGTGAACACAGGTACCCCTTCGTCTGAGTGAGGGCTCTGACTCCGACTACGGCGATGAAATCGCTCGTGGTGGAGGCCAAAACGCTCGTTCTCATCTTCCAATCGGTGGCGCTCATCTTCCTCGTGCTCTTGGCGTCGGGCATTGATGTCGTGGTGGAGATCCCGCCGTAGTCGTCCTCGAGCATCCTGGTTGACACGGCAGTCATCATGGTGCCGCCTTCGATCATTGTTCTGGTTGCCGAGTGACGTATGATGAAACTTCGAGCAATGTCGACTAGAGCTAGCTGCACGGTGCCGTGCTGAGGCAGACGAGATAGCCACATCTGAAGCCGTCTTGTTTGATGGTATTAGTGTGTCTCTAGATTGTTGTCGCTACTGATAGGCCGCAGCGGTGATCATTGCTTTGATCCTTGCGATGGTGGGGGTGGCCTGGTGGTTGGGCCCAAACTACAAGGTGTCGAGTAATGTGGCAGCCGCTACGACATTCTGCTGTGGGGTCACAAAGACGTCATGGTCGCCGACTCGGGTTTGGAGGATCTCCTGTTACGCAGTCCACCCAGCCTTGCGCAGGTTGTCATTACGAGCGTCTCGCTTGGCTTGCAAGCGTCGTGCATCTTCCTCCTATTGTTCATGCAGTCGGTGAGCCTCCTCCTCTTTCTGGCCGCGTAGTCGGCGTGCATCTTGAGTGGGAGTTTAGCCCTTGGACGCCATGAAGACTTCACGTGGTAGAGAGAAGCTTGCCGAGCTACTGTCCGACTGTGAGTCGGAGTCAGAGTAGTTTAAGGGGGTAATTACAACTCCAACCTCCCTAAATCCGATCTCGAGCGGCTCTGGACCGTATCCGAGTCGAACCTCGGGGGATTGGATCTGCCGCCTCGGAGTGAGATTGAAATTGTCCGCAGCGTTGCTGAATCCAAACGGGAAATTGACGATCCCCTCCTCTCTTAGCCCGATCTCAGCTAGCTCAAGGCCGAGTCCGAGTCGAACATCGAAAGAGAAAGTTGTCCCGAGACTCGCACATCTTGGGGATTGTTGCAGCATGTCGAAGATCGCTACAACGTTGAGTAGGCCGACTGGCGCGGAGTCAGCTTGGTTTTTGGCCGATCGGATCAAGTCCGAGTCGGACAGGGTGAGATCACCAAATTTGTTGTTGACGAAGTCGAGGCTCCCAAAGCTAATTATCTGCCCGAGGAAGAACTTGGCACCGTCGACTCCGGTGGTTGAATCCATCAGGCTTGATGAAGATGATCTCGACGAAGCCCCTACCTGGCGCGCTAACTATCAATGTTTTGTATTGGCAATAATAATATGGGGCTACTCGTTAAACCTAAACTTGATGGACTGCAAAGGAATACGAAACAATTTATCCTAATTCAGGCCCTCGATGTGAGGTAATACCCTACTTCCAGCTGTGGTGTATTGCCTTCAAGGTTTCTCTAGTGAGATTCTGTTCTCTCTGGTGAGAGTGTTCTTGCCCAAGGGGGCTCCTTGCCTCTCCTTATATACTGAGTAGGCAAGGTTACAATGTTCGAATCCCAGTTGAACTCAACTAAGAGATTTTCTTCTAGGAATACAGCGTACCCGACTAGGACTATATCCCTTTCCTTATTATACAAGGTAATATACACTGAGTCCTATTGCATCCCTAATTATAGGATTGGGCCTATCCTTTGTCCGAGTGGCCAGAAAGCTTCCCATGAAGTACCCAGGGCCCATGGCTTCCACAGGAATGCGCCGGCAGGATGTGGTGACGACGAGGAGTATGGTGAATGGCTCGGATAGGACTATGAGGGACGGAGGAAGGCGGCCCTCAGCGGGGATCCACGGTGGCGGCGACAAAGGACATAAGGTCGCCTCTGGCTAGCCACCTCGGCGCCAGCCACCCTGGCATCGAGCTCCCATGGCTCAGCGCCGCCATCCCTGGCACTGAACTTGCATGCTATCCAAAAAGTCAAAATTATTAAGTGTTTTTTTTCAAACTTTTAATTTATATCACGAACATGCATACATACACTTTACTGTAATGTTAGATGATGTAGTCCAATCCATATTCATCAAAAACTTAGAAAATCATTCCAACACAAAACCAATTAAAAAATAACAAAGTACCATACCCATAACTTATCATCCATAACAAGCGAAATCAATGTTACACAACTAATAGGTCCGGATTCAAATAATAGCACGTGCACATATAGTTCGATATGACACTTTTCAAAAGATCGTTATTATACGCCTTAGGGGATTTAAATACTCAATTATACGTCAATTAATCTACTGGGTGCACCAGGGTAGTTCCCCTTCATAAAGGCCTCCGGTCTGGTTTCCTTCGTATGCTTCGCCCTCGCCAGCTCCTTTCCCGGTCAGCCGCGCGCTCTTCCTACTCCTTATGTTCTCTATCCTCGATCCTCTTCTTTTTTTTTGTTCAACTCGCATGCCCTCTTATATCGGTGTTCAGAGCATTGTTCCTCCCAAATCTTCCACTAATGCACCACTAAAATTCATACATTTTGGACAAATTTGATTTCTAGGTTTCACCTTGATCTCTAAAATCATCCATGTGGAGGCCATGGGCCCCGGGTACCTCATCACAAGCATATGGGCCACTCGGATAGAGGATGGGCCAAGACTTGTAATTAGAGATATAATAGCACCCGGTAGATTTTGCCTTGTATAGAAAGGAATATACAGTCTTAGCCGGGTAAGATGTATCTTTAAGAAGGAAATCCCTTGGCCGTATCTGGCTGGGATTCCTATCTTGTACCCCTGTCCCCCAGTATATAAGGGGAGGCAGGGCGCCCCATGAGGGCAGAAGATCATCGATCAACACATATCCTCAAAGGAATACCGCCACAACTGGACGTAGGGTATTACCTCACATCGAGGGACTGAACCAATATAAAATCTCCTTGTGTTCCTTTGCAGTCCACCGAGTTTCCCCTTGCTGAATAGCCCTATAGTTATATTGCCGGTGTAAAACATAGACAGTTAGCGCGCCAGGTAGGGGCTTCGGCGAGATCTACACTAGCAATCTCGATGGATTCTACTTCTGGAGTCGATGGCGACAAATTCTCCTCTGGAGACACAATCACCTTTGGAAGCCTCGACTTCATCGCTGACCAGATCGACAATCTCATCTTGGCCGACGCAGAACCAATCCAACCGGCCGAGGAACCAGCCGACTCCGCGCCAGTTGGCCCACAGGACGCTGTGCTAATTATCATCAATTCAGTGCAGCAATCTTCAACTTCGCCGAGCTTTGGGACAACTCTCTCCTTCGTCGACCGACTCGCTCTAGGCCTTGAGCCAGCCCAGGTTGGGCCAAGAGGGGGAGAGATCGTCAATCTCCCACGCAGATTCGGCGGTGCCGCAAATCTACATCTCGCGCGGCAGACCTGATCTCCTGCGATTCAGTTCGGACATGGCCAAGCGCCGTTTCAGAATGGATCTAGGGAGGTCGGAGTCGTTCTTACTCCGATGAATTACTCGGATTCCGACTCCAAGTCGGATAACGGTTCGAACACTAGTTCGGACTCCAGTCTGGCAAGTCTCCTTCTGCCCCGCGAGATTTTCATGGCTTCAACACCACCACCGGAGGTCCGTCGACTACAAGAGGAGCAGCAGGAGGAGGCACGCCGACTACGACAACAAGAGGAAGCCAATCGCGAGGCTCGCAATGCCGAGCTACGCAAGGCTGGGCGAACTGCTCAGCAACAGATCCTCCAGACAAAAGTCGACGACCACGACGTCTTCGTCACGCCACAACAGAACGTTGTGGCCGCCGCCACTCTGTTGGACACGCTCCAACTCGGGCCTGATCACCAGGCCACCCCGACTATCGCCAAAATTAAGGCGATGATCACAGCTGCCGCCTGTCAGTAGCAACAGTAGTCGGGCGACACAATTATACCGACCAACAGGTCGGGTCCTCTGGCAGCCGGCTCATCTACATCAGCACGGCGTCGGGTGGCTAGCTCAAGTCGGCCACACGAGGAATCGCGCCAAATGACACTCGGCGACACCAACAACGATAATCGACGACGTCACCAGCACGATCGCCAGCCCAACCAAGATCTCCGAGTCCGCCTACAACGCGACCTTCGATACGACATCAACACCCGGCGCCGCCAACGTGAAGAGGAAGAGCGCCGCCGACTGGAGGACGAGAACGAGCGTTTCGGCCTCCACCACGAGCGGTTTAACCGCCGTGATCGGAGCCGAAGACGTTCCAGCTTTCACCCACGAGCTACAAGACGTCGACTGGCCGTCAGGCTTCAAGCCTATGGGGATAGAGAAATATGACAGCAAAACCAACCCCGAGTCCTGGCTCACCGTATACACCCTGGCAATACGAGCTACCAGGGGCGACCACAAAGCCATGGCTAACTACCTCCTAGTCGCATTGGCCGACTCAGCGAGGGCATGGCTAACAGGGCTCCCGAGGCGGTCGATCGATTCCTGGGGAGAACTCAGGGAGCGGTTCATCGCCAACTTTCAGAGAACCTACGAGAGGCCATCTTCTGAGCATGATTTATATCAACTACACCAGAAGAAGAACGAGTCCCTACGCGATTTTATCAAAAGATTCTCCGAGAAGCGCAACAAGATCCCAATGATCAGAGACGAGGCCGTCATCACCGCCTTCCGCAAGGGAGTAAAGGACGCCCCGTTCATCGCAAAGTTCACTCGGAAGCCACCATCCTCTGTCCGAGCTCTCTTCGACATGGCGAACAAATACGCCGACTCGGCTGAAGCGGTCGTAGAGGCTCTCGACGAGAAGGAGTCCCGACAGAAAGAACAAAAGGCGAAAGCTGATGAGCCATCTCAAAAAAAGACGGCGGCTACAAGCGGAAGTCGGATAACAAGGTGGCCAACATGGAGCGAACTCGGTCGCGGCCCCAACGGAATAACGACTACCAGAAGGTCATGAACGGGCCGTGCCCCTTCCACCCCAAGGGCAAGCATGCGGCCAAAGACTGCTTCTTGCTTAAGAAGTTTGCTTCCGAGCAGGCTTCATCATCTGGCGTCGACAAGTACAAAGACAAGCCAGATCAGGGCCTGGCTAACGATTTTCAATATCCCCAAGCCGAGCTCAACCACATCTTCGGAGGGCCGTCTGCCTACGAGTCCAAGCGAAAGCAGAAGCTTACAATGCGCAACGTCAACTCAATCTCCACGGCAGACGCCCCCCAATACCTGCGCTGGTCAGAGACGTCAATCATGTTCACTCGCGCAGATCACCCAGATCGGGTCTCACACCCAGGGCGCTATCCATTCGTCCTGGACCCGGTCGTGAAGAACATCAGATTGAAAAAGGTTATAATAGACGGAGGCGGCGCGCTCAATATCCTCTTCGCCAAGACCCTAGATGAGATAAAGATTCCTCGTTCAGATCTGTGGCCGAGTACGGCGCCCTTCCACGGAATAATTCCCGGCCTGTCTTCAACACCACTCAGGCAGATTACCTTGCCAGTTACCTTTAGCACGTGGGATAGCTTTTGCACAGAAAACATCTGCGTCGAGATCGCCGACTTCAAGACCGCGTACCACACGATTCTCGGACGACCGGTGCTAGCCAGATTCATGGCGGTACAGCACTATACATATATGGTGCTTAAGATGCCAGGGCTAGCAGGAGTCCTCTCCCTCCGCAGCGACGTCAAGCAAGCCTTCACCTGCGACAAGAAGAGTAGCGAATTGGCTCAATCACAAGAGGCAGCAGTTGGGCGCAACAGCATTCGGCAAGCCGTCACAACTAAAGTTGAGGAAGACCCAGTTCCGGTCAAAAAAGCAGCGAAGTCGGGAATTTCAGCGGACTCTGACACAAAGAAGATCCCCCTGGACCCTTCCGACCCCTCCAAGACTGCTCTAGTCGGGACTGGACTCGACCTCAAATAGGAAGACGCGCTCGTCACCTTCCTCCAAACCAACAAAGATATCTTTGCGTGGAAACCGTCCGACATGCCGTGAGTACCAAGGGAGGTGATCGAGCACGCCCTCAATGTGAAGACAGACGCCAAGCCAGTCAAGCAACGGCTGCGGCGCTTCGCTCAAGACCGTAAAGATGCTATTCGGGAGGAGATAACCAAGCTTCTCGCAGCCGAGTTCATCAAAGAGGTCTACCACCCAGATTGGCTAGCAAACCCAGTTTTGGTCCGGAAGAAAAACAGTAAATAGCGCATGTGCGTCGACTACACCGACCTCAACAAGGCGTGCCCCAAAGACCCATTTGGTTTACCAAGGATAGACCAGGTGGTGGATTCAACTGCGGGGTGCGAACTTCTCAGCTTTCTCGACTGCAACTCGGGATACCATCAAATTAGCTTAAAGGAGGAGGACTGCCTCAAGACGTCTTTTATCATGCCGTTTGGGGCGTACTGCTACATCACTATGCCGTTCGGTTTGAAAAACGCTGGAGCAATGTATCAACGTGCAATTCAGTGGTGTCTATACACTCAGATCGAGCGCAATGTGGAAGCCTACGTCGACAACGTGGTGATCAAGACCAAGTCCAAAGAAGACCTCATCGCTGACCTGGAAGAAACCTTCCAAAATCTTCGAAGATTCAAGATGAAGTTGAACCCGGACAAGTGCGCCTTCGGTGTGCCATCCGACAAGCTACTCGGCTTCATCGTCTCGCATCGCGGCATCGAGGCCAACCCGGAAAAAGTCAATGCAATAATAAACATGGCTCCCCCGACTAACCAGAAGGATGTCCAAAAGCCGACAGGCTCCATGGCAGCACTCAGTCGATTTATTTCCCGACTGGGCGAACGGGGTATGCCCTTTTTCAAGCTACTGAAGAAAGCAGACAATTTCCAATGGACTCCCGAAGCCCAGCACGCCTTCGAAGACTTCAAGCAATTTCTCACATCACCCCCCGTGTTGGCGTCACTGATGCCCCAAGAACCGCTAATGCTATATCTAGTGACAACTTCTTAGGTAGTCAGTATGGTGCTGGTGGTCGAGCGATCCGAACAGGGTCATATCCAAAAAGGCCAACGGCCAGTCTACTTTGTCAGCGAGGTGCTTGCCAACTCGAAGACGAGATATCCGCAGGTCCAAAAGCTGCTTTATGGCCTACTCATCACTGACCAGAAGCTGGTGCACTACTTTCAAGCACATCAAGTCACGGTGGTCACATCGTTCCCACTCGGGGACGTCCTGCATAACCGCGAGGCCACCGGCCGAATCGCTCTTGAGTTGATGGCGTTCGACATCACCTTTCAGCCACGGACAGTAATCAAATCACAAGCTCTAGACGACTTCTTGGCCGAGTGGACAGAAGTTCACATGCCGGCATCAACAGCGAAGCTAGAGTACTGGACAATGTACTTCGACGGTTCTCTATGGATCAGCGGTGCCGGGACTGGAGTCGTACTGACGTCCCCCACCGGCGAAAAACTGAAGTACATCCTACAAATCCACTTCCCGGCTTCCCACAACGTCGCCGAGTACGAGGCACTCATCCATGGGCTCTGCATCGCTATATCACTCGGCATCCATCGACTGGTTGTGCGAGGAGACTCCCAACTCGTGGTAAACCAAGTCATGAAGGACTGGACATGTCTCGATGACACCATGGCAGCATACTGTCAGGAGGTCCGCAAGATAGAGAACAAGTTCAATGGGCTGGAGATAACACATGTCCTACGACAATACAATGACGCTGCAGACGAGCTGGCAAACATGGGATCCAACCGAGAGGCGGTCCCGACAGGGATCTTTGTCGACAAACTCATGGAGCCATCAGTCAAGAAGAAACCAGCACCGGAGCAGTCGGGAGGCGAACCTACCCCGGCAACAGATGAGGTGCTGCACATATGTCAAGATTGGCAGACTCCTGTTCTCAAATTCCTCCTAGATGATGAACTCCCAGAAGATCGCAGCGAAGCTGAACGAATTAAACGTCGAAGCAAGAATTTCTTAGTCGTCGGAGAAGACCTGTACCGAAGAAGTGCATCCGGTGTCCTCATGCGCTGCGTCACCACCGAGGAGGGCAAGCAAATCCTGCAGTCGATCCACTCGGGCGTATGTGGCAACCATGCTGCATCCAGGACGTTAGTCGGAAAGGCTTACCGACAAGGATTTTTCTGGCCAACGGCAGTAACAAATGCCAAAGACATTGTTCGCACGTGCGAGGGTTGCCAGTTCCACGCAAGACAAACCAATCTCCCAGCCCAGCAACTTCAAACAATCCCAATCTCCTGGCCCTTTGCAGTATGGGGACTTGACATGGTCGGGCCTTTCAAGAAAGCGCCAGAAGGGTTCACACACTTGTTCGTCGCAATGGATAAATTCACTAAGTGGATTGAAGCTAAACCCGTTGCAACCATAACAGCGGCACGAGCAAAGGACTTCATCATGAGTATACTCTACCGATTCGGAGTCCCAAACTGCATCATCACTGACAACGGTACTCAGTTCACGGGCGGCGTGTTTCAAGATTTCTGTGACGACTTCGGCATAAAGATCTGCTATGCGTCTGTGGCACACCCACGGAGCAATGGGTAGGTTGAACGAGCCAACGGTATGGTCTTACAAGGTATCAAGACCAGGATATTCGACCGACTACAACCATACGCGGGCCGGTGGGTCCAAGAGCTCCCATCTGTTCTCTGGTCTCTCAGAACCACGGTTAGTCGGGCAACGGGGCAATCCCTTTTCTTTCTGGTCTACGGTGCCGAGGCTGTGCTACCAACCAAGTTAGAGTTCGGCTCTCCACAAGTCCGGGCTTACTCAGAAGATATTTCCAACAATACCTGATTGGTCGAACTAGATCAGTTGGAAGAAGCGAGGGATATCGCAACAATCCAATCGACAAGGTATCTTCAAGGCCTGCATCGCTACCACAATCGCAATGTCCATGGCCGCGCCTTTTTGGTCGGAGATCTCGTCTTGAGAAAAATACAAACCACCAAAGACAGGCACAAACTATCCCCAATCTGGGAAAGGCCGTTCATTATAGCCGAGGTCACGCGGTCAGGCGCCTACCGACTGAAGACCGAAGACGGTGCCCTCATCAGCAACTCATGAAACATAGAACAGTTACGTCCTTTCTATACCTGAGTTTCTTATTTTTCCCATGTGTACAGTTCCACTCGGACTCACTACGCCGCTTGTTTCAACCGAGTAGTGAGTCGGGGGCTGCATGTATCTTATATGCTTTGTCAATAATATACGAGCCTATTTTACTTAACTTACGAAGTTTCACTATGATTTTATCATGTTTGCCCGAGTATAGCTTTTTGCGGTGAACGATTTTATTAAGTTCCTATAGACTAACTCGGTGCAGACCATATAATCGAGTATAGCTAATGACAACTGAGTAATAAAGCTTGGCGGCATTGCATATATATTTACACATGTCCTTATAAAAGACCACAATACACCGACTGCATGACATACTATTTTTATAGATCCAAATCTCTGGTGATAACCTCTGCAGTCGGCCTCGCCTTGGCTATCAGCTCCAACGCCTCCTCGGGAGTTGTCTCCTCGGCAAACCCCTCCCCGATGGCTTCGACATCTGCCCTCGGGTAGATGGACTTGGTCATAGCAAGGGTTCGGGCCACGCCAGTAATGACATGCTCATCCGAGTACCTCTTCAGGGCACTCAATGCATCCTCAAGGTGCGCGTCCACTTGGGCGATCGAGCTGCAGCTGGTTCCCACAAGGCGAGGATCCACAATGTCAAGGAGCCCTCTCACGGACCCGAGGAGGGCCTCCTGTGACTCCTTGACAACCCTTATCTCCTCTGCGTAAGCTTGAAATTAGGCTTGGGAATTGGCTCTAGCAGCTACCCGGGTTCACCAACAAGTAAACTTGTTAAGTAAAGCCGCAGATGGAGTAATTAATAGATTGGTTAAGATCAGTGTCAAAAGGGAGACTTACTGTCATAGTCGGCCTCCCATCTGGCTATGGTCCTCTCCAGTTCGACCTTTTCATTCTCGAGCTTGGCATTGGCCTCTTTCAACTCGGCCTTCTCTTGTTCAAGCTCAGTTTTGGCCTTAGTCAGGTCGGCCTTGTCCTTTTCAAGCTTGGCATTGGCTTTCATGGCCTCCTTCAGTTGGATTGCCTCCTCTGTTCGGGTCTTCAACTCGGCTTTGAGGGCTGCATGATAGATTAGTCAAGGACTCGACGTTGTAGTCAAGGCACAACTGGGCAGTCGGGAACAACACAGCTGGAGGAATTTACCAAGGATCTGGTCAGAAAGATACATCCTGGAGGCTTACCTCTTATCTTTTTGGCTTGGCCCCAATTTTCAGCCCTGAGCTGAGTAACGCCGTCCCTCAGCCAAGACTCCCTTTCCTGGTAGCGCCCTTCTACTTCAGCCTTCAAGGCCCGCAGCTGGTCCAACTCTTGGAGCTGGGGGGCAACCCGAATCAAGACTTCGCTCATCCTCTTCGAGCGATCAACAAGCTTCTACTCAGGGAGAAGCAGAGCAAAACAGAGCCAGTCGTCAGATCACCCATATGAGCAAGATAGCCAAGACTACAACATGATGAAGGTCATACCTGGATCCCCTGGGACGCGTCGAGTGTAGCGCGCAACAAGCTTTCACGCTCCCTTTCCGCCGCAACCTCGTCATGCTTATAACTCCTTGCGGTTCCGTTGGGCGCCGTCCAATGGAACGTCCGCGGGAACTTGCGAGGAGGAGCCTCGAGCCTGGGGAGATCCGTCTTATCCGAAGGAGGAGGCAGCGACAACGACGATGACGACGACCACGATGACGACGGACTCCTGGCCACAAATTGGTGGCCTCGGGGGCTGGCTCAGGAGCCGCAGCCGCGGCTTCAACAATGGGCGCTTGCTCAAGAGCTGCCGCGACGGCTTCGGCGACTGGCGCCGGCTCAAGGGCTGGAGCAGTCGCTCCGGCAACCGTCCCTAGGTCGATCGGTGTCAGTGGCCCTGCAGTCGGGACAGTCTCAATCTCTGCAACTAGGACCGCCGTCGGCTCAGCAGGTGTGCTCGCTGGCGCCGACTCAGCTAGGGTAGGATCAACAATGGGGGTGGCTGGCGTGGTCTCCCTGAGATCAATGTCGACCCGCCTCCTGCACAACGAACCCAATATCAAGACGTCGCAATCATAAACATGACTTTCAGAAGACCCAGAACGACCTACCTCTTGGAAAACTTGAGCTTCTGTCCGGGAGATCCAGAGGGCGGCGCTGGAGGGCTGCTGGCTGTCGGGCCAGAGGGCGCGGCAATCGGCGGCGGCACTTTAGTCCTGGTCAACCCCGTTCGCGGTGTGGTTGGCTAGGGTGCTTGGGCACTCGGCGGCGCTGTGGTCGACCTCGTACTCGGCGGCACTTTGGTTGGGCTCGATGACGTGGAGCTCGATCGCATGGGTCCCGGTCTAGGGCTCGATGGCCTAGGCGCTGCACCGGCGGTGTCCCTTATCTTCAGACTCCCGGCAGCGGTGCTCGGCTTCACAACCTTCACCTTGCCCCGGTCTACACTGGTTTTCTTCCCCGCTCTCTTGGAATCGGGCTGGATGGCAGAAGGACTTCTCGGCCTCTTCTTTGATTTGGTGGCCGACAACGGGCGGGAGTCATCATCAAACTCCTTGCAGCACTGCAAATAATTCAGCAATATACATCACACAATGCTGGTCTATTACAGATGCATGTCCACAAGCATTCATCACAGAAGAAAAGCAGAGGTTACCTCGGGACGAGGCCGATTCCGGTTGTAAGCCGCAATGTAGCACTCTGCGTCCTCGGTTTTGATCACCCTATTGGAGAAATAGGTGAACAAGGTCTCGGTCACTTTTTGCTGGCTAACCACCTCTCGGCTTTCTCGGTCGGGGTCATCTTTCCCTTGATAGTCCTAGCAAAACTCGCTCCTCAACTTCAGCGGCTGAATGCGTCGGGTTAGGAAACGCTTGGCCACCCAAGGGCCAGTCAGGCTGGCTTCCTTAAACTTCGCCAATCTGGCCAGCAACTGATGCACCTGGCCCATCTCTTCGAAGGTTGGATCCGATGACCAATTGGGTGATATCATCGGGGGCTTTCCGGTAAATGCAGGCAGGGAGGGTGTCAGATTGGAATAGTAAAATCACTCCTTATGCCAACCTTTCAAGGAGGACTTCAAAGGGAGACTAATATATGTCTTCTTCATCACACTTCTCAACTGAAGGCCAGCCCCCCCAATCACCTGAACCTTATTCTTAGAGGGTTGGGGCTTGATGTGGAATAGATGCCTAAAGAAATTGAAGTGGGGTTCCACACCCAAGTAGCACTCACAGAGAGTCACAAATATTAAGATTTGCAGGATTGAGTTGGGATTCAGATTTACCAACTCCAATCCGTAAAAATTAAGAAGACGGCGAAAAAACTTGGAAGAGGGAAGGAACAAACCCCAGTCAAAGAAAGAGGCAAATACAACGGTTTGCCGATTGGGGATTTAGGACCGACTCACCCTCAACCGGGCGCCATCGGATGATATCGCGGCTTTGCAGCCGCAGAGACCTCTCCAATCGTTCCAGCTTCGACCAGCTGCAATCCGAGGTCGGCCACCCTTCATTCAACGCCCCAACGGAATCCAGCACCTTCGGCATGGCTGGGGGGGACAAGAGATTTGGGGGAAATATAGTCGAGGGCTTGGAGTGGACAAATGGATGCAGAATTGCTCGAGCTTCGGTGGGGAGGAGCAAGCAATGGCGAACCCTAGCGGAGCAGGAAGCAAAATTTCAACGCGGACTTGGTAAGACGAAACGATTGGTCGCGTGGAGAAGATAAAGGAATCTTTTCTCTCTCCCTCAGCCTTTATAGAGCCTGTGCCGACTAAATGGACTTGGGCCTACACATTCGGCATTGGGCCACTAAGATATGAGTTCCTACAGTAGCACGCTCAATATGGGCCGCTCGCAGACTGGGTTAAAATCGCAATGTTAATGCTACCAACAGGAACCGATGAGGTAAACAGATATGCTTTATGAAGGCCTAATTGCTAAACACATGTGTTTGGGTATCTGTCTTATCCACCAGGTATCAAGGATATATCCTTATAAGGATCACAAGCTGGTCTTTATTAAAATTAGGGATGCAGGTATCTTTCTCGAGTACACCTGACCACACAATGGATTAATTTTCATAAAATGGTACTCGGCCTACATGCTTGGCCAACAGTTGCCATGAGCAACATTATTCCAGCCGACATGACGCTGAAGAGTCTAACTTCCGAGTAGTGCACTACTCGGGAGAGACTATAAATATCTCTTCCAGCTGACATGACGCTGAGAAGTCTAACTCCCGAGTGGGATGCCACCTAGGAAAGACTATAAACCCATTTTTTCAGCTGACATGAAGCTGAAGAGTCCTATATATGAGTGGCGTGCTACTCGGTAAGACTATAAATTATATTCCGGTTGATATGATACCAAAGAGTCTCATATACCAATACTAAACTACTCGGGAAAGACTACAAGATTAAAGATCTTTGACTTTATGTTTAATTGTCTTCACAATTAAGCACAAAGTCAGGGGCTACACCTAATAGGTGCACCTATTGGGCGCACACTATTTATACACCAACATGAAGCCCTTCATAGCCTCGTTGCCAGCTAACATGAAGCAAGACTCGAGAAGAAGAAACACTCGGACAAAGAGTACTCGGGAGCAATGCACTCGGACAATCTTCACCGTGGAGGACGAGTACTCGGCATCAGCTGTGACTCAACTATGAAGGTCTCAGGGGCTACTGTGGAGGCCATGGGCCCCGGGTACCTCATCACAAGTATATGGGCCACTCGGATAGAAAATGGGCCAAAACTTGTAATTAGAGATATAATAGCACCCGGTAGATTTTGTCTTGTACAGAAAGGAATATACAGTCTAGCTGGGTAAGATGTATCTCTAAGAAGGAAATTATTTGGTCGTATCCGACTGGGATTCCTATCGTATACTCCTGTCCCCCAGTATATAAGGGGAGGCAGGGCGCCCCATGAGAGCAGAAGATCATCGATCGACACACATCCTCAAAGGAATACCACCACAACTGGACGTAGGGTATTACCTCACATCGAGGGCCTGAACCAGTATAAAATCTCCTTGTGTTCCTTTGCAGTCCACCGAGTTTCCTGTTGCCAAATAGCCCTATAGTTATATTGTCGGTGTAAAACATTGACAATCCAATAAAACTAAAAAATAGGGAAAGGGATGAGATACCGTGCTCGATGATTTTATCAAAAAATCCAAGGAAACCTCCTCCAAATCGACTGGATTTAAGGAGGATAGATGTGAGAGGAGAAAGGGAGAGAAGCTTCAATTCTCAGGCTTGAGGGGAATGAGAGAGGAGGAAGAAGAAAGAAGAGGGGAGGAGGGAGGGAAAAAGGCCGACGCTGGTTAGGGAAGGGGTCGGCGCCAATGACTCTGACACCGACCCTCAGCGTCATCTTGTCTGGCGTCGTCCCTCTTGTCAAGTCGTTTGCCAGCGTGGCGGCGATGCCAGTGGGAGCAGGGGTCGGCGCCAATGGCTCTCGTGCTGAGTTGGTGGACCTCTGACGCTAAGAAAGGATCCATTCCTGGTTGAAGTTGTTTAGGGATCTGTTTATAAAATAAGTTTTTAAAAAGACTAAAATATAAAAAATTCAGCCGGGGGACAAGTATGTCACCGTTTGCACTTTGCAGCATGCTTAGCGTGGCCTTTTGCTTGAAAACGACTTGAAGCAATGCTCTCGAGTCTCGAACTCTCGATCGTGCTGCGTATCAGTTTTGGCTTTTTGAGCGAAAATGACCTGCCTGTAGCTTGGTCGCCGTCTACAAGCTAGATCATCCATGCAAAGCCTGTTCATGGTTGTTGCATCGGAGCCTATCGTCCTATCCTAGCTAGGCATGAGAAAAACAGTGTCATGAACCGACGCAACCGGTGAAAAACACGAGGTGAGAAAATGCAAGTTCAGTTATTTTGTTGGATTAGCACAACCCAGAATACTTCGGTAACAGAAAACACAGCAAAAATGATAAAGTAAAGTTGATAAAAAATGCTGCAGTGTAGTACGTTTCAGTTTAGTAAAGCATCATTTATATATTATAAAAAAGAGTTTACAAGAGATCAACTTTATTCCAAAATATAAGGATTTCTAGATTATGTAGTAAATATTAAGATTAAATCAAAAGATTTCTTTTTAGTCACTTCATTTTCAATTTTTGAATTTTGAATTGTTTAGATTCTCTTTGCAACCTTTTGATTAGCTTTGGAATCATTGAAATGACATGAATCATGGAAAACAGACGTATGAAGTTTTATATTATGATATAAAATTTAAATTCTAAAAATCCTTATATTTTGAAACGGAGGTAGCACATTGCACAAAGTTTAAGGACCTGTTTGCTTGTGCTTTTGCTTATGGCTTATGGTTTAGTTTTCGTTAGCATGTTTTTTAAAATACAAAATATTATGTTTTTTAAAAGCTTTTTATATTAAAGTACCTTAAAAAAATCAAATAGATCTATTTTTTAAATTTTTTGTAATTAATATTTAATTAATTATATACTAATAATATTTCTTTTTTTATGTGACTTATAAACCATATAACACCTCAAGCGAACGGGGACTATTTATCTATTTATCCCTTAGAATATGACAGTTTTCTTACACCTCTTGTGAATGTTTCTTCGAAAAAAAACAGCTCTTACGGATGAAGATTGGAAGACGGAATCCATCAGTGCTCATGAGCCTACAGCTCGTCAGCTCCAGCAAGTGAAAACCTACAGGCTACGGGCTCCATCAAAGTGAAAGCTCCCCATTTGCACTGCCACCCTATGTGCACAGTGCGGCACTACTGCTACAGTACAGAACTGAATGCCTGTCTCTGCAACGCTTCTGTCCTGGACTCCTGGGTATATGCTCTTGAGAAAAATGCTAGTAAAGTTAAGCAACCTGCATCTATATTTCCTTTCCAATAATTGCAAAAAAAATCCCTGGAAGGCTGGGTTATCATTTAAGGCCATTTACAATACAATATACTAGTGTATCATACTAGTGATCTAAGAATTTAGATTTATTCTATACTAGTAAAACTTACACTGGTAATATATATAGTATACATTATTACTATAACTAGTATAAAGGTATTATAGGAAAATAAAAAGGCATATATATAATTTGTTAGTTATTTTTGGCTGATTATTATGTATTTTTTTACCATCCGATCGCACGGAGATTCGTGCTAGAGGAGATGACGACGGCGTCTAATCGATTGGAATAGAAACATTTTTTTGGACTAAAATACCCTCAGCGACAATATAGGTAATTTTTATAATTAACACGTTATTTATTAAAATACTTATTTAAATAAATAGTTAGATTTTATTTATACTATCTCCTCTCTATTATGAGTATATTGTATTGTAAAGGATCTCCATCATTCATCATTCAGATTGTGTATCAGTTAGAATAAATAAAGATGCTCCAAATTCCACCACTTTGTCCTTCAAAAAGTAAATCCGGAGGTAAAGAAACTTACGCTTCTAAGTGTAGTGTCTTGGCAAACAGTATATCTATAGTTACGAACTGAGCGTAATTCAGCCGAAGGAGCAACATGTAATCCGGGTTTAAGTCTTTTAGCACGCTTTGTCCTTCAAAAAGTAAATTCGGATGTTTGCTTTTACTTCTTGTTTATAGCTTCTTTCTCGATTTTCGTTAGCATACTTTCTAAAATATAAAATAGTTTGTTTTTTTGCAAAAACTTTATATATGAAAGTATCTCTAAAAAATTAAATAGATTTATTTTTCAAATTTTTAATAGTTAATATTTAATTAATCATATGCTAATGACACTTCTCGTTTTTTTTTTTGCTTATAAACCAGCACAATAAGCCAATTAAAAAAAACTTACGCTTCCAAGTGTAGTGTCTTGGTAAATAACATATCTATAGTTACAAACTGAGCGTAGTTTAGTCGAAGGAGCGTAGTTTAGTCGAAGGAGCAACATGTAATTCAGGTTTAAGTTTTTTATATGGGTGCTTATATTTACGGCTAATTTTTTATAGGCAATATACCCATGGATAGTGAGCCACTGTGACGAGTTCGTTAATCTTGAGATACGCCAATCCGGTCTCTCGAAGGTGCTCATAGGAGTTAGGTATATGTGTACAGTTACAGGAGTGAGTATGCGCACATGTATATGAGCCTCTACATTTGTAATGTGTTTTGAAAATAAATCTGATTGTTTATTTGGTAGTTTCTCGATCTTTTTACTATCTAGACAACTTGATTGATAATTTTTCTTTGGTGCGCATATGATATTATGGTAAGTGTTGAGATCATATGTAACTTTATTGCTGACTAAAAATTAGTGAAATTTTCACGCAAATTTGTGTGGAGCTAGATTTTGTATCAATTCACATTTTTTTTTTACTATCAACATAGAAAAACCAAATTCGAGTCGACATCAGTCAATTACAAAATATACCCATCGGATTTCATAGTGGTTTATTTTAAAATTAGGCTTTCATTTTTGCTTGTTGTCTTATCAACCGCAATCAAATATTAAATTTTGAAACTTAATTTTAGAGTTAATTGTTGGGTTTTTTCATCATAGTCTATTTTTGGTCTTGGTTTTTAAACTGTTAATAGTAGAGATAAAAGTTTTATCTATTATTCTGTTTGTTTATTTTTTTTTATCAATGGATCGGAGCCGTGTATAATACATTCCTTTATGGGAAAAATGCCTATCGTCGTGTTGCAATCGTGGACCGATAATAACTAATGAAATTATGAAACCATATAAAAACATACTTAAAAGAATATATTAATCTCTTCATTCCAAAAAAAGCATTTCTAGTTTATTTAGCAGAAATTAAGATTAAGAATAAAAAACTTTGATGCTCATCAATAAATATGAAATCAATGAAAGTGAGAGGATAGATGAGCATAAGATATTAAGAAATTTGAACGTAAAGCGATTAATGGGATAAGTAGTACTAAAAATTTTTATATGATACATATTTTTATATTTTAAAAGGGAGGAAGCGCTAGAATGCAACTTAACGCTCAAAATCCATTTGATAAAAATATATAGCCCCAGGGGCAAGGGGCCAAGAGGACAAGACCCCTAGCTATCTTTCTACACTCCCCTATCTGTTCAGTGTTCACAACTCGCACGGAAGCCATGGCCTCCCGCGACCCCGCCACCCTCCAGGTCTACCGGCCCATGGCAATGCCAACGCCGGCGGCACTGCCACCGTCCCAGCAAATTACAATGCCGTTCACGGCGGCGCCCGCGGACGCCGTGCTCCCATCTCCTCGAAAGGCGGCGGCGCAGGGCGGCAAGGACCGGCACAGCAAGGTGAACGGGCGTGGGCGGCGCGTGCGCATGCCGATCGTGTGCGCGGCGCGCGTGTTCCAGCTCACCCGCGAGCTGGGGCTCAAGTCCGACGGCCAGACCATCGAGTGGCTGCTCCGCCAGGCCGAGCCGTCCATCCTCGCCGCCACCGGCTCCGGCACCACCCCCGCCGTCTTCTCTTGCTCCTCCGTGCCCTCCACTGCCTCCGCGGCCGCCTCCTTCCTCGGCAAGCGCTCGCGCCAGGACCACGAGGCGCCGTCGTTGTGGGAGGCGCTGCAGCCGCGGACGGTGTCGTCGTGGGGCCTCTCGCCGTCTCAGGAGGCGCAGGCGTACGCGTCGTCGGTGGCGCAGGTCCACCACCTCAACCTACTCTCCGCTCTCTCCGGCGCTGCCACGAGACGGCCAGCAGAGGAGGAGTCCCGGTGATCACCGCCGCATGCAGCTCAATTTGCGATGTGATTGCATGCGTCACGCACTGTTAATTGCTAGTACTTGGAGTTGGAGCTTGGTGTCTTCCTTGCATTCTCTTGTGTGGCTTGCCGTACTTTCCCATTTCCACTGGTGCTTTCTTGGGTGAATTTCGTGTGAGTTTGCATGATCTGATGCTGGATAATACTAGTAACCGGTGAAGAATCAGGAATTTGATCAGAGGCAGAAGTTGTAGATACAAGTCTTTTGGATTCTCGGGTTTGTGAATTGTGATTCTGTCCTTTCTAGCAGTGTGCGTGCCATTGCTGTCATCTGTAACACTAACATGGCGATGGTGTTTGGTTTAGTACTTGTTAGTACTCCTACCTTGTAGCATTGCCATGTCACTGGTGCTACGGCAACTGGTCTAAATCTGACACCATGCTGATGCTGGTATGTTATTAACTTATTCCTGTGTGGCTTGCCTGATGTTAAGATCAGTGAAATTGTGATTGCATTGCTAGTCATGGAGAGTGGAAAAGCTTTTAATCGCAGTTTTGCCTTCTTGATGTTTTGAGAAGAGAGGCCAGTGAGGATGGCTGCTGACCCAACTGCCAAACAATGATGAAACATGCATTGGTGCACCATTTCTTGGCAGACTGCACCTTTCCTGCAAACCAATGATCATGAGGGGGCTTTATCTTCTCCTCAATCCATATGCTGTTTATCTCCATGAACAAGATCTTCACAAAATCAGTGAATTGCTTTTACCTCTGCACTGAGGCAAAAGCTGCAGCCCTGCCCTGCTCTGTCACGGCCGCTGCCACTTTGCCGCTGGGAAAGGTTCAGGCTGTTCCTCTGGACATGATTCGTGTCAAGCTGTAGGCCATTTGGGCTGTAAAGGTGGCATACCTTAGGACCATCCTTACATATTTCTGCACACCAATATGGTTTACTCACCATGCAA
Organism: Oryza meyeriana var. granulata; assembly: GCA_003991445.1. Classification (NCBI taxonomy): domain Eukaryota; kingdom Viridiplantae; phylum Streptophyta; class Magnoliopsida; order Poales; family Poaceae; genus Oryza; species Oryza meyeriana. Next base: position 243,015 of record RYFJ01001450.1, on the reverse strand, counting down.
TGCTCGCAGAATTCAAGAGCAGAATATTTGGCATTGAAGAACATGGTGTTCACGAACTGTTACTCCAGCGTCCGGTGGGGATAAACCGTGGAACTTCTGACTACCAATTATACTAACGACTTAAACGTAAAGACAAAAGCGGGGATAGCTCAGTTGGGAGAGCGTCAGACTGAAGATCTGAAGGTCGCGTGTTCGATCCACGCTCACCGCATTATTTTTCCCCCCAAAATCTATATTCTGTGTAATCTGCAAATGGTTTTCAATTTGTTCACCTGTCATTCTGTCCCTTTTCTTTTACATCGCGATTCTCTGTCCCTTTTTTACATTGCAGCAAAATGATGGTCCTGAATTTGCTGTCCTGTGGTTCCCTGTCCCTGAAGAATATTGCAGTCAAATGGAAACAGTACTTTCTTTTACATTGCGATTATCTGTCCCTTTTTTACATTGCAGCAAAATGATGGTCCTGAATTTGCTGTCCTGTGGTTCCCTGTCCCTGAAGAATATTGCAGTCAAATGGAAACAGTACACTCCCATAATACAGATTGATTTCCTCAGTTCATCTATCTCTAGTATATTTCTAATTTGTATGAGTACGTGTTTGTGTTGCATCACAACTTCGCAAGCCCAGAGGCCCCAGACTATTGTCATTAAAATGTGCTCCATAAACAAGATTATTATGCGCTGCATTGCTTCCCAAACTTCCATTCCATTTTTTTAAAAAAAAAATGTTTTGAGATGGCAATCTCTGTGAAAGGCCGTTGCCACTCGCAAGCTTGCAACCTTGTCAATCTCTGTATCACCGTATGCCCGCAGTTCTCCCATTCTGGGAAGGAAGATCGCCGGAAGTGCCTGGAATATTTATTCCATAATCTTAATAAAAATCTATATGTGTTTAATTTAGATTATTAAGCGGATTATTATTATAGATTATCTATTTAATTATAGATAAATTAAAAAAATATATTTTACGTTTCTAAACTTTTACGAAAGTCTAAAAATATATGGCATGTGACTTCGGCACTGCTAGACATGAGGAGAGGGGTGTTAGTTTGGATGGTCAAATAGTACCCAAGAAGGATACCTTTCGATATTTGGGATCAATGCTACAGAGAGATGGGGATATCGATGAAGATGTTAGCCATAGAATCAAAGCGGGGTGGATGAAGTGGCGTCAATCATCAGGTATTCTCTGTGACAAGAGGGTACCACAGAAGCTAAAAGGCAAGTTCTATAGAACAGCAATTAGACCGGCAATGTTGTATGGTGCAGAATGTTGGCCTACAAAAAGACGGCATGTTCAGCAGTTAAGTGTTGCGGAAATGCGTATGCTGCGTTGGATTTGTGGTCATACAAGAATGGATCGAGTCCGGAACGATGATATACGTGATAGGCTAGGGGTAGCACCAATTGAAGAGAAGCTTGTCCAACACCGGTTGAGATGGTTTGGACATGTCCAGCGGAGACCTCCAGAGGCACCAGTGCATAGTGGAATCCTAAGGCGCGACAGTGATATTAGGAGAGGCAGGGGAAGGCCAAAATTGACATGGGAGGAGGCAATAAAAAGGGACTTGAAAGGATGGAATATACCCAAAGATTTATCTTTGAATAGGTGTGCTTGGAAAGCAGCCATTTATGTGCCTGAACCTTGATCTGCAGCTTCTATTGGGTTTCAACTCTAGCCTACCCCAACTTGCTTGGGATTGAAAGGCTTTGTTGTTGTTGTTGTTGTTGTAAAAATCGTCCATAAACTTTAAACCCAATATTATTCATCCTTCATCTTTCAAAACCGTTCGCTTTGCGTCCCTTGGTATGTTTTAGGGTGGTTTTAGCCGATGTATCCTACATCCTAGTCAGCAGAAAAAAAATAGAAATTCCTGTTGGGCCATATGTCATCCTCCCTATTCCCTTATTCCTCCTCTCCGTCCCCTCTGGCCAGGTCGTGGAGCACTCAGCCGTGGGGAGCAGCGGGCGATGCCAGTGGCGCCAGCAGCGAGACAGCCCGAACGCTCACACGAAAATTTTGCCTTTCAGGTCGACGTTGGCGATGAGGAACATGGGAACGGCGGTGCGACGTCGTGGTACTGGACTCCGGAGGCAGCGGCCTGGTCTCTTTCGCGCTTCTTCCCCACTTAAACAGGCTGCGGAGCTGCGCCGGTCGCAGGGTGAGGAAGCTCGCCGGCCTACAGGTCGGTGAAGCCACCATCGCTCTACTGCTTGCCATGAACGCCACCATGCAGATCACCAGATGCTTTGAGCCATGCCTATGCTGTTGCTGGGAGTGGGGAATTACTTGCTCGAGCAAGAGAGTTCGTCACTACTAAATAGCGAAACTCTCAAAATACATTTTCTAAACTGCTAAACGATATGTTTTTTATAAAAAAATTTTATCTAAAAGTTACTTTTAAAAATCAAATAAATTTATTTTTTAAATTTATAATAATTAAATTTTAATTAATTATATGTTAATAAATTATCTTGTTTTACATACGCTAAAAATTTCAGACCAACACGCAGATGTGAACACTAAACTTGAGCCTTTTTCTCTTGTTTGATTTGTTCTGTTCTGCTTCCATTTTTCATATTTGATTTGTTTCTCTTTGATAGATTCTATGATCCCACTGAATTGCCGATGGGCCACAGCTTGAGTGCCTGACAGATATCCAAGTATTGCATTAGTACGGCGGCCCGCCTCTCGCGCGACCAACCTAGGTCAAAACCGCGTCGAGTTGCGTGAGGGATGTAAAGTAAATTGTTTTGAAAACTCGGGGATGAATAATATCCAGGTTTAAAGTTTAGGGACTATCTTTAGTTTTAGTTTTTTGCAGAAGTTCAGAGACGTAGAGTAGATTTTTCTCTAAATTAAGTATTTTGAGAAATAAACTTAACAAATATATTAAAAGAAGTGGTATAAAGTAATGCAGTAAAATAATGTTTTTTGAAAAAATGTATTTTTTGATCATATAGCAAATAATCTGTTTTAATAATTCAGTAAATAAGCTAAGTTTATATTACCTTAAAGAAAAAATATATGCAATTAACAGTTGAGTTTTATTTGAAGCTATAATGCTAAAGATCCGTTTATTCACCCCCTATCAAGAGCAGTACCAAACTAGATCCATAAAAAATTAGATTGGAGCTACGAAGATCGATCTTTTTTTAACTAGCGCACTGGAGTGGCGTCCGGTGTGAAGTCGCACTGGAGTGGCGTCCGGTGGCTTCACAGCTCCAACTCCTGTCGTGTTACAGAAGTACTCATAGAGTTACACGAAAATTACCCATAAATACCACCGAACAACCCCTCCCCATGCCCCTCTGTCCCCGTAACGTTTCGGCCAGAACGACTCGCGAGGCCTCGCTGCGCTCGCGACAGAGGGAAGCCCGCAGGAGCTCGACCACACGAGCACGGGCGACGGCGGCGGCTGACCGGCGGTCGACGGCGGCGGCGGCCCAGTCTCTTCCCAGGCGGCGGCGCACCGGTTGGCCCTCCCCGTTTCTTCCCCCTCCGGTCTCTTCCCAAGACGGCGGCGCAGGGTTTGGGGCGCACGGCGGCGGCGCAGGGGGCTGGGGCGCATGGTGCTAGGCGGCGGTGTGTGGCACAAAAATCGTGAGAAGGTATGACTGTTCAAACCCTAAAATTTCCCCTACCTCTTCCCTTCATTTGTGGCTAATTTCTGTGGGAATGTTTGATTGATTGGGTTGATTGGTTGCGATTTTGCGAGAAGATAGGGGGAAAACTTCAGATCTGAAATTTGGATACCCACATTTTAAGTTATCTTTTTAGACAATAGACTGTCTAGTTGATCATTATTTTCTAGTTGTGTGTTAACCTGAAATTTTTTAAACTGTACGTATCTCAAATTATTTTTATAGCAAAGCCAGATAATAAGTATGAGGAGAAGCTAAATATCGATTTCATTATATCCACTGGGGACAATTTCTACGAGAATGGACTCACCGGCGTCGATGACCAAGCATTTGAGGAATCGTTTACTGATATCTACACGGCAAAGAGCTTGCAGAAGCCATGGTACCTGGGTAAGCTTCTGTGCTTCTTCTGGCATTTATGTTGCGAAAAACATTTGCCAATAAGGTAATTAGGTGGTTACGAAATATGTTGTTTTGATATATGAATATGTACTAAAACATGAACGTTTCTTCAGTGCTGGGAAATCATGACTACAGGGGTGATGTGCTAGCACTGAAGAAAAAAATATATAGCTAATCTATTGAAGGTGTGTATTTGGAATGGAACTGTCATCAATAATTAAAAAAAAAGCTAGGTTGCAGAGCAAAATTATTTTAATCTTTTATTTTCTGGGGTCTACTATCTAGGATATGGATGAAGCAATGAAGAAATCAACGGCGAAGTGGAAGATTGCTGTTGGGCATCATACCATGGGGAGTGTCAGTGACCATGGTGACACCCAGGAGCTTCTGCAACTTCTGCTTCCAGTTCTCAAGGTTATACAGAAGTAGCCTCAATAAGCTCTGAAGGGTCAAGAAAAAGATTACTTCCTTATGACAGTTTGATGCAATTGCAGGTCAACGGCATCGACTTCTACATCAATGGGCATGACCACTGCCTGGAACACATTAGCAGCAGAGACAGGTTAACATCATTTGATACGCACACTTTTATGTTACAGGAATTTAGAACTAAACATTTTTGCACATAATTGATGGAATTTGTCTAACCTGAAAGCATGCACTCCTGTTGTTACAGTCCTATCCAATACTTCACAAGTGGAGGTGGTTCAAAAGCATGGAGAGGAGTCTTGCAGCCAAATGATGATAAGCTCCAGTTCTTTTACGACGGGCAAGGGTTCATGTCCCTCCATCGGATACATTAACTGAGGGTGCGAATGATGTCTCCATAGATGTATTTCGTGATGATCTAGCCAGTCGTATTGCAGGATGATGGACATATGTCGTATTGTGTTCTTTTGTGGTATTTTGCTCTATCTTTGGATGACTATGCTACTAATTATTATTATTTAACATTTATATATATGTCATACATTGAACTTAAATGTTAGTTATATCAATTTTGTTATTTTTTTACCTTATCATACTTGTGGTATTGAAATTTTTAAGTACAATTAACATTGATATATCAGTGAAAATTTTCAAACATATATACATGCCTTATAATCAACAATTATTAATAATACATCAAGTAAACAAAAAAAAAATCCATCCTCTCTTTTAGGATATCTGAAGCTGATCAAGCTAGCCAAATACTTTTCAGGTCACTTCCAGATTGAATCTGGAGCTAGGAGCTGGAGCCCAACTAAACAGGCCTTAAAACTGGGATTCTAGGAACTCAGCTGGAAGTTGGAACGCCACAAAACTAAGATTTTGATAATTTGTTTGGAAGAAAAAGAAAAATAATTTGCCCCCATGCAGGATCGAACTACAGACCTTCAGTTTACAAGACTGACGCTCTACCGCTGAGCTATAGGGGCGAGCGTGCTGTTTTTGAACTCAAAAATATGAATGGCTTGTTTGGATCTCGGTAGGTTTATTTGGTAAGATATAATTCTTAATTTGTTTGAATTGCTACCGAACATTGTGCCGAATCTAGAACTAGAGTATAAAAGAAGTTTTGAATTGCTACCAAATTGAGTTTGGGCATATCAAATAATTTGGCTCTAATCTAAACATATATGATTACTATATAAACTATCAAATTTTTGATAAGACAAAAATTGGTTTCAAACCATACGAGCCCGAAGTTTTCTCCCATCCGGAAGCCAAAATGCCAAATACAACGACTGCGGTTCTTCAGGCTTCCGGTTTTTTAGATAAAAGGTAAACGCCCTGCTATTTTTAAAAGCAAGTCTTACATTGTTACGACCACTGGAGATACCCGTTTTCGTGACAGCACATCCAAAAGACTTACATCTAAACAGATGACCTTCAGAACCCCTTAACACAAGCAAAACACACTACAAAAGCCATGGTGCCAGCCATCACAGAGAAGAAAAGAAAAGGCAACCTCAACATCTGAAAAACATAGGTAGAACTAGAAAAGACCCTACAAAAGGCCTATCCAATTCTAAACCGGGGATCACTTGGAGTCTTGGAGATCTCGCCAACTTCTGAATGTTTTCCATCATAGCTCCCATCATTTCCATCTCCTCCACTTTCATCAGCGTCTTCAGGCTTCCGGTCGCGCCTGTTCCCCCTCCGCCGCCCGCCCGCGGCAGCCGCGTCCCGAGACCGCCCTAGGCGCGCCGAGCATCCCCCCGCCCTAGGCGCGAGCGGGTGGTGTACTCGACCCAGCCTGCTCCGTCCATCCCCTCTCCCGGACCTCTTCCGCGGCATGCTGTTAGGCTATCTCCAGCTCCTGGGTGCTGCTGGTCTTCGCCGCATCACCAGGTACCTTGCATTGCGGACTGCAACGCACGCGATAAACCGCATAATATGCTTCAGTAGTTGTACCTTTTTCTGATTTTTGGCGGGTAAGTGAGATTATCGAATTGGATTTTGCGAGGATTAGTTACTTCTATTGTAACTTTTTAGCACGGGGAGCTCTAAGAACTCTGTTACTTTGTTAATGACCCTAAATGAGAGCACGGTAGATTGGCATTAGAGCTGATTAGATTGCGCTAAGAGAATCACCATATCCGAAGTCACAGTGTGTTCGCCTCTAAACCTTAAACTGTTGGTGGCTTGGTGTAAGGAAGCATAAGTTACCAGTAGCATATGCTATTATCTGAGTAAGAATGTACAGTCTTTTTTCAACTTTTGTACAATCCCTTGCCTCTATATCTCCTTTTCTCTTTTCCTTTCCTCTTCCTTTTCTCATTTTCCCCTTAATCATGCAACTTTGTAACTTTTCATTTCTATCAACGAAATGGCTATAAGGTAGAGCTGGCTCTACCTTCTTATGTCAAAAAAAAAATTATCTGAGTAAGCCAACGCTGTTTGATCTTGCAGCTGTTTTTTATTATGTGCTCAACGCTACCAGTGCTTCCTACGTAGAAATATTTCATGCATCATTGGCCCATGTCCTACCATCTGTAATTGCAGAGTTAGTGCATGGTGGTGACACCACATCGTTGGCTATATGAATTTGCTAAGATTTTCCTTATCAATTTTTTTGTGTTTCCTTATGCCACGGTCTGTTATCTTCTCCCCTCTTTCCTGATCTTCAATTTGTTCCAAATCAGCGTGATACTCAGAAGCTGAAATCGGATACTTCTCTTTGTTGATTGTAAAATGGAAAAGGTCTGCAACCTGTATTGTGATGGTGGAGTTAATACAAACAAGTAGGGTGATGCCCAAATTGGTCACTACATAGGGATCGGTAGGATAATTCGCACTAACCTGAGACTCTTGATGGTTATATTGTCTAGTCTATCATGTTAATTTAATGAGCACACCACTTTCTACAATATATGCCCCTGCATCAGGTGTCAATGATGCTCATGAGCTGTTGGAGAGCAAAAGGAAACCTTTCCCTGCTATGTTCATCGAGCTAGATCCTTCTGTTGTACCCTCTCTCTCTCTCTCTCTCTCTCACACACACACACACACACACACACGCACGCACACCTAAACACACCAACATTCTAGCATGAATAGTTCATAGCTGACATTTGTGGTGGTTAGTATAATAGGATGATTTTGAAGCTCAATTGCAAGAAAAGGTCATCCAAGCAGATGTAGTTTGCTGTATGCACCATTTACAGGTAAGTTGGTTGTTCTCTGTTGCTGTAATATGATTTAGTTATGAGCTTTGCTATTCTTCACTGTTAATCTATGTTGAAAGATAGTTATGTTTCGAGAGTGAGAAACATGCACAGAAGCTTCTGAACATTGTATCAAACCTGGAGGCTATTTTTTGGGCACGATTCCTTATTCATCTACAATATGGTACTGACAGCTCATATGAATTCTGTTCTTCTGTCTACTGTTGCAAAACAAGGTCTGTAAGGCTGCATACAAGGAATGGGTCCCAACCTTGTACTGCTTAAGTGTCATAAGCAGTCACATATGCCTCATAAGCGCTAAAACATGGGTGACTGCATGAATACCACTTACACCTTTTAGAACCTTGTTTGGTTGCTTGTGTCTTAATGACTTTCCTATCATAGATTATATAAAAAATAGCCAGTGGCATACATTTTACAATTGCTAAGATAAAATTATCACAAAGAAGAATAACACCCTTACCTCAATTCAGTTTACCCAAACTGTTGGATGTTATTAGATAAGACATGAGATCGTGCAAGGAAATCATTGTATAATCCTAGATAGTGCTTAAAATAAAAATAATCCTAAATGGCCCAGATGATAGCTACATAGTACATAGGGGGAAAAGGAGAGGGATGTGTGATGAAGAAAAGGATATGGACAAACTCCATTATCAAACATCATGTTTCAGATGTTATCATGCATCTCTTGGTAACTAATGGTCGCGCAACTCATTGAGGTTAGTATCGTTATTCCGCATTGGACTAATCTCTCAAATAGATGATTGTACCGCATGATGCCAACACCTCCTGAGAGCCACCTGAGGAGTTGAAGAATTGATTCCTACCTTCAGCTTGAAGATAAGCATAGTCAGGGCTCGCGTACCATTGGCGCAGCAAGTGCATGGCGGATGTAACAGTAGCCACTCAGCCGGTAGGGCCAATGCTTGCCAAGTGACTTTCTTCAGTTAGTTTTATTAATTGGAGTTGGTTTGATTGGAGATTCTTTTAATGAGGTTAGTTACTTAGTTGATATGCTAGGAGCTGCCCTAAAATAATATATAAAGTCCAGCTTGTCCCCTTGTCCATTTGATTCTCTGCCACTTCATGGTTGAAACCCCCTTAACTGTTCCTTCTTCCTCAATTCTTGTTGCTAGCTCTCTGTGCGTGAGAGGTAACTGAGTTTGATTCTAAATTAAATTCAGCATGCAACGGGCTTAAGTAATGGCATGTTGATATTTTTCTAGTTTGCATGCCATTTCTAATCTGTAGGACAAAACATCAAAAGAGCGTCGAGGCTTCACATGGTAAGGGTCAGGGTCTCAGGCTTGTTGCAAATAGCATTTGCTCGGAGAACTATGTCATTACCTTTGAAGTTGAGGAAGAAAAGTATCACTTGAGCTTGTGTATTTGAATAGATCTAAAATTCCAGATCTTTTGTCTTGAGGATCCAATGCAAAGTGGTGCAGGTAATGACCACTGCCTGGACCACTTCAGCAGCCTTATGAGGTAATACTTTCCTCATTTGTCTTCAATAATTGTTGTACAGTATCATCATAAAACTCCCTTACACATAGCCTCTTAAATTCCAGCAACTTGTGTCGTACGGTACCACAATGTTATATTATGTTGAAACAGATTAGCAAGGGAGGCAAGACTTGAATATGTAGAGATCCTGAATTTAACTGAGTATTACCATGACAACAGGTGCCAACATCTTTTGCCAAGTTCTATTTTGTTCAAATCATTTTGTTGTTTATTTTAGGGTAATCAGCCTCAAGTTTTTTTTTATTCGCGATGCTTACATTACTCCATTTATAGCTGATAACATTTTGTTCTGACTGAATCCAGAACTCAACTTGCTCCATTCCTTGGTAGTTGTGGTGACAGTTTGATGGATCCTCGTGGAAAACCTGTTGCTCGTTCATATGATATTTTAGGTGATGTGGTCTTTTCCCTTCAGGATTCACTCTATAGGTCCCAATTTACTCATTGCCTGATATCAACTTCTGTTTTCCAGAAGCCTGACCCAGATGCAATACCACCAATTGTAACACCCAATTTGCCTAATCCTGAGAATGCTCAGGAAGAGGTTTGTTCTGCATTTAGCATATGTTGATCTTTAACTTTACGTTTTACTGATATGTGGGTAAACTGCGAGGGAAATAGCAGGAATGGCTCTGGAGGTAGCAGTCCTAGCAGGCACCAGTGAATCATATCATGCTGATACGATTCCCATGGATCGTGAGAAATGGCATCTTGGTCCCGGGCCTGCAGATATGAGGCGTTGGTTTACTGAATATTTAGGCATAGGCGCATAGCTGGACTTGGAACAACGACGCTCCTACAAGGCTGCAACTGGTGGTTGATTATGGCTGCTCTCATGGTTCACAATTTGATTATTAGATAGCCGGTTTCGGTTGTACTTAACGTCACAATGTACGACAAGCAAAATTAAATACTCCCACTATTCCAAAATATAATTCAAAATATAATCATTTTTAAGATTTAAATCTTGTTTCATAATATAAATATTTTTAATACTATTCACAGTATTACTTATCTCATTAGTTACTTTCCATTTGAATTTCTTCTCGTCTCAACCCAACCAACCTTCTACCTCTAACCATCTCTTATTTATTGAGAAATATTAAAATATTTTTTAACCTTAATATTTGCTAAATAACTAAAAATACTTATATTTTGGATGGAGGTAATAATTGAAACATTGAAGAAATGACCTGTAACAGTGAGAGTAGTATATCTTATATAAATCTCGGACGGGGCACAGGGTAATGCCAACGGCTAGACTCGGGAGGTTGTCAGTTTGTCACTGTTCCTTCTCTCCAAGCTATAGTATGCAATAAAAGGAAAGATTATTGGCAGCTAACTTGCCTTGTTAGTCATTTAGATTTGGGAAAGATTATCGTGCTGCCTGCTGTCTTCTCCATCCAATGCATATGCAAAAGAAACCTACTGTCCATTGTCCTACCCAAACCCAACAGGGCCACCTGCTAGTCTGCTGCGCCATGTCTTCCGCCATGCAAACCTCTCCCTCGCATGAAGTCGATGCCGAATCTGACAAAGAACTCTACCAGCAGTTCACCGATTTGGTGTCCACCTGGCCGAGCTCAGAACCCATGCCCTTCCTCCCACTCTACCGCCACGACAAAGGCTGGTACAGTAGCCTCATGCCTATGGTCGGTGCGATGGTCGCCGACGCGCGGTTCGCCGCGCGCCCCTCCGACGTCATCGTCGCCACCTTGCCCAAGTCCGGCACCACCTGGATCAAGGCGCTCCTCTACGCCACGGTGCACCGGAGAGAGCACCCCGCCGACTCCGCCGACCACCCTTTCAACTCCCTGGGCCCCCACGAGTGCGTCAAGTTCTTGGAGTACCAGCTCTACACGAACAACAGGGTCCCGGACCTGGACAGGCTGCCGGACCCGAGGCTCTTCGCGACGCACGTGCCGTTCACGTCGCTGCCGAGCGCCGCCGCGGCGTCGGGCTGCAGGGTCGTGTACGTGTGCCGCGACCCCAAGGACAACCTGATCTCGCTGTGGGACTTCGCCAACAAGTTCAGGGTCCGCGAGGGGCAGGAGCCCATGCCAGCGGAGACCGTCGCCGAGCTGTTCTGCGACGGCGTGTCGCCGTTCGGGCCGTACTGGGACCACGTCCTCGGCTACTGGAACGCGCACGTGGCGCGCCCCGAGCAGGTGCTCTTCTTCAGGTACGAGGAGATGAAGCTCGACGCTGCGGCGCACGTCCGGAGGCTGGCGGAGTTTGTCGGCGTGCCGTTCAGCGCGGAGGAGGAAGAAAGAGGCGTGGTGGACGCCGTCGTCAGGCTGTGCTCGTTCGAGCACATGAGCGGCCTGGAAGCGACCAAGGGCGGCAAGACGGAGCTCGTGATCGGTACAGTGGTGAATAGCTCGTTCTTCCGTCGCGGGCAGGTCGGGGACTGGGCGAACCATCTGTCGCCGGAGATGGCACGGCGGATCGATGCCATAACCGAGGCCAGGTTCAAGGGTTCCGGTCTCAGGGCCACTGTGCCAAGGCGTATTGATACCTCCCATTGATGGAACGTGTCATTTCTTAATGATTATGTACTCCTTTTTCCATTGTGTTTAGTGTAACTGTGTAGTAGCAGTGTTTAAGTGCGCTGCAATTAAACCTTCTACCATCTTAGCCTCAGAACTTCTATTTACTCCCTCTATTTTAAATTCATTTTAATTTGTCCTAAGTCAACCATTTATAACTTTGATCATTAATTTTTAAAAATTTGTATAGTTTAATATCCTCGACTTTATGTTTTTAGATTCACCATAAGAAATACATTCATAATATATAATTTGCATATTGTTAAACTATATATATAAATTTTTAGAAATTGATGGCCAAAAATAAAAATGCTTGACTTAGGACAAATCTAGAGAGAAAAGTAATTTAAAATAGAGTGAGTAATTAATTTTTGACTTCTCTTAAACAATAAATCGATAAAAATCTAAAATTGTAAAACAATATCATGAAAAACAGGAGTTTAAACTAGAATTTTTATTTTTATATTTTTAATAAAATATTTACAAAAGTATACCTTCATTTTAAAAATTTACAAAAATATACTCCCAACACCCTCTGGGAGGGGTTTTTTTAAAAATCGCCCTCCCAGAGGGCGATTTGATGACGTGGCTGACGGCCGTAGGCCGGACGGCCGTCAGCACTTTTGCAGGCAGCCCCCTGGCCCAAAAACCGCCCTCTAGGAGGACGGCAAGGGGGCCTCTTGCAAAATGCCAGCCGCGGGGCCGGCCATTTTACAGGCGGCCCCCTTGCCGCCCTCCTAAAGGGCGGTTTTTTGGCGGCCAGGGGCCGTCTGTAAAATGGCCACTTTATTTTTTTTTTCTTTTTTTTGATATTTTTTCTCAACTAGGAACTCGAGAATAGCAAAACCTCGTAAAGGTGCAGCTTAAACCGATGTAAGATGTGGCTGTAGAAAATTGTGAGCGTGCTTTAAAAATCGTGCTGAAACTTCAGACCTCGAAAACTCAATCTTCCCAGCCGAATTTCGCAAAAAATTTTCGGACAAACTCGACAAAGTGGGGGAGAAGTTAATTAAAAATTTTCTATAGATGTCCGCAGAGTACTTATTTGCCCGATTTCGAGACCGTATACGAAAATTATGACTCTTTTAAGATAGGTAGCGTGTGTTAGGGAGAAATAGGCACAACTTTCAAGCGGTTCTGTACCCTGCCAGTCCGACCAGGTTGAGGCAGCCAGTCCGACCGCCACCCCCCTAGAACTGCTGGGCGGTTCTGTACCGCCCCCATTTTGCAAGCGGCCACCTGGTTGCCCAAAACCGTCCTCCCAGAGGGCGGCAAGGGGGCCGTCTGCAAAATAGCCGACCCATACGTCGGTCATTTTGCATGCGGCCCTCACCATTAAAAAACCGTCCTCTAGGAGGACAGCAGGGGGCCGCTCGCAAAAACGTCAACCCCGCAGCTGGCATTTTTTCAGGCGGCCTCCTTGCCGTCCTCCTAGAGGGTGTTTTTTTAATGGCCAGGGGACCACTTGCAAAAGTGCAGATGACCGTCGGCCGTCCGGCCGATAGCCGTTTGCCACATCATCAAATCGCTCTCTAGGAGGGCGTTTTAAAAAAAATGCTCTCCTAGAAAGCGTTGGGAGTATATTTTTGTAAAATTTTGAAATGAAGATATACTTTTGTAAATATTTTATTAAAAAAATAAAAAAATTCAAATATTTAACCCCCACTGTCCCAAAATAAGCATTTTTAGAGTTTTTCACAGGAATTAAAGAGAGGAGTGAAATTAAATATGGGATGATTCTGACCGGTTAAGATGAGGAAATATGCGAAGAATTTGTTATATTTTGAAATAAATTTTAAATGCTAAAAGTTGTTCTATTTTGTGTCGGATGGAGTAGATAAGATAGAATTTAGTGGCACGCAGGACTATCACCCTGCAAAATTTCATATCTATGACATGGGGTTCTTTTTGTTACATAAGCCCATAATAAAAATGTTGGCCGGCCTCTGCCGTCCCAACGAAAAAAAATTGTGCGCATGGTGGTTTAAGCAAACACTCGCTGTAAAATAAACTCATAGTATTCGTTCATTCCGTTCGGATTTATAACAGACAACCAGGAGCAGCCTTGCTCACTGCTCACGAGTCACGACTAGACAGACATGACACGACCATGAGAACAGAACAAGAGCAATACCTGCTAACCTAGCTCCACATTATTCAACCAGAACATGCACGCATGCACGTTACAGTACAAACACACCACGCATGCACCAGCACACGCACACACAAGTTGCACGGCGCCTTTACATGTTTGCCTTCTTGAACACCACGACGTGAGTAGGCTGGCTCGCGCCCAGCCACGCCCGCGCGCCGTCCCTGGACACGCCCAGGTCCTGGCACGAGTCCCTGCACGACACCAGCTTGTACCCGCCGGCGCCGTACTTCTCCACGCGGAACGCGTTCTCCCGCCCGCTCGGGCTCGGCCCGATGACCGGCCCCGTCACCACGCGCCGGGCCCCAGTGAGCGGCTCGTCGCCGACGTGCCACTCGGTGGTCTGCACGCAGATCGTCACGGCGTTGAAGCGGATGCGGACGTCGGTCGAGAGGCGGATGGTCTTGTCCGGCGCGCCGCCGCCCCGCGGGGTGAAGCGCACGGGGAACCCCTTGCGGCGCTCGTCTGTCTCCTGCGCCACCAGGAGCGGGCAGGGGAACACGCGGGGCGCCATCGTGAGCCCCCCTCCGTGCCCGGGGCTAGCCGGGAGGACGTAGTAGCTCTCGTCGGCGATCAGCTCGTGGCCGTCCGTGTCGTACACGGGCGGCGGCGGCGCGGCGCTGCACGAGAGGGAGATGACCAGGAGGGAGAAGAGTATGAGGGGGAGGCGGAAGCTTACCATGGCTGAAAGCTTCGCGTCCTTGTCCGGCTTGTGCACGACGACAAGGGGGTGTGTGCGCTGCTGGCTTGAATCCTAGTACTTACTAACAAGCACTTGGAGCTTGTATTTATAGTGATCTGTAGTAGAGTCGTTCTTGTTCTTGATTTCTGGATTTGCACGTCGTGATGTGAAGTCATGTTCATGTCGTACGTGCACGTATGTCCTCCTAGTTATTAGCAGTATTCCGTCTATTTAAAAATATAAAATATATTCTATCTGTCTCAAAACATAGTAACCTATTATTAGATTAGACACCACCTAATATAATGAATTTGGTCAGATTTATTGTACTATGTGGTACCTAATCTAGTACTAGGTTATAATATTTTAGCACAGGAGAGTATTATGTTTCGTTAGAACAAGATTTTAATTAAAAATTATTCTATTAGAATCTTTTTTTATACAAAACTATAATAATAAGTAAGTACTTTTGAATATGAATCTAATAATATTAATTTCTGTTATAAAAATTATATTTTAATAAAGTAATCATTAATCAAAATCTTGTACAAATGAAACCTAATAGACCTTATCCTTTTGAACGGGGTACTTGCTACTACTACGCATGCGGTGCCTATATCTGTAAACAAGCAGCAGTTCAATCTGATCTGGAAACGGCAATGTGAAACGACGAAGTTACACGGTTTCCGACCATTTTGATCGCTTGCAGTACATGCGGATACCACAGCCTCTTAATTTGACATGTTCCGAACCTTACCCTACAAAAAGAAAGTTGATCTATAAACGAAAAACTGATCATGCAGATCAGGCATGTGCTCTCGCACTCTTGTCTCTACACACTACCCATTTTCAGAGGCAAATTCGCAATAAACTGGAAGATGATGGGAATATTGATTAGTGACAGTACTCAAGAACTGGAGTACTCCTCTAAACAGGAGAAACGGTATTATTTTAGAGAGCGGGAGGGAACAATACTCCAATTGCCACCGATTCATGATTGACCTGTTCATGAATGAAAGAGTACATGCTCTGGGAAGAATGACATCGCGTAAAACCACCTTGACTAGCCTCAGTCAAAAGCTCCATTTATTCTTTAAAGCAAAACAAGGTGCACATATTCTCAATAAGCAAGCCGGTGCATAGATTCCCCTGGTACTATCTTGTGTTCAAATCTTCTATTGGACCGGCAAATGACAACGTTACCTGGATTAAAAAAACTGACGACGTTACCATATAGTCGCATACCACTCTCAGAGATAAGCATAACACAGACTTGCATACTTCAGTAACACACTGGGCAAAAAAGGCCAGGATGGTGTTACTCCTGGTACAAGCAATGAATTTGACATAAGGCGCGCGTGCGCCTGCGACGTAGCCGTGTATATCCGGCCAGATTGCTTCCCAACCAACCTAATTTGGATCTTCCTCCCGCCAAAGTCTAAGCTGCCAAAGTCTGCCATCGATCAGGACACGGATCGACGCCGGCAAAACACCGCATTCGTCCAGGGCATCACGTCAGTCCACCAACCGCTTGTCCGCTTGATTACGTGCGTTTCCATGAGTTTTTTCTCTGCGGTGGCGCGCCGCTAACGTCCCAGTCTCCCAGAGGCAGCCATGCCACGCCGGATTTTACTGTTAATAATTTAATTATTTTTTTAATTTACAAAACTAACTTTTAATTTTTTTTTGCAGAAATAACCTTTTGCCACCGTGGGCCAGGGCATTTAAAAACCGTCGTGGCCCAGGGTGGCAAATGGCCTGGCCGTCAGTGGGCCGTGACGGCGTGGGCCGCCGTTAGCCAGGGGGCCACGTGGGCTTGCCGCCGTGGCCCATGGCGGCGAATGCCTCACGGGCCCCCCATGAGGCCGGCAGAACAGCAGGGGGCAGAATGCAAATTTGCATTCGCCGCCCTGAGGGAGGGCGGATTTTAGCCCTCCCCTATAAAAGCCCTTCGCATACTCGCCGGCACGTCATTTCCCCCTTCCGCCTCCAGCGTTCATCCGATAGAACTGAGGTAAAGGAGGAGCAGTACGGCGGCGAAGCTCTCGCGGATTTTTGAGCCGAATCCAGGTATTTTTTACACTCCCTCTGTCATGTAGTCAATTTTTTAGACAAGTGTTAATTAGTACTAGACGCGTAGTGTAATACCCGACATAGTATGAAAATATTAGTGGTTTGGCATCACCATCGTTAGTGTTAAATTTATTTGACCGTACTAGAAGAACATTAGCGGACAGGTAGTAAATTGTAGATATTTTAGAAATAAATATGCTCCGTCATAGCCATCGTTGGTATACGTCATTTCGACACGGTAGATAAACCTAGCGTATAACTTTATTAGCGCCGCTGGGTTAGTTTGTAAAATATAGAAACGGTAATGGTTTGACTCATACCTATAGCCTTTTTATAGAACGAATATTGATTAATACAGATTAATAACTGTAGTGAAAATCTTTTTTGTCAACAGAAATGGCAAATAGAGTTGTATTCGCGATAGATCACGATGAAGGAAATGTCAGAGAAGGACAATATGGGGTAGATTTATCGGAGTTCAACGTAGCACAAAAGGGAATTATAGCTCCAGCTGAGAGAAGTTTTCCTGGAGTTTACAACTGGTTAATGAGGGGATTCGGAGTAGATCCTCAAGTAAATGCAATTACGGTGTACGCACTGGTTAGCTGGGCTGTGGAAGGTTTTTGGTGGGAATTGTTGCCAATAGATTCGCGGCCAGTTGGGTATTTTTTGTGGAGAGTGCACTGCAGCGAGGATAGGCACCTAGCAACCTAGTGGTAGTGCATGACAGGGTCAGCATTGATCAGGCTGGTCCAAGTACAACGGAAGGGCCCTATAAAACAGGGGAGCAAAATGAGGCAGAAGACGAGGGTACCGGAGAGGAAGGAGGCCAAGAAGACATGGGACCGGGGGGGTTTGCAGATGAAGGGAAGAGACACCCAGGTCTAATACAGGAGATGGAAATTAAAGACTCAGAACCTGAGCATATGGAGGATGATGATTGTTCGGAGAACGATGTATACCCGGCAGAATGGGACAACGAGGACTTCTCTGGACTCGTTGTCTCAGAGGGGCACACCGTGCCATGGGAGTATCGGCAGAATGAAGTGGTGCAAGGCGCTAGGTACGTCGAAAAAGTACAGTTGACAGAGACTGTGAAGATCGTATCACTTGGGAGGGAGTTTTGGGTATCAAAGTCCATCAGATCAGTGTACGAAGTGAAATGTGCAAATTCAAGCGATGGATGTCCATGGAGGATGTACGCATCCAGGAAGAAATATGACGACTATTGGTCCGTATCAATCGTGACGGAGCACAACTGCCATCTTCCAAGTGTTCAGAAGTACCACAGGAACATATCATCTGCATTCATCGCTTCAGAGCTGTATTATGCTGTTGTGGAGAACCTTCGGTTCAAGCCTAAGTCAATTATCAGGCGCATCGAGGAAAAGTACAAGTACACCATTATATATGCTAAGGCATGGAGGGCCAAACAGAAAATAATTGAAAGGAGATTCGGCAGTTTTGAAGCTTCGTACAATAATTTGCCTCGCCTATTGGAAACCATCTGTGCGAGGAATCCTGGTAGCTACTCCGAAATCAAAACTTTCCCATCGTTAGCAAATCCTAGGCAGAGCGTCCTTCAGCAGGCCTTCCTCTCTTTGCAGGTGTGCATGTTTATATTTCTTCATTGCAGGCCCATTCTCTGCATCAACAGCACGTTCCTAACTGGAAAATACAGAGGGCAAATGTTGACAGCAATCGGAGTAGACGGGAACAACCAAGTGTTGCCCATGGCCTTTGCCTTCGTCGAGAGCGAGAACACAGAGTGTTGGTACTGGTTTCTGAAGCTGGTTAAGAAAAAGGTGGTGGGGATAAGGCTAGAGGTATGTCTCATACATGACCGTCATGCAGGGATGCTGCGTGCAATTGAGGAGCTGCGAAACGGCTGCGCAGACAAGGGATACCCTCCGGTGTGGGAAGATGTAAAGAGCAGATAGTGCATGCGTCATATGGACACAAACTTTTACAAGCAGTTCAGAAACAAGGAGCTGATGGCCATGTTCAAATGTTTGTGCGCCCAGAATCAACAGAAGAAGTTCAATGAGCTTTGGAGGAGACTTGATGAGCTGACAGCCAAACATAGAGGCGAGAGTTCTGCAAGACCCGCAGCTAGAGGTGTTGACGGCCCTGAAGCTCTAGGTGCATTCCCCACCGATGACGGTACAATCAGAAGGAGACCCGATTCCTCGATTAGCAGATTTTCGTAGTGGATCGAGCACGAACCGAAGGAGAAATGGGTATTGCTGTACGATGAAGGTGGAGCAATGTACGGTATAATGACCACGAACCTTGCAGAGGTCTACAACTGAGTCATGCGTGGTGTGAGGCAACTTCCCCTTGTTGCCATCGTGGAGTTCATCCTACATGGAACACAGACGTACTTCCACGACAGGTGCAGACAGAATGGCCCATCTATGGCCGATGGAAACCTTTGGTTCGGCACTAAAATGATAGAGTACCTTGAGGAGAAATGCAAGAAGGCAAGAGAGCACCGAGTCCGAGTGCAGGGCACACGAGAGCGTAGATTTGAGATATTGTGTGCCGACAGGTCCAGGCGTGGCATATTCGCAAGGAAACATGTACAAGAGTGTGTCCTAAAGGAAGATGGGACATGCAAGTGCTCCTGCCGGAAACCAAGCTTGGACCACAAGCCCTGTTCTCATGTCATTGCCGCTTGCGGGGAGTGCGGCATTGATGAACACCAATATGTGTCCCCGTACTTTAAAAAGGAAGCAATCATGCATACATGGAGTACCGAGATTTTTGGTTTCGGCATCGTCGGTACTTTCACTGAAGACACAAGCCCAGTTTATTACATCCCTGACCCGACGAAGGCAAGGAACAAGGCAGGCCATCGTCGGACACGAAGGATTCACAATGATATGGACGAATCCGAGGCCGGCGTTAGCGCTATACGTTGCAGTAGGTGTGGAGAGGAGGGACATACCTACAAGAAGTGCACGAAAGACTCTGAGGCCCCAAGTGCAGCGGAAGTTACTGTGGAAGGATCAGGCGCCGATGGAAGGCGGCCAACTGGGAAAGGCACCACTGATAGGCAGCGTCATTGCAGGCGTCCTCGTGCACCTTCGGGTTATGTTGTGTAGTATAGCCGCTGATTGCTGATGTAATCTCCCTATAATGTGTAACAAACTGCATGTATTGCTATCTGATTTTCGTTTTAGTGTGGGCCAGATCGGCGTGTCATATCTATTTTCGTCTGTTGAAATGTGCTCTTTGTTTTCACTTTGCCAATGCTGGCCTTTTAAAAGTACTTTGTTGTCTGTTAATTTTCTGACTGTAATGCACTATGTTTAATTGAGCTAATCCGTTCTGCTTCTTTTTCCTTGCAGGTATGGACTACCAAACGCCTGAGCTGCTGGATCACGCCACCGATCAGTCCCATCGGTCGTTTCTCTCGGCGGTGCAGAACCTCGAGCTCGGTACTTTACGTCCTCGACCTTCTAGGCGACTCCTTCCCGTAGACCCTCGATTCACGACTAGGTACGTACGAATGTTGTACTGTGAAGCTGTATATGTGAACTTACTAACTTACTTTGTTTTGATTGTCAGGTTGCGGGAGGCAGGCCTTCTGCCGCTGTGTAGGCTGGTAGCAGCCGCAGTGGACCCGAATGACCCGGCGAAGAAGTGGGGTATCGACCGGTCGCTGATCACAGCTCTTGTGGACCGGTGGAGACCGGAGACGCACACCTTCCACCTCCCATGCGGTGAGATGGCCCCTACGCTGCAGGACGTCAGCCTCGTCCTTGGGCTGCCTCTAGCCGGCGAGGCGGTGGGCCCAGTTGAAGGGCTTCAGGTGTGGCAAGACGACATCTTGCAGCGGTTCGCCCCGGTTCACCGTGCTCTGAGGCTTCCCCTCGTCGGCGAGATCTCCCCGTACACGCATGCGGGCCCCCCTCAGGCTTGGGTACTGAGCTACACGGTAAGAATGCTTTCTTGTTGTTTTATGTTCATCCTTCAGTCCATACTAGAATTACAGTGTCAACTTCCTTATATGTTACTGCAGTCTGATCAGCTAGACCCGAAGGCCGACGCGTACTCACTGCAGAGGAGCCTGGAGGCGTACCTGTTGTGGCTATTCGGGTGGGTGATGTTCACCAACTTGCACGGCCACGCAGTCGACAAGGGCTTGATCCCTTACGCGAGGGAGATAACCGACGCCGAGGACGATGTTGTTCCCCAATACAGTTGGGGATCGGCAGTCCTTGCCGCCACGTACAGGGGTCTGTGCGACGGCTGTAGGAAGACCGAGCCATAAGCGGTCTTCACGGGTTGTCCACTCCTCCTACAGCTCTGGGCGGCAGAGCGGTTCGCGATCAGCCGCCCCGTGGTGGACCACAGTCCGTACGAGCCGATTCTGTACGTAAATGTCCCACCGGAGGACTATCTGACGATGGGGACGGTGTGGTGTCGTCGTGAGGTATGTTCGGTGTTAGAACCGTCTCGGTTTTTTATGTTACTTAGACTAACGAGAACTCTTTACCTGTTTGTAGCGTCGGTCCGCTCACGTGCAGGTGCAGAAGTCGTACCCAAACTTCGTCATGGAGTTCGACAGGATCATAGACGACGACGTTGTCTGGGAACTGTACAGCGCCGAGACGATGATGGCGCGTGCGCCACTTGGGCTGTCGTCCCTCTGCACCAAGGACCCGGCGTACTGGCTGACGATGACGCCGATGTTGTTCAACATTTCTGTCGAGCCGCACTGCCCGCAGCGTGTAATGAGGCAGTTCGGTATGCGCCAGACCTTCGGCCATCCACACCTCTAGGCCGTACCGCAACACGTTCATAGGTATGTGTGGAAATGAATATTCCGTATTGTTATGCATTGTGTCACCGGTTGTGCTCTGTAGGTTAAATCGGCGTGGCCAGGCCGCCGGTAGGTTGTGGAGATCCACCGTCATCGAGTACATCAACGACCGGCTCATAGCCACGGAGGACGTTATCATGGAGATCCACCCCCACACAGCCGACAGGTACGAGCAGTACCTTTCCTGGTACCAGCCCCATACCAGACTACGGGTGACGTTCACTCCCGGGGCTCCACAGGCGCACGTCGCGGGGGTGCGAGATGCATACCCGACACACCGTGACCAGGACTACTTCCGCGCGGTAAGTCAATGGTTTTCATACTATTTTCAACGGTAGTTACCACGCGCAACTAACCATGCATGTCCTACTGAACAGGCGGACGATGCTAGGCAGGTCCACACGGAGCTCGGCCTACTGTGGCAGTGCCTCGAGGCTGGCATCCCACTCACGCAGCAGGAGCAAACGATCACGTTCGGCCAGATGTGCAACACGATGCGCTCGGTCGTCCGTGCTCTGACTTGTCACCGTTCCGATGCAACCCCGCCGATGTAGATACATATGCGAGGTCCCCATGGTGAAGGGACATCGGCAGGAGCGGCGGGTTCTGCCGGGGCCAGTATATCGTGGGGAGCAGGTCCTTCCGGTACCGCCGGAGGATCGAGGATGGCAGCCTCCACGATCGGGCGAGGTTTGTCAAGTACGTCAGGTTCGAACATATTCTCTATAACTAACTGCACTTTTTATTCGGCTGATACGAACTTTTCTTTACCAGCCCCACGCGGCGGATCTCACCACCACCTGGGGGACACTGGGCAAGGATCTGCCTAGAGCACCTCTGCTTGGATCTCTACCGAGGACGACCTCGTTCCGGAGCAGGATGTGATCGGGTCGTCACAGCTTGGAGGTACACCGCACACATAGCCGCACGACGCCGGTGCTTTCCTTACTGCTCAAGCGGTCCGAGCCACCCGTGGGATACCGGCGGACCGCCTGACGTACTCGCACGGGCACGTGCGAGCGCAGCCTAGGAGGACGAGAAGGCGTATGGACTAGGGGCTATTGTTGTATTTATTTATTTATAAGTCTCGTATAACTTGTTCAAAATTTTCATGTCCATATTCATCCCCTCTAGGCTCGATCCCACCCTTCAAATCTAACCTTTCACAAATATTTACAATGGTACTCCGTCTTGTTTGTATCATTTTAAAAGGACAAACCACTTTCGGCGCATACTATGCGCAAGTACGGACCACCTTTACTTGCATAATATAGGCCCTGCGTGCGCCACATTGCGACAAGCGAGCTTTCGGCGCATCGCTTTAGTCATGCGTCGTCACGGGCATTCTGAATACATGATCGGCCACTTCAACCGCTTTTTGCATATGCATGTCCCTTATATTTTGACATATACGTCTCATAGGGAAATAGACGCACGACAACCTATATAAAAGTACCATCATAGTAGCAGAGGGCCTTCAACCAGCCCCTCGAGCAAACTTCGCACCGTTTATGAACTACGGCCACTACCTGCCTCACTAATTTTCCTTTCTTCTTGTAGCAGCATCGAACAATGCCTCCTACACCTCTTTTCGTGGAGGATTGCAACTGGTGATATTTAGGTTTTGCTTTGGTACTGCCACCTTGGGTTGAACGCTCGATATGCCTTTATGGTGACCGTTGCTGGCTACGCGTATCTCATCAAGAGGAGACTTATGGCTGGAGATACTTCGAGTGCGTGCATCGGAGTCCCCAAGTACGTGTTTCAGTCAAGTCTTTATCATATTCGTTTTTACGCCCACGACTCTTATACCAGGATATTTACCTTAATAGTCCGAGGGAAGATATTGCAGCTTCATCGAGTGGATTGACAACGACAACCCGGAATATGACTACCTTCCGTTAGACGAAAGCATGGCGCAATACATGGCCAGGAGGGCGGAGCACGAACAACGTCTAGAGCTAGAAAGGGCAGACTGGAGAAATCAACCTCTCGGACTACCGCGATGGGAGGACCGTCCAACGTGCGCTTGTGGTGATCGTTGCCAGGTCGCAGGTCAAGAAGGCCAGGAACTCTGCGACGCAGAAGCTTTGTTTGTCCGAACATTCTTGACGACGATATCGATGTAAGTTCAAGCCGCACCTTACTTCCTGCAGATAGTTTACTTTTACCAAACGTGACGAATTTACTAATCAAACTCGTCCCACAGGATCCTCCAAGGAGGTGTCAATTCAGACAATGGATTGACAATTTCACGCCGTCAGATCTATCACGGCACTGGAATATGCAACCAGAATCACCAGCCGACTACAGCCTGTCTAGATCGTACCATGAACGAATCACCCGCTTTTCTAGGCACCGGTGACTAGAACGAGCGGATATATTGTACTGCTCACAGGTTGTATCCGTTGTTGTATTTTATACTATGGGTGTCACATTCATCATGTCGCAATACGAACGGCTCGCATCTAGCTAGTATCACTATGCTATTGTACGTGCACTGCGTTAAGTATCGACCGAGTGGATCACGAATAATACAATATATCGTCTCCCAATGTCGAATTAAAAATCATTCAGTACGTACATTGCACAAAAATTTGAGAAAAAAATAAACTTAAAAAAATGATCAGTACGATTTTACAAACCAACGCTCACCATCGTCGGATTATAAAAAAAAACTTCAAAAAACATACCCTAAACCATGATTAAAACTAAATTTTGTGAAGCGTGTAGGCGAAAGACGGGGAGGAGTGGATTGCGAGTGCCGATCTGGACATACGAGGAGTGAAATGCGAGTGGTGATCCGGAAATACCCTCAGTTTGACAAATTTTCTTCACGACGTGAACAATCTATGATATTTGGTTTGTTTTTAATATCGACCCAATAAATGCAATGGCACAATAAATAGAATTTAAGAATCTAATTTTGAGAAATAAATTTTTAAAATTTTTGGGGTTAAAAATTAGCAAGAAAATAAGGCAGGAAAATTAGCACTCGCAATTCACTCGCAAATTTGCAAATGGCTCCAGGGGGCTGAACGCAAAAATGCATTCGCCGTCCTAGGGTAGGGCGGCGAATGCATTTTTACGTTCGGCCCCCTGGAGCCATTCGCCGCCGTGGCCCAGGGCGGCAATGCCACGTGGGTCGTCGTCACGTCCTGGTGACGTCGCCGTGGGCCAGGCCATTTGCTGCCTTGGGCCACGGCGGTTTTTAAATCCCTGGCCCACGGCGGCAAGAGGGTATTTCTGTAAAAAAAAATTAAAAATTAGTTTTATAAATTAAAAAAAATAATTAAATTATTAACAGTAAAAATCCTGCCACGCCGCACCCCCCCGGCCGCGCGAGTAGGTGGGTAGACGAGGCCGTTCAGAAACAGTCGATATTGATATGGATCGTTCTGAATGGACCAGTGAACAACTTATAAGTTAGGATCGCTAGGATTGGATGCGTTCGGGCCCTAAGTGAAGAAACTACTTAAACAGACTAGCTGCTAAAATTACAGGCCATATCTGAATCAGTTTAAATGGCCACGTCTGGTATTGGGCCGACTGATGAGAAGTTCTCTTCCTGAGGTGTTCTAAATCTTGAAAATTCTGGAGAAGAACTAGGATTTGAACAATTTATAACTTTCGATTCATCAACATGGGTCATGGTTAATTTTCGCGGCCCATCGTACAAATTAGGTACTTGGAAGAACACACATGCCAATCCAAATCGTACGCGGAAGAACCCGAAATAAGACCGAGTGATTCTAGCCAGGGCTGCCTCGCAACAAAATATGGCGGAACAGCCCACAACTTCTCTTCTCTTCGTGCCGACGGAACAAACAGCTGTGGACTTCGCGATCACCAGACCACGCACGTCGCGCACTAGTCATTGCAGCTCCGAGATGGCTTGCTGCATGTACTTGCACGACCTCTGGTAGCTCACGAACCCCATGAACCAGAACTCGAAGCCGTCCACCGTGACGACGTGGATGTACTTCTCCTCCGGCTTGTCGACGTTCTCGCTGGGCCGCACCTTGGCGATCCTCTTGAGCGGGATCACCACCTTGTAGGGCACCCGCGCGACGTCGCCGCTGGGCGAGGTGACCTCGACCGGCCGGTCGGTGCGGAAGGCGACCTTCTTGGTGGAGACGAAGAGCATCCCGGCGATGGGGCCGCCGGTGGTGTAGAGGTAGCACTGCAGCGCCTTCACCAGCCGCTCGCCTTTCTCCGCCGAGAACGCCTGCCGGAACACGCGCTCTATCCCGCCGGCCTGCAGGATTTTCGCGCCCAAGCTCAGCTTCCCCTTCACCGTCTCCGACAGCTTTGGCCCCAAGGTCACTGCACGTACACACGGTGATGTATATCAGGACACGTACGTCCTAATAATCAACGAGTATTTGAAAGCAAAAAACATGCCTGGATGCAACTCACCATGCTCCCGGAAGCCCTGTGCCCTTCTGCTCAGCTTGCTCACCCAGTGGATCACCTGACCCTTGCTGCCTGCAGAAAATACACAAACCACCATAAATATTACTAGAAACCAACATGTCTTGCATGCATCAGAGATCGATCTGACGATTATGTGGTCGTGACCAAAACTTACTGTGCTTATAGCCGAAGGACATATAAGGGCTGGGGTGCGACAACGAGACCTTAAGGTGATCACCGTCCGCCTTCCTGAACGACTGACCCCTGGATGGCACCTCCTCCTCTATGCCATACGCCTTGGCGGTCACTGGGACTCCTATGACATGGACGCCGTTGTTGCTTGACTTCCTCATGGCTGCTCTGTAGCGTGCTTACTGCAAGGCTCTCGACGGCGTGATCGAAGAGAGCAGCTGGGACAGGGAGCGCTTGTGTTCTGCGTTGCGCTGTTGCCTTAGCGTGAAGGAATAACTGGATTGGTACCGGAGTGCAGCCACCGAGAGCGGCCTATATAGGCGCCGCGCGGGGTGGTGGATCCTTTTCGCAAAGGCGCGCAGTGGATTTGCGGAGTCAGCAACCGGGCCGGCCGAGTCACCGGTAGATCAGAAAGGCGCAGTCCACGTTCGCGTAAAGAAGGCGTAGACCCCTCCTGCTGCCTGCTGGTTGCAGCTGCCCGTTTCGTGCGTGGCCTCCCATGTGAAGGCCAGGTGTGGTATATTCATTGCTCGAAAGCGAGATTCGAGATTTCTCTATGGTATCGAGACGGCCAGATGGCTACGCCCTCTGCCGCTTTCCAAGAAGCGGCCCATGTGCCTGCACATTCCTGCATGCACCGGATCGCCGGGGAAAAGGGGCCGGTATGGTGTCGGGAGCTACCAGCAAGGGGCCCACTGCACCCAGTCGAGGCTATGCTAAACAGTAGGGCTATACTCCACTTTGCAAGTCCATTTGTATAGCTACCTCCTTCGTGCATTGCGCCGAGGCGTTGTAGATCAAACGAACAGGCTAAAGACGTGCAGTAAGTTCTGGTCCAACTCAAGGGCCGCCGGAATTGAACCCGAGATGGCGGCCACACGAGATCCACGGCGAATTGACCCAACAGGTGATCAATGTGGAAGCAGAGGCAAAAACGACTGTGCTCTCTGTTCTCTGCTGCGCTTCAAGGTTCCCTACCAAACCAAGCAGCCCACACGTCTTGGTCACATCCCACGCAGCACCGACTCAGCAAGGCCCCGACCTCACCCAACGCACGCATGTAACCGTCCGCCGCCCGCGCGCGTGTCCGCCCGGCTGTGGTGCCAACTGCCAAGGCAACAACAGCAACACAATCCCGTGGCATGGGCGCCCACGCCGAGCCGTCCTTGTCACCCGCATTTAAGCCGGCAACAGGATGGCCGTTGCGAGGCCGGCCGGCGCGCTTCCTCACTGTTTCCGAATCTGCAGGCGCATGCGACGTCCGCGCGCGCGCGGCGGGCGTGCAATGCAAGGCGCTGCTGCGTTGTCACAACAGGGAAATCCCGTGGCTACCTGCTCGGAAACAGATTTTGGCGGTGGGCTCCCCTCGTCTCTGCGACTGGATTACTTCTGTCGTACCTTCACTGCGGAGTACGTGTCCAACTGTCCATACAGGGACGAAGAAGTCGCTGGAGAAGAGGGAGGGGACACTTCTGACGAGATCGTTTTCAGGACGATCCTGCTGTAGAAGTAAAGCGTCAATCGTGATGCATGCCGTGTTGTCATCCAGTGTAATGTCTACCACATGGTTTATCTGCAGGATGTGGTGTTTCTAGATATGACGAGAGAATAGCCCGAGTCATGGAGTGAATTTCAGGCGTGTTTTAGAGCTGAAAGTGCACCTGAAATTCCTTGGCATGCTACATTAATGCAGTCGCTTATCAACTTCTTGATGCTTGATTCATCCCACCCAACAAGCATACATATTTCCCTTCCCCTGGTCTAAAGGATAGCTGAGATGGGTTGTACCCACTTCAATCGATATAAAGCCTAAGGCCAACCCCGTGGGACTATAACATCCTGATTTGTTGGACCGTTAAAAATCTATTATAAATAAAATATTTTTGTGTGTATCTAAGGATTAAAGTACCGAGATCCTAATTAATCCCTTTCTTGAAACTCCGAAATTTTTCCAAAAAATTCTATCTAAATCCAATATTAAAATTTAAATTTTGTAATTCGAATTTCCCTCTCAAAGTCCTCCAATAAAATTTTCTCCCAAAAGAAAATCAAAGTTCCATCGAGAACCCTCCCTCCAAAAATTCCAAAGTACCTTTGAGCTCAAATCCTAGAAATTTATTCAAAATTTTCCTTGAAGTTCCCTCCCTATACCCTTCCTTGGGAATTCTTTCAAAATCTATCCAAAATTTAGTCTTAAAGAATTTGTTGGAAAATCCCCAAAACCCTCCCAAGTCATAATCTCAAATTTCAAATCAAACTCGAGCTCTAAATATTTCCTTTGAAACCCTTCCCCAAGTCTCTTAAAAAAATTGAACCCATTCCATATATATATATATACACACCACCTGAAAAGTCCCTTGATGTACTCCTGAGAATATTATAAACTCAAAATATTAAATTCCAAATTCAAATACCCCTCTAGATATTCTCTTGTCCCTCTGAAAAATTTCTAAGAAAAAAAATCGGCACTATTCTCTTTTGGGCCGCTCTTTTCTCCCTCTCCCTCGGCCCAGCTAGCCGCTCGGCCCATGGCCTCTCTGCCTACGCGTGACATGCCACGCACATGACCGCCGCGCCCAGTGGAGCAAGAAAGGAAAGCTTGCCCAGTGCTCGGTCGAGTTTGGGGTATTTGATTAAAGCGTGATGCTTACTTGAGGTTTGAGTTTGACCCATCTATCGAGCATAAGGTATCCTAGGATGGCTCCTGAAAGGCTTTGTCACGAACCTCCCCTGATTGGCCAGTAAGGGAGTAAGCTCGTGTTGTGTGGGGAAAGCGTACACCTCTGCAGAGAATTGAACTGTTCAAACAGCCGTGCCACGGTCATGGGCGATGTGAAGTGATTCCTCTAGTATAGCTTTGTTTTCATAAAAGATTTATAAAACATGTTTGTGGTTGGGAACCGTTACCAGAATCAGCCAGGTCGGCTGATGGATAATCATTATGTGGTCTGAAACGGTCTTGTGTAGATCAGGATGTCAGATGGCATCATAGATTAGACTTCCCGAGCGGAAGCAGTGTATTGGTAATATGTTGGCTCTAGGAGCCGTAGTTGAGATAGTGAGATAGATGATGTCCTGGAAAGGACGAAAGTGAAAGAAAAATAATAGAGAAAATAATAAGATAAAGTTTTGTCCTGAGGAAGATAAAAGTGAAAATAAACTAATAGATGATATACTCTGAACCACTGTTGTGGTCTGACAGGCGGTGGACTTGACTAGAAATTTTAATCAGATAAAATCTATTCGTCCGCTTGAATTGTTACAAAGCAATTCACGGATAGGATCGAGGCAAGAGCCTCCTTCCAGTGACACTGAGACAACCCGCACCTAAAGTTTTAGAAAATATTTTAAAATAAAATGTTTGTGAAATAAACCCCAGCCTTCTTTGGTGGCCTGCATATTCACACTTTCCCCGTGACTTACGGAGTATGTATGTACTCAATCCATTATCTTTTCCCTCCTTCAGGAAGAGTGAAATTAAGTGAAGATTAGAGTTTCTTTCCTAATCTCAAGCCGTTACTTGTGGATTGGGTTCTCGCTGCGCTGTCGTTCCGCTGCTGCTATTCTGTTTGAAGGTTGCTGCTCAGGACTTGCCCAAAGTTGTAACTTATAAAGATATAATATATAGATATATTTATTTATTCAGTTGCTATGGTACATCTCAGTTGACCACAGATATCAGCAAGGTTTCCTTAGACTGATACCGGCAATGCGGTTTTGTGGGAGTCGGTTCACGCTGATCTCCTGCGGCGCTTCCTCTCTGGCGTCACTGTAGGTGGTGCCAGGGAGGGGCGTTATAGGGACGAAGAGCACAACGGATGGACAAAGCTAGCTACGTTGGGTGAAAGCCATGGCAAGCAAGCGAAGCCAGCTGCACCGAGCGAAGGCCAGGCGAGCGAAGCTAGCCCCATCGAGCACCGTTTACAGTGGTAGGGCCGATAGCAGCAGATAGGCGAAACTAGCCACGTCGGACGAAGATCATGACGAAAAAAGTGTACCAGAGTCCTATGGAGCCAACTAAGGAAGCCGACGGCCCACCGGGACAAGGATTCAGCCTGGGAAGCTAAGCCAGAGGCCTGCTCGGAAAGGCATGTCTAAAGGCCTAGCACGCCTCATATCGGCTAATGGTTGAACAAAAGATATGTATATCCCTGTACCTATCTCTATCTGAGGATAGGAGTATAATACTACTTGTAAGTGAAACTTTAAGACCTGTAAGTAAAACTCTAAACATATAAATGGGTCCCTGGAGCATTGTAATAGGAGAGTTTTGAGAATTAATATAAAAATTTATTTTCTTTGTTTATACTTAAAAGCTATTGTTATTATCTTCGAGAACACTCATGTTTATGTTTTGGTGTAGTCCCATGCCCGTGGTGGACCAGACTTTGGAGCTTTTATTTTATCACTCTCTCCCTTAATGATATACTAGTACTCCTTAGTAGAAGTTTTATGTTTTTTAAGAAGATAGAATGAACATGCTTTAATGTAGCACTCGCAAATTGTAATCGAGGAGCAAATGCTCTCCCGTCTGCCTTCTGGTTCCCTTGTCTTGCTTGCAATGACTTCACCTGTTGGAGGCGTTGACTTATGCTGAACTGATAAGAAATCCATTTTTTTTATAACTTATGTTCTTAAATTATACTATCTCTAGTAAAAAAAATTAACATCGGAATGGTCTAAAAAAACAAATAATTTCTATTGCAAGCATTTAAGAACCCAATACAATTATAATATCATTATATTAATAGTGGAATACTTAACGAGACAAATTTCCACATTTTCAACACAAATATTTAATTGATATTAGCGAGACGTCTGTGGTGACTTTATCAATATTATGATCTATCGGACAGTCTCTTAAATGTGTTTATATAAATAGGTAAATATGTTTATATAAATAGGGTGTGGATATATATGTTTATAGAGGTGAATATGAGCATATATATGAGCGTTTGTTATTGTATTGTATTTCGAAAAAAGTTTCTCAATACTCAACGATCGATGATATTCACCGAACTAAACCGGCCAAGTTGGTTGCTTGGTTGTTAAGTACTGACAATTGCAAAGAGTTGGCTAAACATTAGCTTGGCTTCTTAAGTAATCCCTCCGTCCCAAAATAAACCGATATTTAGAGTTTAAACTTTATCCCAAAATAAATTAATTTATATTTTTTATCTAACGTCGGTCTATAAATTAAGAAATTTTATCCCTTCAAACCTATTACCTAACCATCCACCAATTTTCTACCTTATTATTAAAGTTGCCTAGGATATAAGGATTTGATTTTTTACAGAGGGAGTAACGCTTCTGAAAAGCCACCGCAATGCCAAGCAGAGCATGGTACTGTTGAATTAATGTTGGTTTTATTCGTAACTTCTCTATTAAAAATGAGTTGTATCCATGATTTTATTTCATATGATACATGTGCGGTTATTTTACTATAAGTATCTCGTTAAGTACAGTTCAATGAATTAAAGTTCCCAAAAGTGACATAGTGATATCTATATAGCTGGCGGAATCAATTTTAT
The DNA here is from genome assembly GCA_003991445.1 of Oryza meyeriana var. granulata. Lineage (NCBI taxonomy): Eukaryota > Viridiplantae > Streptophyta > Magnoliopsida > Poales > Poaceae > Oryza > Oryza meyeriana. Next base: position 211,341 of record RYFJ01001450.1, on the reverse strand, counting down.
TGGAAGTAAACTGATGCAACCAACAATTTCTAGAGCGCTAATGACATGATTAGATAGCCTAATATTTTTTTCTCTTACCGTTTATGCTGATTTTTTTTAAAAAAAGAAAAGTAGGTTAATGGACATAGTTTCAAACATAAGGTGTTGATTCATCAAGTCATTCTTGCCAATTCATGCACATTAGTTAGGGATAGTTTGGAAGTGAGAAAAGAAGAAAGAGAAAGAAGATCATGCAAAATGAGGTGAGTTATTAGCGTATGATTAATTAAGTATTAATTATTTTAAACTTGAAAATAGATTAATATGATTTTTTTAAAGTAATTTTTATATAGAAAATTTTTAAAAAACGTACAATTTAACAATTCGAGAAGCATGCTTATAAAAAACGAGAAACTTTTTTTCCTGACTGGTACTCTCGAACACACCCTTAATCTCAATAATATAAAAAAGACCAAATCATTTAGCCTGCATTCTACAAGACCAGTTCTGCAGAAACAAAAGGCAACAAGAGGTGTGTAAGCAGTGTTGAACAAACATTTTGGACTCATTGATCTTGTACATACCACATGTATACAATGGCACTTTCGCCGTGGCACTGTTTTCTCCAACATCAACCAAGAATTTCATGCGCTAAAATTTCTCCTATCATGTGTACCGGAGTTGCTCCAAAGTCAAAAACGCCAAGCAATCCACCACGAAACCCTACCACATATGCACAACAGATTAACCAGACCAAAGACACCTACGTACACAAGGCACGACCAAACTGACCCAACGTTTGTTTCATCAGAGATCGATCACTGCGCCTGCGCGACGGCCAGCTCCAGGTTCTTCAGGGTCAACTGGAAGCTGACGAAACCCAAGAACCAGAACTCGAAGCCGTCGTCGGTCACCACCTCGACGTACTTCTGCTCCGGCCGGTGCTTGTTCTCGCTCGGCTTGGCCGTCTTCACCCTCCTCAGAGGGATGGCCACCTTGTACGGCACCCGCACCGTTTCTCCCCTCGCGGTGGTCAGCGCCAGCGACCGGTCGCTCCGGAAGGCGATCCTCTCCGTCGATATGAAGAGCATGCCGGCGATCGGGCCGGCCGTGGTGGACAGATAGCACTGGGAGGCCTTCAGGAGCTTCTCGCCTTTCTCGACGGCGAACCACCGCCGGAAGACCTTCTCCACGCCGCCTGCCTGGAGGATTCTCGCGCCCAGCGTCAGCTTGCCTTTCATGGTCTCGTACAGTTTTGGTCCTAGAGTCACTGCAAATCATCGAGGAAGCAAGATTGTTCAGTACTACTATCCAATTCTTTATCTGAAAAGCTACTACCCAATTTGCAACTCAGACATCGAACTCATCTAAGATCAAAAGAATAGGAACATACCATGTTCTTTGATGCCCCGAGCGAGCATGTTCCCGTTCCTGCCAAATTTGGAGCTTGTACCCGCGGCTGCAGAGCTTTTCGCGTCGCCATGATAGGCGGCCCCTTCTCTTGGGAAATCCGGCTCCTCGATACCGAAAGCTCTGTTGCTCACTGGGATGCCGATCACATGCTCGTGGCGCCCTGCCTTCTCCATTGATCGTTGGGACGAGGAACTGAAGACTCCTCCTTGCTCCCCCTTGAGCTTTAGCTAGCTCCGGCCCTTGTGTGAGGCTGTCGGTGAGTGGTGATGACTTCTTGATGGGCGTGGGTTGCTGCTCGAGCTCCGTGCTTCAAGTAAGAGGAAGAAGGTGCCTTTTATAAGCTTTGGAGCCTGCAAGGATTTTCTATCCAGAAGGATCAAATTAAAAGCCGGGTGCCTATCCGGTTCACTTTTGAATGGAACAGTCACCGTCTTCCACCGGGATTCAGGATGAAAGGAGTTTTTCTCCCATGTGGAGCTGGCCTCACCTAGTGCTGTGCTGCATGTGCGGGGGTGCCCACTACTCCACTGCAGCTTTGTACAGTCATCCAAGCATGGACTGATACGATCATCCAACCAGCTGTCACATGCATGCATGCATGCAGTTTGGGATCCGGATAATTTATGACATGGACGCATGGTACCGAATTGGGGGGAGAGTCTCTGTATGACTGTAAGTGCAACGCCGTTTGTTGATCTTTCTATGCGCGTAAGTGCAAGTGCAATGCAAACTACTGTCTTCATTTTAAAATATAGTTATTTTTTGTATAATAAAAATAACTATATTATAAGATAAAGGTAATAAGATTCTAATGTGTCAGCCTGCCGGAAGCAACAATGCATTCAGATTGCTAAAGTTTTTCTGCACAAACCAAGCCAGCATCGAGCATTTGCATGAGCAATTACGCACTGCTCTGATCTGACGACGGGGATGACGCGGAAACACATGGATAAACTGGGCAATGGGTCCAACCCCTCCGACACGATCACCACGAAGAAGCCAGGTACGCGGCCGCGCGACCATGGACGACAGGACACCGTCACACGTTCGGTCACCACGGCCCCTTTTTTCTCGCCACTTTCGCCTGCTTTTCCCCCTCACGCCCACGGTGCCCTGAGTCAGCGTCGCGTCCTGCCGAGCATCGAGTCAGATCACCCTAACCTTGCCCGGTTGACAGCGCGCCACCTATGGTAGCCTTGTGGGTTGGTGCCGATCGATCGATTGATCCAGCCAGCCTGCCTGCAGGCAGGCTACTAGCTAGCTGATGGCCTCTCGCGTCGGTCGTTAGCTCGGTCGTCATTTTCTATGGCAGGATCAGCGGCGCCCTCGATCAAGAGTTGACAGTTCGCCGGCCGGCACATGCATGTGCTGTGATCAGGACATGCGCATGTGTGTGTATGTTATGGCTTCCCTGTCAGTGATGATGCGATCTGGCATGTGTTCATGCTAGATCATCTCGTTTGGATTTTTTATGTTCTGCTTGTGACCATGCTGCGTTGTTGCGTGGGATACGGAGATAGGCGTCGGAGTTAAAATGTAGTAGTTGACGAAGGAGGTGGATCTCGTCCCTAAAGGGGATGGTCTCTTATTTTCTAAAAGATCATAAAAAATTTAATAAGATAGAGCAATATATAATATATCATGTAAATTTAAATTTGATTTATATAAGTAGAAACAAAATCAATAAATTTGATTCTAAATAATACGTAGTATTTACAGTCGAACTTGTTATTTTTATTTCTACTTGTATATATTAAATTTAATCTTATATGTTTTTAGAGTGGCATATCACATAGTAATGTATTTTGTCAAATATTTTTATGATTTTTTAAATAACATTTAGAAACAAGGGGATATTCCCTCGAGGCAAAAAAAAACTTTTTCGTTGGGAAGTTGGCGTTTTGATTTCAGGGGTCAAAATGGATAACTTTAATTTGGCCTTCCAATGACCATAGCTAAAGTACTCTTGCTGAGGAAAAAAAAAAGAAAATGGTAAAGCATGAGAAAAGGTAGGGAGAAACTGCGGGGTGCTCTTGGTTTCTCGTGGAAAAAAAATTCCCAATGCACAGCTTGAATAGATAAGGATTGGAATATATAAATAAAAGAGGACATGTGTGTGTTGTCTCGTATTGATAGATTATTACTGTCTGAAAGGCGATAGCAGCATGTATCTGGCGTGAAATTGGTCCATTCAAAATCTAAATGGGCGTATGTCGTCAAATTAGATAGAAAGGACAATCTTCATTGTTATCCAATGACCAATGTATATGGAATTATGGATGCACACACCACATGCATATTTAGTTACTGTACTCGTGAGTGGCCAATGTATATTTAACTATGTGTATGACCCACTAGTAGCACATCCCACTATGCGTTTAAGGCACTATACTATCATATTCTTATACCAGCTGGATATGTTTAGACCATGGGAATAAGGATATGCGTGTGAAAAGTGATGACCAACCAAACATTGATGAGCTAGCTAGCTCCTTTACTGTTTTTTTCCTTAGTCAGGAAGAACAAGTTAGGTTATGGAGAATATGGCACAGGTCAGGCCTGCCTGCTTACTTCCAGCGTTTGCATTGAGTTCCATTCTATTGGTTCCAACGCGCGCATGGCAAAAGAAAAGAGGGGGGGTGTCGTGGCATTGATCAGCCATTCACAGTAGTGTAAGTAGCCCCATATATATAGTGTAGTGCTCGCAAAAAGGTAGAAAGTAGAATCCATCAAGTATGGACATTTTTAGGCTATTACTGGCCATTCCAATCCATAACCACTTCAACGGACTTATGATAACTTTTAGCTCTGCTATTCATCCATCACTCGACCGAGATTTTTCCAAATATCAGTTGACTAATAAACGCCATTGAATTGAGATCCAATGGCTAAGCAGTTGTCATTCACATCTAGCCATGCGCAAAGGAGAAAGATGACTTTGACTCATCAGCGACGACACCGACGCTGGCGCCGGTGACACCGGGACTCCGACAGACTTTGAGACATTATGTTTTTGGGTTGAAAATGTGGGAGAGTGGCGGGGACATCAAGGATGGCTTTAAAGAGATGATCAGGATGGTAGAAGACATAGTTGGGTATGGAATGTAGCGTCGTAGGGATGGAGGAGAGCAATGGGTGGAGTTGACAGTTGTAACGTCTTCCATCCTGGCATCACCTACAGTGACACCAAAGAGGAAGCGTCGCAGGAAATTAGCGTGAACCAACTTCCATGGAACCGCGATGGCGGTTCCATTCCCAGAAAAGCTTGCTGTTACCCCCGGTCAACGGAGATGTATCACAGCAATTAGCTAAATAAATATATATATATATTATACCTTAATAAGTTGTGACTTTGGGCAAGTCCTAGGTAGCAACCTGCAACAGAACAGCAGTAGTGGAACGACAGCGCAGTGAGAATCTAATTCACAAGCAACGGCTTAGGACTAGGAAAGAAACCCTAATCTTCACTTCAGCTTCACTCTTCCTGAATGAGGGGGAGAAAAGAAATAGATTGAGTACTTACGTACTCAGCAAGTCACAAAACGTGAGTTATGTAGGCTATCAAAGAATGGGCTGGGGTTTATTTCGCAAACCATTTCATTTGAAAATATTTTCGAAAACCTAAGTGTGAGTTGTCTTAATGTGACTAGAAGGAGGCTCTCGCCTCGATCCTGTCCACGAATTACTTTTCAACAACTTGAGCAGACTACTCAAATTTTAATTGATCTTAGATATTCTTATACCGCCTGTCGGATCACGATAGCGGCTCAGTGAATCTGCCTACAAGCAGCTTTCCACTGTATCAACATCTATTACTTTATTTTCAATTTCGTCCACACCAGAACGTATTCTCATTTTTTTACTTTCGTCCTATCCAGGACATCATCTCATACTCATCTCAGTGGCTCCTCGAGCCATTCATAACTCATCTCAGTGGCTCCTTGAGCCATTCACAATCTCATCTCAACTCATATACCAACTGCTTTCACTCGGGAAGCCTAACTATGATATCATTCGACATCCCGGGTCACACAGCCCCGTTTCAGACCACTCGGGTCATCCATCAACCACTAAGGCCGATTCTGGTAACGGTTCCCATGCCACAAATCACTTTCGTAAACCATTGGCAAACAAATCTACGCTAGAGAAATCACCTCACATTGCCCGTAACCGTGGGTGCGGCTGTACGAACAATTCGTATTCCTTTGCAAAGGGTGCACGCTTTACTCACACGACGCGAGCTTACGCTCACACTGATCAGGTGGGGAGCTTCGCGACAAGGCCTTTCCAAAGCCTTCCCAGGATAGCACGTTGCCCTATAAAAAGGTGCTCACTCTCAACCAAGTACCAGGAACTCACTTCCTGTACTCAGGGACGGGGGTATATCGCCCTCTCGGCACCCAGCCAGTTCCACATTTATTAGCAACCAAAAACTATCCTGGGAACACTAATTACTCAGCCAGGGGTGTCCCATTCCACCCATGTGGTCACACTTGTGAGATGCTCGGATGAAATTCCCTAAGGAATCGGTCCTTATATGCAAATACGAAGTGCCACCACATAGACGATCACTTTGCACCATGGATTTTTCGCAAATAAAATTTTGTTTTGCAAATCCACCGACATCGCATGTCAGGTTTTTAAATCCTTTAGAAACCCTATTTTCCCAATCGGCAAACAATAGTGAAGTGGGTAGAACCATCGAAATCCATGCTCAGAGAGTACGGTAACCGAGGTACTACGAGGTGGAGCAATAAGGAATAGAGTACCAAAGACCTACAGGGTTTATGTAACTACCGGGCAGGTCCGTCGGTTCGACACGCAAACCAAGACCGATCAATTTATCGTGCACACTAGCAATGCAATTTTGCAAATAAAACATTTCAAATTTAGGAGCAATATGGTAAAGGAGTGACTTGCCTTAGTCTTCATCTTCAAATCCTCGCGAAAATCCGACGTCTGACGAATTCCGAAACATCGACTACGCGCGAAACAAGAGAAAAACACACAAAACCCTAGAAATAATATGCTATTATTAATAACTAATAGTGCCATGAGGTAGATCTCATTTTTAGAAAAATTTTAGAGACTTGAACGGGCTCAATCGGAGTTACGGTTTGGAAGATATGAATTTTGGAAGTTTTGGGGATTTTCTGGAATAAGAAAAGGATTAATTGGATTTTTGGAAAAAGAATTATTTTGTGAACAGTGGATGACAGGTGGGGTCTACTATCAGTGGCAAGGAGAGAGGAATGGGGGCTGGCCCACTTGTCAAGGTATACAGAGAGAGAGAATGAGATAGGGGCCCACATGTCAATAGAGAGGGGAGAGAGTGACAGGGAGGGCCCACAGGCAGTGAGACATGAGGAGAGCAGGGTGGTAGGAGGGCCCACTTGCAGGTGGAGGGAGAGATGAGAGAGTGACATGGGGGTCTACATGTCAGTGTGATAGGGGGAGTAGTATTTTCACTGTGCATTTATTTAGATGGGGTCCACTTGTCAGTTGCTTGGGGATTAATTGAGCGGGGCCCAAGGATCAATGGGATTAGCGCACGGGCCCGCATGTTAGGGACTAAGAGAGGGAGGAGTGCCGGACGGGGAATAGGAGACGACCAGCAGAGATCGACGGCGCACGACGGCCGGAGAGGACACCGGCGAGCGGCGGCGAGGGAGGAGGAACGGAGCATAGAAATGGAAGGCGGAGGGGTTGGGGAAGACTCTGAGCGGCTCAGATTGAGGCTGGGGTGGTCGATGTCGGATAGAGGGCAGCAGCGAGCAGGCGCGGTGGTTGGCCGTCGCCGGCGACCAAAAGAGCGGCGGAGGGGGCTAGGGCTTCGGGTTTGGATGCGGAGGGACGAGGGGAAAAGAAAAGATTTAGGTATTACCAACGGGCGGCGAAGGTGACGGATTGACGATGGCGTCAATGGCAGAGAGGCAGCGGCCGAATTTGGGGCTTTTCCCCACGGCGGTGCTTGGGTGCAATTGGGGGCTCGGTTGAGCTCGTGGGGTGGCCAGGAGTCCTTCGGTGGGGTTAGCTCAGTGAATTGAGCTTCGGAGCGGTGGTTTGGGGCGGGTTAGATTGGCATCTATGGCGGCGAAGAGAGAAAGCTCGAGTTTGGGGCGATGGCGTGGCTCGGTGGTGGATTTATAGGCGCGGGCGCGGCGCGTCGCGATGACGGACAAAGGCGGTGGAGCTCACGGGATAAGGCCAGAGCTCGGGTTGACGGGACGTGGCACTACCAAACCTCTGTGGCCGGCGTCATCATGCCTCCTCGTGTTGCCGCGAGAGAGAGGGGGGAAGGGACAGAGGGGTATGGTGACGGGACGAGGTGACCTGTCATGCTTGTTGACCTCCGGGGCTCGGCGCTGAGGAACGCAACAGCGGCCAGCCTCTTGACTCTGGGCTCGAGGTGATGATGGCGAGGTGTGTCTCGCGCCGTGCACCAGGACAGGAGAGGTTAATGATGGCGCCCGCGAGCTCTTGAGGTGGTGACAGGCCGGTTCGGCGCAGGACAGGGAGAGAACAGAGAGAGAGGTCGGGAGAAATCGAGAGAAGAGAGAGAAAACAGAGAGAGATCGAGAGAAGAAGACAGATCTGACGCGTGGGGCCTGCGCGTCGGGGAGATAGCTTCCAAGAGGAACGCTGTCGGGCGGGGTCCGCAGGCGGGGCGCGTGTCACGCGCACGGGCGGCTGTGCTCGCGGTCGCTCGGGTGAGGCGATGACAGGTGGGTCCGAGAGCAGCTAAGCTGCGCAGGAGGCAGAGGCCGAGCGAGTTGGGCCGGGCTGGTTCGGCTGCGGAGAGGAGGGGAAAGGAAAGAAGGAAGAGGGCCGAGTAGAGCCGGGTCGAGGAGAGAAAAAGGAAGGAGGCGGCCCATAGGAACAGTATCTTTTGACAATTTTCCAGGGATTTATTTGAATTGAGTTTGGAGGATTTCCAATAGGGATTTTGATCCAAAATTTTATATTTTGGACCACAAAATTCTGGAGATTTGATGGGGAGGACTTTTTGAGGTATTTTTAGATATATATATATATATACATATATATATATATATACATATATATATTTATATGGAAGAGATGGATAGGAATTTTTGCAGAATTGAAAGGGTATTAATTTTGGAAATTTGATGGTTGATCTCTATAATATTCTCAGGAATTAATTAAAGGAATCTCAAGAGGGATTCATACATATATTTATATACACGTATATATGAGAGAGGGATCCAGAGAGAGTTTTTGAAAGGACAATTTGGTGGTTTAGTTTCGGATTTGGGATTTGGATTTCTGGGACTTTTGGGAATTTTGAGAGGGGTTTCTGTGGCTTGGATTTGAGCCCAATTGATCGATTTCTGGATGGTATTTGAGAAAGGAAAGAGGAGATTCAACAGGCGACTTGGATTTAAAACTGGGACTTGATACTCAGGGATATTTTGTAATAGAATAGAATTAGAGCACCTCGAGGGAATTTTAGGATTTGAACTTAATTCTTGGGATTTGAGGATTTTAGGAAATGAATAACTTTGGAAATTTCGGGAAAGGAGTTCTCGATGGAATTCAGTGTTTTTCTGAGAGGGACAAAATCAGAGGATTTAAATAGAGGGCTTCAAAGGTGATTTCCGAAGGGTTTTTATTAAAGGGTTTCGAATTGCAAAATTCAAACCCGGGTACAAAGAATTTTGGGAGGAGCAAAATAAGAGTATTTTAATGGAGTGCTTCGAACTGCAAAGTTCGAGGCCGAGTATTTGATAGAGAACTTTTGAGAGGTATTCGGTGTTGAATTTTCCGAGGAATTTTGAGAGAGAGTCGAATTGCAAAATTTGAGTTTCGGAGTTTGAAGGGAATTTGGGATCGAGGTTCTTAGGGTTTCAAAGGAGGCTTTGATCTGAGATCTACGACACTTAGTCCTTAAGCATACACAAAAAACCAAAAATTTTAAAATTAGGGTTTTTACGAAAATAGTTTTTAACGGCCCGGAAACCGGGGCGTTACAACAGTGGGGGCGAGAGAGACCTTGTGGTTAGGATGTAGTGGGTGGCGGTGGCAGATCCGGCATGAGCCACTGGAGAGGAGAGGTAGGTGGGGGAATGGCCTCGGAGTTGGAGACAACAATGACGGTTGTGGATATCAATAGAGGGCGGGGCCAGGGCATGTGCCACGAAATAGAGCCGGCACCGTTCGAATCTAAGGTAGAGGGTGAAAACCCCTCAATTTCTATAAACACGGTTCCTAAACTGCTAAACGATGTGTTTTTTATAAAAATTTTATATAAAAATTATTTAAAAAATCATATTAATCTACTTTTAAAATTTAAAATAATCAATACTCAATTAATTATACGCTAATTACTCATCTCGTTTTGTATGATCTTCTCTCTCATCCTCTTTCCCTTACCTTCAAACTAAGGTGAAAATTGTTCGTGCAGCAGAAAGCAAAATGGAGCAGAGGATAGTACGTATAGATTATGCATGAAATCAAGGATGGGCCTCCACCATGTGGCAGATAAAGAGGCAGATGCATGGCTTATATCAGTGTAAAGCTATGGTAAAGCTACGTGTGTTCCAATCAAAAGCTCGCAGCTTGCTTCTGCTTGTTACGTAAAAACAAATTAGACCAAAGCAAAAGCAGGGAGAAGTTTCGCGTAGCAGACAAGGGCGGGTGGTTGGCGGTTTAATTGGGTCCCTCTCGCGCTCGCTATTCGGTGGTGTTGCAGTTTGTGTCACGGATGAATCAGCCAACCAACTCTTTGGTTTCCCCTTGGCTCGTCCAAATGCAACGCATCTAGCATCTTACAGTTGGGTGGGGCTTCAGTTTTACCTTTTTGCCAAATGTAAGTAGGCCATGCATAATCTTGATCTCTTTTCCGTTGATTAGGATGGTAGGGGTGCATTCAACTGATCGGCGATTAACTTTTATCCAGGCCTCCCTTCGTGATCTATAACATATTCTAAGGACATAAATTTTTCATACACACCGTACGGACCAATTAATAAATATTACTAAAATTTATAGAAAAATTTACACATTTACTTACAATAATATTAAACTTATATATAAAGTTTTATTTTTAAATTTATTATATTTTATCTAAAAACAAAAAAATAGCAATTTTAAGAGTATAATGCCTGTTTAGGGAAGCTTCTATCAACTGTAACTTCTTCAGCTGATAGAAGCTTCTCCAAACAATCTAGATTCTTACATAGATTTTGAAAATCTGTAGTTGTAAAACTCAGAAAATGAACTACAAGAGCTTCTCCAGATTCTCACCATTTGGCTTCTCATTAACTGCTTCTTAAAATCTTAAGCTCTCTAAACAGGACTTAAGTTTATCAAAATTTTATCTTTTTTCTCTCTATGTATAATAAATTTGAAGATAAAACTTTATATATACGTAGTACTATTGAAAGTAACTTTATAAACTTTTCTAGAATTTTCGGTGATATTTATTAATTGGTGTGTATGAAAAAGTCTATGTTTCCCCTCTACATTAAACTAAAGAAATTGGAGTAGTAAAAGAAAAGGAAATGCGTTTTTTCTCTTCTACTCCCATTTATCCCTTCTCTTTCCATTCCCTTGAAACGGTTTTGTGGGGAGGGGAGTGATAAAGAGTAGCATGACAGCAAAATCCCAACTGAAAAGGACAATTAATTTTCCTCATACCCTGGAAGAGCGAGAGAAAACAAGGACGACGCCAATCAATTGGTTCGCCGATCGAGCTGTCCGTTGGAAACACAAAATCCACAAAGGCAATCAATCAGTCACCAGTCCATACACGTACGCACCGACTAGCGATTACGCGGGAAGTAAGGTAATGGCGATTACAAAAGCTTACTGATTACGCGGGAAGTAAGGTCAGGAGTAATGGCGATTACAAAAGCTTAGCTCCCACCCAGCCACGCATGTTCCCCTTTGTTTCGGCCGCCGGTCATGGGCCTCGCGGTGCTCTGCCGCTGCGACACTTGTGGTGCTCTCTGGCTTTGCTCGTCGAAAGGTAGAGTGGCGGTCAGAGGTGGGAAGTGGAAGAAACAAAAGTGGGATCATCCGCGATCGGTTCGGAATCTTCGCGCCATTCTAGCATAGGAATCTGCCGCACAGCTCACGTTTCGTCATTGTTTATGTCGGAGAAGGGTGATGTGGCCCACAAAAACAGTAGGACCAAGGTCTAATGGGCCGTGTCAAGGGTGCAGCGAGAAGCATGGGCCAGGGAAAAGGAAACACGAGAACACGGGGAATGACGGAATGGGTAGAGAGACAATCAGACAAGTGAGTTTGATGAAATTATCTGTCTGGCCAAGGCCCGTTAAATACTTTGTCTGACCAAAATAATTGGATTTTAGAATCTCAAAAAAAAATTACTCCTTCCGATTTAAAATATAGTAACTTTTAGAATTTAAATTTTATCTTAAATATAACAACTAAGACCTAGGTCTAAACTACTAGCAACTTCCGTACTAAAAATGTGATTTTTACCCTAAAGTTGCGGCAGGGGGATTTGGGGGCGTCCGCCACTGAGTGGGAAGAGGCCGGCATGACGAGGACACTCCCGTGGTAGGTATCGCCCGCGTGGACCATCAGCATGGTGTGGTCGGCACCTCCTTCGCCAGCACCGCCGCGACGGGAGCCGTTTGTATCTGTGCGGTGGCGCTCGTGCGGCCCGGCACCTCATCCCTTCTTGGCGACGCGGCGACTTGCTGTGTGGCAAGGGCGGCTCCCTCCTGGTTGTGCGGCGGTAGGAAGGTCGCCGGAACAGCCCCCCAGCAAGGCCGGTGGAATGGGCTGCGCAGGTCACGTGGCTAGCTGTGGCACACACTCCTAGGTAGGGCAGTGACGTGCTTCTGCTGTCGTTGATGCCGGCCATGGTTCCCCGGCACCCTCCTGCTCCTCCCCTTGCTCGGCATTCTCTTCTACAGGTCATGCCCACGTGGAGCTCCAATGAGGCTTAGTCGCCGAAGGGCCGGTGCGGTGGTGGCAATGCGGCATTCAGGCGATGGTCGGGTGTGTGGGTTGGTTGCGTGTGGGGGCTGGACGGGAAACAGTTGGCGAAAGCCTTGCTAGGTTGTTTTGCCTGGTTTGATGACGGCGATGCCTTTAGGCGGCGTTCCCTCCTTGGAGGCGTCGTCATGGCGTGTTCTCTTTCCTCCCACCATCGATCTTTAGGTGAAAACCTTGCTCCGGTTTCTGGACAAGTGGTGGTGACGATTCACGTCATATCCCCCATGAGGGCGCCGCTTTGGAGAATCTTTCGTGCAACTGCAGTCGTTGGTGGAATCCGCGCCAAGCATACAGCTTCCACACCGAAGCTCTTCAAGTCGGGGATGTTCGACGAGACTTTTGCCTTCTTCAACCCGCTTGTTTCTTTGTGTCAAGCGGTTAATACTCTTCGTTTGATTTTTCTAGGTGAAGTCGGAGCTGCTTCATTGTTGGGGTGCGACGAAGCTTGGCAATGATGACACATTGTGGTCTCTCTTTAGGTGTGTTGGTGCTAGATGTGTGTAGATTGCGGTGTCTTGGTGGCTTTGGTTGATGTTCATCATGTGAAGTCGGAGTTGCTTGGGCCATCTTTGTGCAAACTCGGCAACGATGACATGCACTGGGCTTCGTCGATGAATTGATGTGAGAAGGTTGGTCTTGTGTTGGGTTGTTGTGCGTGCTTTGGGTTTATCTAACCGGCCGCTGTGGTGTTCCTTATTGAGCAACTTGGCAAGGCTTTTCTCATCAAGGAGTTTTTTTTTTTTAACCCATCTAGGTTTTTACTCCTACTTTTTAAAATATAATTAGCAGTTCTTATGCCGGTTTAGTTCCAAAAGTAAAAGAATTGGACAGGGTTTACCTTACTGTGTAAGAAGGGGTTAATGTACCTCGACGGTAAGCCATTGTTGACACCGAAAATCACTAGTAGCGTCGAGAACGAGCTGAGGATCTGGTTCGATGCACTAGACACGCGAAGGCCTGGGAGATCTGCTTAGCTCCAGTGCAGGTCCTAAATAGTTGAGGTTCGTGGGCGTGCCAGTCAATTTGACCCCGCAATTGACAAGGAGATAGAAAAAAGTTAGATCATTGATCCAATCGGCCGATAGGCCGATACAGACTTACTCCAGCCGATTGCCGATAGTACTTGTATATCGGCTAGAAAGCCGATGATGATATAAGCAGATAATAAACCGGCCGATTGGCGATAACACTTGTGCATCGGCTAGAAAAACCGATGATAATATAAATAAATAAATCAGCCGACTACCCGACTACCAATAGAACGTGTATATCGGCTGGAAAACCGATGATAGTGCAGATAATCAAAATAATAATCAAGACAATGCAGTCGACTTTATTTAATAAAAAGATAACTTATCGGCTAGACACTCCGATAAGACACTTGTATGAAAATCTATCAACCTAGCAGGAACAACTTATCGTTGGCAGTTTAATAGGTTGGACCTAACCGATGCAGCATAAACTGATGATAAATTATTCCTAGTAAGCCGATAAAATCTATGCACGCATGATGTGATATATCTACTCCGCCTAAGAGATCAAACTTAACTGATGCAGTCGTAGACAAAATAGATACACCGTGGTAAGTCGACTACCTAGATCAGCTAGAATATCGGACCTAACCGAGGAAGTCCTAGCCGATAAGGTAGTCGGGGTAACGAGACTTACCCTCTCGCAGGAGTTCAGACCTAACCGATGCAGCCCGGCTCGAGAAGCAAGAACCCGTCGAAAAGGGTGGCGATGCGCCGAATTTGTATTGATCTGAGAGATAGTTTATATGGTCTCCGGGCATACGTATTTATATCCCGAGTTGATATAGTCCTGATCGGATACGAAACAGGAATTTCCTAACTATAAAAAGAAACTTAACAAGCTCTAACCGGACACGAGATCAAGTTTTCCTAAAAATTATTAAAGCTACCTAATTTATAGATAAAATAGTTAACTGCCATGCTATGGTCTTCACGATTCCTTCCTGAATTCGGCTTCTTCTGGATTAGCTTCCATCGGCTGATATAGCATCTTTCCTTAACCAAACATGATAATGAACTGTACCAAATTTTGGTGTTAACAACCATGTAAGCACAATAATAGTACGGTTGCTGTGTTGAATGGTGATAAAACTAGATAAAGTTTATTAAAAATTTAAATTTTGGTCTAAATTTTTTTAAAACTTGATAAAATTATTGGGCACTTATCGTTACCGTACAATAAGTCTGATCACCGCGTTAACCGGCAGTAAGGGAACCTGGGAACTTGGCAAAGAATTTGCACGCGCACAGAGCATAAGGACAGTCCCAACCCAGAAACTATCAAGTAGTTTCCATGCCATACCATGTCATATAGACATCACTCTAGAAACTAATGTCCTCAATGCACCATTTCTATCATAGCTCAAACAATTAATTAGTTACTCAATTCTCTCTCTAATCCACCAATCATCTTTCTTCCTTATCTCTTATGTAGACATCATTATCTTCCAATGCAATATTTGGTAGTGTCTAGTGTGTTGGTTTTCGTGTTGAAACCATTTCCTGTATAAGACCCAGTTTCTTCATCTTTTCATTCTCTCTTTTATTTAATATAACGCTACATCAGCAAAGAGTCATAGGTGGCACTATAGTTAATGCCATATAAACTATCCTAGTTGAAACATTGGGACTGCCCTAGCACCACCGGACCACAATTTGATGTTCCTAATCCTATATTCCTATCTAAACCGAGATAGAAACAAGGAGTTGTATAATTTATTATATAAAGCATTTACTTGCTTTGAAATCAAAAAGGGGATGTAGCTCAAATGGTAGAGCGCGTGCGAGAGGCACGGGGTTCGATCCCCTGCATCTCCATTAAGTTGGTAGCATCAATTTAGGTGGTGTTCTTAAGTACCTATTTTTGTGGCTTATATAAGCTACACGTAAAACGAAACATCATTAGCGTGTAATTAATTAAGTATTTATTATTAAAAACTTGAAAATAGATCTATTTGCTTTTTTAAGATACTTTCATATAGAAAATTTTTAAAAAAACACACCGTTTATCGTTTTGAAAAACGTGCGCGCGGAAACGAGAATATAAGCCAAAGCAAAAAGAAGCAGTGCCGAACGCCACCTTACTGTGTGTGCACTTCTACACGTGCAATCCTGCTTTTTTTTTACCATCAATTTATTTTGGGTGCAGTACACATGTAGGCCTGTATATTTTGGGTTGGGTGACTCTGTGCTGCACTGCTGCCTGATGCACATAGCCCATGCAATCCTGAAACCGAACCTGCATTGCTTTTCCGTATTGGGATTGGGCTGTAGTAGCTCAGAAACGGCAGCGTGATATGTTCCGAGAATTCGGTTCGGCCCGGCCCCCGGACGCCCCTTGGAAGCACGGCCCAGGCGTGCCATCGTCTTCTCCGTGTCTATTCAGCGCGATGATGAATCCTGAGACCGAATGCCTCCATCCTCTAATTCTTCAGTCATTTTCGGGGTGAAGTGCTCCCTCCTGCACACGAACGAATACGGCAACATCATGGACGATAATGATTGACAAGCTAACGAGAGTGATTCGTTAAGAAGAGGGTGAGAAACAGCTTTTCATGTGCGCTTGCTTAGGTCTAGTCGTCTAGATCAACAGCTATAGTAGCCACTCGCATAGCAAAATCATTTATATTTTTGAATCAGCAAAATTCAGTATTGTACTATAATATCTTATCTTGTCAGCCATTGATCAACCAACCATAGACATGCTAGATAACGACACAGAAACATATGATATTTGTTAATGAGGTTTATCTGAAACCTAATCCCTAGACTCTAATTATAGATGTTCCTCCCTAGTCAACATAGCACATCAAACCGTTACGAGTCTATGACCACACCGCTATCCTCTGCCTGTGCGTATGCACTACATTTCGCTCCCATAGTTATATTATGGCGTCCTCCTATTTATTTAAAGGGTTGTCGGGTTACAAAGTCTGACTCTAATTCCATCCCTATCACCTAATACAATTCCAATTCTAAGTGTAACCTAATATGACTAGTATATTCAACACATATTCCAACAAACCTCACCTTGACGAATATACGCCACTTAGAAGCAGTAGAATCACCATGCCGATCTATTGGTCCTCTAGACTTAGGTTCGTGTCTCTACACATATTGTAGTTGCAGCCCTTGTGATCACTGTCCACGACTTCATCGTCCTCAGCCCTGCACATCCGTCGTGTTACGCCACGCTAGCAGCTTTGCCCTTCCATCACAGCCTCCCTGCCACCACGGATCTATGATCGCCGTGTGCGTCGAGTGCACGTCCATAGTGCTACCCTCTGATCTCTGTGGTCGTCTTTGGTCACACCCGACCTTGTCTTACGGTCATGTTTTGTCATCACTGGTCTGTCGCTACGGCTGATGATCTCCTGTTGATGCGCGATTCCACCTTGTGTTTCCCCTTTTCCATGTCAGATAGATCCTATGCTGAAATTATCGGTTATGATACCACTTGTTAGAGTGCATAGCACAGCCCATAAACCGTAGACCATCCAGATCACATTGAGCCTCCTACCCTACAGGTCCAACTAGAGGCACAACTTTAGGTCTTCGTACTAGAAAACTCAAAAGACTAGTCTCATGGATAAGTACCGCTCCCACCTTTTAAGTTGCGCTCTCCCATTATCAATTACCGATATAGGACTAAACCCAACACTCACCAATGTTTTAAACAGTTTCAATTACTAAAGAGGATCTACTCACCTACTCCAATCATCTAAAAAACTACTCTCTCTGTTTTAAATTATTTGTTGTTCTAGCAAATCCCATACTAACGAAGGAGTTATAGTAAATTACATTGTTACCCTCATTAAATATATTGTAGTTATATTTTCCAAGCGGCCATTAACTCTAATTGGTTAAAATGAACCAATAAGAGCGGTGAGTGTATTAATGTGTGGCTGCATTGATGAAAGATAGAGAGGGAAGTTTACATCTAAAAATGCTTTGAAATGTTAGAATGATAAGTATTTTAGCAAAAAATTTAAATCCTAGAATGACAAATAATTTGAAACAGATAGAGTACTCTAATCACAAGGCTAATCCTTATTCCATTTGTTCCAGAAAAACCAATTCCTAGCTATAAACTTAGATAAAAAAATTAATTTTTTTTGGACAAAGAAGTAATCCATACCTCTAGCAACCTCAACTTCTCAAGTCCAATAACCACACTGGAGAGCAAAGCGGCGAGCACGAATCTCCAAGCAATGCGGCAATGCATGCATGACATCAAGTTTACCTCATCACTTCATCATATTCGAAAAGGGAAATCGGCTTCCTTCCCTGTAAAATACTCTAACAACCCTGCAAACTTGCCGATTGTAGTCGCTTGGACCAGCAGTCGAGCACCAGGTCTCCAACAATCCAGCCAAGGCAGTAGCTCTCGAGTTTCGTGGTACCCCTGGTCCAGGGCGCGCGTGTAGATATGCTGCCATCTTTGAGCCTTATCGGCCGGCCGCGCCGCCTCGTTGTCGAAGCTTCACATCCAGCCAAGCCTCACAATGTGACGCGCATCTTTCAAACTAGCAGACCGCGCCACCATCACCACCACCCTATGCTGCCTACGTTCGCCGTGCCGATCCAACCGGTCTTTCTCACGAAAACCGCAGCCCCGGCTGGTCGCACGTACTACCATTGTACCTCCACGCCCGCCCAATGTCACCGTGCCATCTGTTCGGTCAAACGCCTTCCACCGCGCGCGCGCCCCAACCCCCTCATCCAGCCACAGACCAGAAGAGTACAGGACGACCCTCCCGCCTGGGCGGGTCTATGTCGCGCTGTCGTCGTCGTCCGTCCCCGCGCGTACGTGCACGTGAGGGCGGCGTTCCGCCATGGCGCCATCCGCTGCCCTAGGGCCGTGCCGCACCGCACGCGTGCGACGCGATTAATGCGCGACATCGTGTCTGCGTGGCGTGGGTCCGTCCGTTGCGGCTACGTGGGGGCTGGCAGCCGCGCTGGCAGGAGGCGCCTAGCTACGGGCCTATGCAGGCAGCTAGCAAGAGCCCGTTCGAATTGGCTTCTTCTTTGAACTTATTTTCTCGTTTTTTGCGTACACTTTTTTTAAACTATTAAATAGTATTTTTTATAAAAATTTTTTATATAAAAATATCTCCAAAAAATTAAATAAATTTATTTATTAAATTTTTAATAATTAATATTTAATTAATTATATATTAATGATGTTTTTTTGTTTTACGGGTAGCTTATATGCTTTTTGGTGGCAACGACCCGGGGGCCAGCCACGGCGATGCCCTGCCGCCAAGGGAAGGGCAGGCAGAGCGCCCGCCGAGCCGCGCCGCGCACACGTGTTGACGCGATGGGCGCGAAGCTAGCGGCCAAGCCATGGCCTTTTCGGGATATTTGCGGAGGTCCCGGCCGGCCGCGGTGTGCACGACGGAAAGCAGAAAGCTATAGGTTTTGGACCGGTTTGGCAGCAGCCAGCAGGCGTAGGGTGCTACATGGCGCGCCGTGGTTGCTCCGGCGGCGCCTTGTGTGCCGAAGCTTTGACTGCTGTTTCAGACCTCGCGTTCTCTTCTTCGTCTTGCGCTCCTCCTGCTTCCAGAAGCTTCTTCTGGCTGTGCCATGCATCGTACGCTATACTGAAATTAGTACTGCTAATAGCTTTCACGTTTCCATCTGTTTTGACCATGATCCTTACGAATTTTGATATGCGTTGTGATGTCTTGTCTTTGATGACTGTACTGGTAATGAGATGCTACTAGCTACGGATCGATTCTTCTTCACATTTCAGAAGTTGGCTGACAGAAGATAATTGTGCCTTCAGATTTCCAATGCGTGTATTCATGGACTGAATTTTCACCTTGCACCTGACCGTTCTTTTTCACGGGGGAGTGTTTGAACTGCTGTCGAAACGCTGGCCACACAACGCACACCGGTTCATCTAGGAGTTCACAAACTCCATTTCTACTGAAAACGAAATCTGATCGAGCTTAAGCCAGAACCCAGAACTGGTCCACCTATTGACCTGGAATTACATTATTGACCAGTTACGTGGCCGTCCCTGCATCCACATCTGCACTTAGATATTTCCCGATGGAACAGCTGCCATATCAAAATTTGACACTTGGGATCATATCTTTGGCTTGCAGGTCAATGTACCGGGCCACACCGTTTGCTACTCATGCCACTTGTCCGGACAAAAACTTCGCCTTCTCAAATTGTTTATGCACATGAAGCCACGAAGGTATACAGAAGAGCGTAGGATGAATTCGATCACGCCATCTGTCAGATACAGTTCGTGTTAGTCTCTTCGATGCAATCATGCAACTGTTCATACCCCTTGTTCGCTTTCAATTGTTGGCAACCTGAAATTCTTGGCCATACTGTTGCTTTTGGAAAGTGGTTATGATCATCGAACAAACAAACAGAAAAGGCTAAGCTGCAACAAGAAAGGAGGCGATATCATATCATCCACAATCTTAAAATCGTTTTTTTGTATAAAGATGGCTTTATCATCTCTCTGAGGGGAAAAGGTCATGAAAAGCTCTAGTAACATGCTCTCGGGCCAGTCTCCCTGCTTTTCTTCACCTTTTAGCGAGGATTTTAGTAATGGGCGTGTGATATCAGAAACATATCTCACGCTAGCTCTATTGGTCCTAGCTGTTTTATCTGTACAAATTGTTGCGTAAGTTTGCACTGCTCACTAGCTTGTCGATCAGAGGGAACTGTCCGTACACTCCACAGAACATACAGTATCAATCTTCTACGAGGTAGGAATGCTAATTGTTTCTGGTCTAACTAGCGAAAACAACCACAAATCTCAGTCACGCACAAAGAGTGTAATATCACGTGGTTACCTCACGGTTATCGTAGTTGCCACGTGTGGTAGCCTTCTTGGATTTTGAAACCTCATGATGTGAATCACAGTAACATCACAATTTTTCATGGTAACCGTGATATCGCCGGGTAGCGATAACCTCCACCAAAACGGTAAGGAAAACCTTGTCACAATACAGCTTTGTTCACAACCATAAGATTAATTAGCAGGAAGAGTAACTATACAGTGATCTCTATTGATCTCAACCGCTGATATATAGATTCCACCGCCAGTAGAAAAAATTATTTTATAGTTAAAATACCATTAAATTAGAAAATATAAAAAATCTATATTGATTCTACCACTGATAAAAAGCACGATAAAATCATGCTAGCAAGAATTGTCTTCTCTCGTCAAATGATTATCCGGTACAAGACTGCAGTGTCGTTCATACATGATAGTACACGATAACAACAAATGCTTTCGCTGGGCACGATAACATCAATGATCAATCACGTGTGGAATATCGCGTGTATGCGTAGCCTAAACCTTAGTTTGGAAGCTAAGAAGGACGCAGGTGTACTTATCCACAAAAAGGAGGAAGGCTGCAACAACACTCAAGCGGCACCGTGCCTTTCCCCTTTCGGCACGAGAATGACACACGCGTTGATGTCAACCACAATTTGTTAGTAGATGGTAGGTGCCTCACTATCAGAATCTCACCGTTTCTCTTCCGCATTACAGCAAGGCGGCATCTGCAGCAGATACGCGTGGGATTAGCACTCGCAAAGAAAAACGACGAAATTCAGCAGAGAACGCGTCCATGCGTGCAGATTTGCTGAAAAGATTTGGTCTGAAGAATCTGCATGCACACGCTGAAGATTGGTCACTGACTGAATTGGCTGCATTTACTGGCAGTACTCAACCATGGATGCATTGCCGCAAAGTGCAGAGGGTATCTAAAATGCACTTGACACAAGGATTAAGCAGTGATTAATTATGGTTAAGTGGCTCCATCAGGAGATAGCCCTTTAATTAACCACGTATATTTAGTATGACCACCGATAAATACTCCAAACGGGTAGCAATCTGAGCCCAACTATACTATGATGAGCGGTGGCAGCCAGCTTATTTAATCTGATCCGGTGGATTAAACAACTGGTGTTTATGTCACGCCATGATCCAACTCCGGAGTTGGCTATGTCGTGACGTTGGTTATGCCTGTGAAAACCTACTTGAAAAATACCACGGCTTCTCATACAGCAACATCATCTAGTATATACGGCACACCACGGCCACGTCTACCTCGAAAGGAAAGAACTTTAGAGTTGCAAGAAATTCGAACGGATATTTAAAAAGAAGGAATTTTTATGAAAAGTTTAATACGGTTGACCACTATTAGCGTCGGAAACAGAAACACCTATATCGCAACAGTTTGATTAGGATTTTTTTAAGCAGCAGCAGCGTCTCTTTTTACAGGAGAGTATCAAGTTTCAACGCATTTAGACGGATACTCGCAGCTAGCGACCGACATTATTCTACTCCGAAGACCAGACACAGCCACACAGGTGTCCAGATTAGGACTAGTAATTCAGAATCTGCTGGTAGTTCACGTGATGATTGACCGTTGGTGTGCAGAGATCGAAGGAGATGGCTAGCTTGTCTCCGTCGAAGGAGTAGGCGTCGAGGGCTCGAGAGCCATGGCTCATCAATTCGTGAGATCTTTTTTCTTGCTGGCCTCCGTGCAGCTGACCATCTGTGCTGTGTGGTGTGGCATTAATAATTGAGAGGTAGATTTGCATTTGCATCATCACAAAGCTTCCCCCCTTTAAATAGGACAAGTCATACACAGGAGTAGCCTAGTAAACATCTCTGTTTCTCTCTCCCTCTCTCGATCTGTCTTGCTCATCCAGCTCGACCAGCAAATAGGCCTGCTGCCCTCTCTCTTCTTGCACCCGGCACCCCACACTTGGAACAGTTGAGTCCTTCCTGTTGCATGACGTTCAAGCTTCAAGATTAGGTAGGTCCTTGGTTTCCTCTGGATTTTCATCTCGTTTCCATGATCTTTGAGAAAAGTTTGCAAATGCACTCTGTCGATTTTTAAAGTTGCAGTAGAGGTACGCTGATATCAGAGGCTAAATATCGGATGATGCATTGCAGTTGCAACCCTTTTTCGGTTTTTTTTTTCTTCTGATGGCACAAGTTGGGGGCACTGTTCTACACAGAATAATACCTCTTTCGAGGCGAAAAGTATGCGAATATGGCCGTACATTACGCCAAGTTGCGCTCTTGTTCTGATGTTGATCGAAGCTCTACGAACCAAGGGATAAGAGTTTTGCTTCCTTTTGTCTCTCCACTGTGTTGCTTACTTTGAGTTCGGTGTGGTGCGTGTGCGCCCCCATGCAGAGAGAGGAGAAGAAGAAGAAGAAGCGGAGATAGTGGTGGTGGTGGGTTCAATCAGGGCGGTTCTTGGAGTCTGAAGAAACGCACAAAGGCCAAGTGAAAGGAAGAATAAAGGCAAGAGCCTTTTTCCCAGCACCTCTCCCTTTTGTTCTTGTTCGATGGAATTCTCTCCAATTGCAAAATTACCATACTCGCTTTTACAAGTTACAATTTTTTTAACTCTCTTTTCCCTCTACTACTGAAACAATTTGGTGAATTTCTTTCATATACCCTTCTCTTGGTTTGTCCTTTTGGATGGTTTTCACGGAGTAACTGATATTGTTCGACTGCGGGTGTCTCTTTGCGTCGTGGTTCTTGTAGGTGAGCCGTAGGCTGTCTGTGGCGCGTCCATGGGTTGTGGGCTGTCGAGGCAGAAGGACACCGGCGGCGGCGGTCCGCGGCGACGGCCGGGGAGCGTCGGCGACGTGGTCGTGTTCCTCCCGGGGCTCCGGGTGCCGAGGAGCGTCGACTTCTCCCAGGCGCTCGCCGGGCGCCTCGGCAAGGGCGTCGTGGAGAGGCTCTCGTCGCTGCGAGCGCGGGTCGTCGACATGGCAATGCAAGAATCGGCGGCGGCGCTGAAGCCGAAGAGGCGGGCGGCGGCACGGCACGGTGTGTGAGAGGGGTGGTGGTGGTAGCGCATCTGAATTGCTGGCTGGTTTTGTCTGCAAGATGTGGACTTTGGAACTGACGCTGGATTGGTTTCTCATTTTCTTGGCTACTTTCTACAGGTTCTAGTACTGCCAATCTCCTACAGGCTCTGGAAGACTACATGCCAGTGCTGCTAGGATTGGTGAAGGAAGGTGAGAGATTGATCCGTTACGGTGGACTCTCGTCCTTTTGGCTGACAATCTTGTTGTCTCGTTTGATTCAGCCTGTAAATTCTGTAGGTAGGGAATTGCGGCACAGCGTGCAGTTTGTGTGGGCTAACCAAGAGGATAATGCTGAGGTATGTCTGGGTCCTAAAAAATGTGGTGTGGTAGCTTCTCCATGTCTCCATGATGCACACAGTGGCCATTAGATCTAACATGAAATTGCCAACTGCAGGAAACGGCCATGGCTGATGCATGGTATGAGGTGTTGTCCGTTCTGCATTTGATGGCCATGGTCTGCTTGTTGCAGGCCAATACCCTGCTTCTTCCCAGGTCATATGGTGATGGTTATGCGCCAAGGGTTTCTGAAGGTAGAACTGTATATCTGAAGTATTATGGCCATAGGAAAATGTTCATGACCTGCTTTCCATTGAATTACTTCTTTCAGTGTTTTTGTGCTAGTAATGCACCATGTATTGCCAATGTATGCAGAGAGCAGACGGGCCACTGTTGATGTTTTCTTGAAGGCATCTGGCTACCTAGACTGCGCAATTCGACAAGTACTGCCCCAGATAACATCAGAGCTAAGGTCCGTATTTTGGAGAAACTGATTAGATGATTTGTTACTTTAAAGCTGAAAAAAGGTCTATTGACGTTCCTTTCAATACATGCATTACAGGAGACAGCTTCCAATAGATCTGGCTGAAGGAAATCTCAAAGCTCTTAGCCTGCAAGCTCTGGGCCAGGTACAGTTTTCTTGGCTCAGCTCATTTGACTCTTTGGTAAATGAACTCAACAACTGCATCCTAAACCTAATGGGCATTTCAATTGATGTAGCACTTTTATGAAGCTGAAACTTTTAGTAGTATGCTATGGTCCCAAGTACTAAAGTAACATTTGCTATATTACCCCTGAAGCTCTCATATATTCTGATTATGAATGGTGCTTGGCAATCTAATTGCAATTTTTGCTTTGGACTGAAGTAGAAACCTAGTGGCACTAATTCAATTTATTGCAAATTTCATGATTCACTGCATTACATTGGTCGTGGTGCTTTCTTGTGGTCAGTAAATTTGATATCATGGACCTGAACAATCGGTAATCTTTGACCTATAGGGAGTTGATATGCAACTTGGTCTGGCAATTGATAGTCCAAAGGCCACTCTAGCAGTAAAACGGCGCTTAGCTTGCGAGATGGTCAAATATTGGTACCAAATTCAGGAGAGCATCCCAGAGCTTCCGGTGTGTGATGGATGGGGGAAAAAACATCTACTGTTTGTCAAGTGGAAGTATGTTGAAGCAAAGGTGTGTAGCTGGTTTACCCTTTATTTTCCTGATGTTAAACTTGCTTCAAATTGCACATGTACGTCTCAAACTAATGTGCATGGTTTTCTCAGGCTGCAGCATACTATTTCCATGGTTTGATTCTTGATGAGGGAAACACAGAGAAATCTCATGGAATGGCAGTAGCTGCCTTGCAAGCTTCAGAAGAATTTCTGAAAGAAAGCAAAAGGGCTTCTGAAGCCTTCCATGCAACTCCTCCAACATCAAGGCAGGACATTTTAACCTTTTATTACTCACCAAATATTGAGCATGTCTTTTTTTTTTTTTTTCAATTTTTCTCATATTTTACTCGGTATAAAAGCTTTACCAAGATGATAAACATTTAATCTAGAAACGATAAATTGATACTCAGTAAACTGTTTAAGGAATACCTATTTCTGTTCAGTGTAGTAATCCGTTGTTAAGCATGGGTACTGAAGTCAATACCTGGAACTTTGCAGGAGCCCCACTCCTTTCGGAACAGCTAAGTACATGCTTGACAAGATTCCAAAAGATGCTTCAAGCAAGGTCAAGATCAATCAGGACCTGTATACTCAAGAGAGGTAACAATTTTTTGGCGTAGTATGCGTACAGCAAAATTTCTTATAACATAACTAGTAAGTACTTAGGCGATGTTCAGGGCATTGAAAACCCCAAGAAGTGATGTTTTATTTGTTCTGGGGAATCTGCAGGGTCATCGGAACACCACCACCGTTGCCGGATTTCGCATTGGCTCTAAAACCTGACGATTATGATCTTCCGCCATTAGATCCACTTTGGAACAAAGAAGACGGCCGTCAGTAACAGATATATTCAGTTCAGCAAGAATGTTGTTTTCTGATGAAAGGTTCAGGCTCTGGTCTACCATGTCGAAACCAGACGTGGTACAAATGAAGTGTACAAAATTTATCCCAGCACATTGTGGTGTCAGCAAAATTCAAGCAAATTTTAAACAAGGCCTAGAGATAATCTCAAGAGCATTGTACAGGCGAATCTTCTTCTGACAAAGGAAGTGCTTTGCACACAAAAAAATTCTAGTCATCTCAAAAGATTCAAATGACCCCCGTGAATCCATTTTGCTCAGGATTCCCTCCGGAATGGCTTGGTTTTAATCTATACTGAGTATTGCGAAACATTGTCACATTTGATTTTGATCCTGCCGCACTCTGTACAAAAGCAGAACGGAACTTACGCACTCGGTACAAAAGCCTTTATCTCATGTTCTATGTTCAGTCCAAAAGGCATGTGCGTGCCAAATGTCATGACGAAAACCACACGGAATGGCCAATGGGGCATATATAGTTTGCCTACTGCTGTGGGCACATACGTTTACAATTTACAGGCCCCAAATTATAAAACCCATTATTGTATTACACGTTACTAGTTAACCTTACACAACAACTGTTTACAAAAATTCGGTAAGCTTGTTCCCGTTCAATAATATGCCATCAACTTTGAACATATTCCTTTTCAAAAACATTATACTCCATGTCATACTTTTCAGTTTGATTGATTACCGCCTTTTTTTTTTACAATCCTGAACTTCTTTGGTACTCTAAAAGGTAACTTTAAATTTAAAAACCAGGCACTATTCAACCTGAACTACTAAAACATCAAGTTTGGCCCGAATTTAAAGTGGTTTTCGATGATCCGTTGCTGACCAAGAGCTTTACTACTTTCAGAATTAAGAACAAAAATTATCGAACCAACCATATGTACAATTGATTCCATTATCTAAAAGAATACATACAACTGGTCAGAGATGGGTCACAATAAATCAGCCACCCATCCAAATGGAATGCCATTACAATTGAAGTAAAATATTTCAAGATATATTGTAAGATGGTTGAATACAGCACACAGAAGTAGAAGGTTGCTTTCAGTGAATTATGGCATTCCCAAAAAAGAATTGAAAAAGCTTCACTATTTGCTTGCTGACGACAAGGAGAGAAATAAATGGAAACAAAGCAAAAACTTAAGATGATAATAATGGAAACTATTTTTATTTCACAAAATCCCTATCAAGAGCTTAAAAACATCTTCAGTAGTTGCTACTCATCAGCCAGCCATCCTACCAACAATACAGTTCACAATTATCACTCCAACAAAAGCCTCATACCAAAAGATGCCTTGAATTCTGATTGTCATAAATAATTTATCTCTTGGAACAAACAGTTCTAACAAGGATGAGATGAACAAGGTAGCGGAATAATCTAGGATGCGCAAGTGGTTACCTGTTCTTCAATCATTCACCGGATGCACATAGAATCGTGATGTTTGCAATTCCTTAAGGAGATATCTTCTGTTAAATGGTATCTCTTCATGTCATCTATAAGAACTGATCTACAACAAAATAGTAGGACCCAACAAGTACGAAAGATGCAACTCCACTTCGAGCCATTCGTAGCCCAACACCATGGAACAGAACATTCCTATCAGCAGGAGATATTCCTGTCTTTCTCTCTATCCAAGTTCCTGGTGCTTTCCATTTAAGAAGCCTCCTTTCCATTGCGATATACTGAAGAAATACAATCCGAAGTAAGGCATGCTTGCAAACAGCGAAATGAGCGTTTTCAAGTTCTAAGCTGTAATGCAATGAACTACAAATTTACATAAGTAAACAGAACAAACTATTCTAGTAGGACGATGCCCATACCTTAGGTATAACAGTGCATTCTGAACGACTTTTGGCGGTATCAAACGTATGGGAAGCAGCAGCTGCTACAACTCCTGAGAAGCCTGCAGCAAGACTAGAAGCAAAAGGGGATACTGGGCCTGCTTCTTCCAGTTTTCTGGCAAGAACAGAACTCCAAAAGGTTAGACTAGACCAAATTCCATGAAGAAAAACAGCTATGGCTCTATCACCATCTTTATTTCCCAAAACAAATATACTATACTCCATTACCCGGGTTGAGGGTTCATATTAACAGCACTCCAAGTAAGCATTGCTGTGTGTATGAATTGCCAAGTTGAAAAGAACATTCCTCCAAAGACACAGTCCCGAGTTATCCCCGGTCTAAGTCCTTTCCATAGAGCACCCCATCCTTCAAGTGCTATCACCCTTGAAGGAACCTGAACATCAGATGGTAATGGGGGCTTCCCTGACCAGTAAGCATCCAGGGTGCTGTTTCAGGGCACCCATCATATCGGGATGCTTCGGGGAAAGATTGGACAAAAGGCTGACAGTGCTATTCCATACTCTGATGTCAGGGACATAACCAGGCAATAGTTTGGAAAGAAGTGGAAATGTCTCTTTTGTAATGTTTGCAGGGCCCGCAGCTTTCATTGGTTTCACAGAACCAACTTGGCTCCGAAGTTTCAGAAGTTCAAATGGTGTGCAAAAAACTGACTCAACAGCACCAGCAGCTATGCCAGCCAACATAGCCTCAGAATAAGAAACATAGTTGTCCTCCCTTCCATCTGCCAGGAGATATACAAAACATGTCATTTGTCATATTTCACCATCATGTGATGCAGTCACCAACAAATCTGGTATAATGGTAACCAGAAATTGCAGTACTTCTAAGTATGATGTTCTGCATAACAAACAGTTCGTGTCACTGTATGTATATTAGATCAGAAGTACTTTGCATTATCAGGAAAGGAATACTTTTAACTATCCAGAAAGGCATGCATCCAAAATGATTTACAGATTGTTGCATTGAACAGCAAAAAAATTGCAGTGTCAACAGTTACTAAACAGCACTTGGCAATTGTTATTTTAAACAGCAGAAGGAGACTAACCATTCTGTACTAGATGAAAATGATAAAAGGGATGTGAGAGAATATGGCAGATAAGTTGGCGGCTCTTATACTTAATGAATGTATTGTTTGTTCATAACTGCAAACAAATGCACAAACTAAATGATATAGGGAAGACCGTCCTGCGCAATGAATTTCTGGAACCTCTTGTCAAAAAAAAAAAAATCTGAAACCATGCCTGTACCTTTATAGAAGGCTGTTAGTAGTTCATAGGTCCCAAAACGTGCTCCTAAACCAGGCAGTTTGCCTGATATTGACCATCCAATGCCACTGTAAAAACCTAAAAGCACACACAACGAATTCAAAGGAACATAAGTTCATGTCAATGTAACATATAGGTGATAAGAAACCATCACACGGGAATTAGAAAAGTAAAGGCCAGAATTCACAAGGTTTCTCCCTATATTTCTCAACCAGGAAATTTTATAAGGAAAAGGAACATAAGAATATAGCAGAGAACTAAAGAAGTCTTGTTGTATGGCCTGGAAATTTTGGTACAATACCTGCAGCCAAGCAGTATACATATAGCCCAGAATGACCGATGTGCAGCAAGTTCTTCCATTCTTTCTTTCCATTTTGTAATTTTCAGAACCCCCATGCTACCATGCTATTTGGTGGCAAGCTGAGTAAGGAGTCACTCAGCACTAACTACAAAACTCAAATATCACCTATCCTCATAACCCCAGTAGCTTGTAGGCTTTGGGAAGCTATGCAGATCAACATGCTCTAGATGCAATCCACGATATGGCAGTACCACCACTAAACAAACAATGGAAGATCCCTGCTTGTCTAGCAAGTAGCAACTATGCACGTACGCAACAAACCAAACCTGCAGGACCGGAGGCGGACATGAGCCGGTCCACCACTTGGCCGAGCCCCATCTGCTTCGACCCCGTCGCGCTCAACTGCACAGCAGCACAGGCGGAAAAGTAAAACACCGCGCAGAGTACCAAATCAAGCCCAAGGACTAGTACAGCATCAGCGAGAGAATCCGAGAGGGGGATGGGCGCCTCACCTGGAGGAGGGTCTTGACGGTGTCGAGCGGGTGGACGGCTACCGCGGAGGCGCTGATCGCCGCCGCGCCGGCGGCCGCGTGGCCGGCGAACACGCTGTCGCCCAGCGGCTTGCCGCCTCCCCCCATCGTTCCCGGCGGCCTGGACCCTGGAGCTCCCCGAACTCAGCTGCGGCGGGGGCTAGGGCCTAGGGGTTTAGGCTCTAGGAGCGGAGAGGTCGCGAGCCATTCACCAAACAGGCCCAGCCCATCCTCGCGCGCGCGCGATGGCCCAGCCCAGTAAAACCTATCGCTGCAGTGCCCGAATCTTGACGCGATTTGGACGGCCGTGGAAGCGCTCGCCGCAGTTGAACTCGGGTCCAAATTTGCTTCCGGCGTTGTGGTGGTGTCTCGTGCCTGTTTTTAGTTGGACTCTGGACGCCGGCCGACTTGACCACGTTCCAACTGACGCGCCGCCGCCGCCGCCACCGGGTTGCTCTTGCTCCCGCTCTCGCCGTCGCCGCCCGGGAAGACGAGAGAGTGGCCGCCGCATGTTTCTTCTCTAGCGCTATATCTCGATGGGTCAAGGTCTGAGCCAGCCCGCTCAGGCGGTGGAGGAGCCTTCTCCTCCTGCCGTCGAGGCGGCGCCGTCGCCGTCGCCTTCTCCTGCCCCGGCGTCCTCTTCCCTCGAGGCGCTCGCCGCAGGTACATGCCAAAACTCTGAATCTTATGAGTCGGTGAAGATTCTCTAAGTACTCGTATCCCCTGTATTCAAGTAAATCAAGGTCCTCTCATGGGGCGGTCGGATCTCATTGAGATGCGGTATCCGCGCTAAGTTGTCCCGTTACTTTGAATTTGTCAAGGTTTGGTGGAAATGGAACTCTAGGGTCTATAGTACCATTGAACTCCGAGTATCGAGCAATTTATGGTCCTACACCCCTAGTGTGATATTGAGGTGCCGAGATCGATTATCTTGTAATGTGCTTGTGCAGCGCAGCCCATGTACTGGATAGTGAACTGATGATATCTTACCAATCATTCATGCAGGAATTGACAATTGAGGTAGTTTAGTTACTGGGTTAGTGTCATGCACGTGATGTACTAAGTCAATTACACTGTACCTAGTTTATAATTTTTTCCCCAAAATCTAAAATGCACTGGCAGGCAATCCTTTTGCCTGCACCTTTGTATAACACCCGGGCACTGAGTCACTGAGCTGCAATCCAGAATTGCTGGCAAGTTTGCTAGCATCATTTCCTAGGAAGCTAGCTGTCTCAAAAAATTGAGTCCAAATTACGGCATTGTCCAGAAATATTATGCACTTTTCTTTTTTTTAGAAAAAAATATGTTCTTAGTCTATCATGCTATCATTCTGATGCTGGATTCTTTAAATGAACAGAGGCTATGTCGTTTAATGAGAATGACAATGAGGTATGGCACTTCATTTTGCTTCTGAGTAGGATGATTATGTATCACTATCCTATTCGCTTCACTATTTCTTGGCACCCTGGATGATCAGTGAACTTAGTATTTTGTGTATGCAGTCAATTGATGTGAAGGTACAGAAAGCACTGGACTGTCCGTGTGTTGCTGAGTTGAAAAGTGGTCCTTGCGGAAGTCAATTTGTTGATGCATTTTCCTGCTTCCTGAAAAGCACAGAAGAAGAAAAGGTATTTATGTCTCCATGTCATCGAGCTGCTTGCAATGCAAGCATGATGCAAGTTACCTTCATGCATATTATCATGGTGATAATATATTAGTGATGTTCATCAGAAACTTGGATCAGCATAAGAAACACATTAATTAAACATTCTAAAATTTTGGAGCTAATATTCACAAAAGTTCTGTTTTATAGATGCAATTTCCATGTTTAGCCTTGCTGATGAGTAGTGTAACCTTTCTATAAGCTGTCCTATATGTTCATATGTTATTATATCTAGTGTTTTTATGTATATTTAGTTTTGTTTCCAACTGATTCAGCCTGAGGCTATGCCATTGCGGGAAATGTGTTGTGTTACTAGTATACAAATATAAAAGGCTCCCTCAAGTTGTTAGTTGTCTTAATAGAACATAAGAATAATCTAATGTCCTATGGGCAAATCATTTTATGACCCAAAAATAATACAACAACAACAACAACAAAGCCTTTTAGTCCCAAGCAAATTGGGGTAGGCTAGAGTTGAAACCCAATAGGAGCCGCAAAACAAGGTTCAGGCACGTAAATGGCTGCTTTCCAAGCAGACCTATTCAAAGACAAATCCTTGGGTATATTCCATCCTTTCAAGTCCCTTTTTATTGCCTCCTCCCATGTCAATTTTGGTCTTCCCCTGCCTCTCCTAACATCACTGTCGCGCCTTAAGATTCCACTATGCACTGGTGTCTCTGGAGGTCTCCGCTGGACATGTCCAAACCATCTCAACCGGTGTTGAACAAGCTTCTCTTCAATTGGTGCTACCCCTAGCCTATCACGTATATCATCGTTCCGGACTCGATCCATTCTTGTATGACCACAAATCCAACGTAGCATACGCATTTCCGCAACACTCAACTGCTGAACATGTCGTCTTTTTGTAGGCCAACATTCTACACCATACAACATTGCCGGTCTAATCGCCGTTCTATAGAACTTGCCTTTTAGCTTCTGTGGTACCCTCTTGTCACAGAGAATACCCGATGCTTGACGCCACTTCATCCACCCCGCTTTGATTCTATGGCTAACATCTTCATCGATATCTCCATCTCTCTGTAGCATTGATCCCAAATATCGAAAGGTATCCTTCTTGGGTACTATTTGACCATCCAAATATGACCCAAAAATAATAAAAAACACAAAATCGTTGTCTTGTTTGAGCTTTGCCACCCTTTGCAGTCATATTCTGTTTTCTACCAATAAAAATACTTCTTGCTTTTACCACTCTTTTGTTTGCATGCTTCTCTCCTGTTATTACTGCCTAGTTCAATTGTTCACCAAAAGACCATTATGTCTTAATGTAGTTTTAGAACCTTGAATAATAAAAAATATCACAAAAACTGAAGAACTTCAGGGATCAATGTTGCATTAGATGTTTAAAATATCTCGAAAATTTTTGCATCAGAGAAAATTGTTATATAAGGGTCTTTTAGGTGCAACGTGATGGTCAACTAACTGAGTTTGGACAATGATGCCAGAAAAGGAGAAGTGCAAGTTTTTGAGGCCAATCGAAGTAATCTGGTTGGGATTTCACACTACAGCTTGGAGTTCAGTTGGGGTTGTTCGAGTCGCCTTACTCCATTGATGCTGCTTCCATTTTAGAAACACAGTTACTTATCAGAAGTGATAGCATGGGTGTGGTAATAGGCAAACTCCCGAGCTTGGGTTGCTCTATGGGAGAGTACACTGCGTAACATCACCTGTGTGCAGAAGAGAGAATAAGACTGCAATGAGTGCACAAAGAAAATTTTTTCATATCAAATTGGTTATACAACAATGTCAGTGTAGGGCAGTTTCTTTTAATCAAAGACACTTATTCAGTTACCTGTTGTTTATACAAATAAAATCTCAAGAATTGGCTGTTGTTCACAGTTGAAAGAATCCAAAGATTTGGTTCAGCTTCTGTTTCTCCGGAATATTAAGTAGAACTTTGCACTCTTTGCCTTTCCAGGGATCAGATTGTGTGAAGCCTTTTATCGCATTGCAGGACTGCATCAAAATCAACCCAGAAGCATTTTCTAAGGAGATTTTAGAAGAGGAGGAGAATGATGAGGAGGCTGAGAAGTCCAACCTGAAAGTTAGAGCACCAGCATGGTCTAGAGAATCGAAGCCAAAGCTTTGATTTGGTCGTGTGATGTTGCTATCCACTAGTTGACACACTTCACCTTGCACCTTCTATAAATGGTTCCGTATTAGATCAATCTGTTTTGAGATGGCGGTAGATAAATTTGTGAGTCAGCAAATAAGCGTTCAAGACACTGGCAGAAATAAGTACATTTTGTGGTACAAGTATTTCCACATTTTGTTGTAGAATACACACATTACCATTCAAATTGAGAACTGAGAAACCTGTAATTTGAAGTCGTCAGGTTTTAGACGGATCATACGAGTGGGTAAAGATCAAAGTCAATTATTTTTCGCGATGATGGTGAGCTAATGATGGTCCAATGTATTGCCTTGTTGGGTAACAGTTCGTCAGTTCTGAATATCTTCAAACAAAAGGCAACTCTCAATGCCAGCAGCTGCCTAAACCGTGGTCCGTGCTTGCGAACTGATGATATGACTGTTATTGCACTGCTTGCCTTGCCTGTTTAGTGAACATATAACTTCCTGTAATTTGTGACAGGAAAAAACGTGTTCAATTTTTACCGATTGGTTTATTCAGATCTTTGAAGAACGGGCACAACCTGATGCCAAGGGCCAACGGCCCATACTGCCATCCATCGCACTATGATAAAAGCCTAAAAATACTTCCTTCTGTTTCCAAGTTCGGCGTTTTGGCCCATTGCTTTCTTCTACCACGAACTTCACAAGTTTTGTTCAGCTACTTCCCACTTTGGTCTCCGACTCTCTCTACTCGTGAAGTCCCAACAAAAGTGCTTCCACCTCCGGGCCTCCGCCGCGATAAGCCCTAATCGTCGCCACCCCCGCCCGCCTCCCATGGCGACCACCTCCTTCTTCCATCCGCTCGCGGCCCCCATCGCCCCCGGCGACGGCGGCGGCGGGACCCGCCTCCACCGCGGGCCCACCGCACTGCCCTTCCCTACCCGCACGAGGCCTCTCCGGCGGCCGACGCCCCTCCTCGTCGCGCGGGCCAAGCGCTCCGGCGGGCGGACTGCGGCGGCCTCGCGGCAGCCCGCGAACCCCAGCGCCGCGCCGAAGCGGGAGGCGGACGATGAGGTGGAGGTGGAGGAGGAGATGCCGTGGATCCAGGACAAGGCGCTGGACCTCGTGGAGTTCACCGGCACCGTCACGCAGGCCATACCGGGGCCCCGCGTCGGCTCCAGCCCCGTCCCGTGGCTCCTCGCCGTGCCACTTGCGTACGTAGGCGTGTCTTTTGTACTCGCCGTCGTCCGCACCGTCCGCAGGTTCACCTCCCCGCGCACGCAGAAGAAGCGAAGGGTAAGTTTTCGTGTCAAAAACTCAAAATTATTTAAAGTCTGATGCTTAGGGAGAATCTTTCATTTGTAGTTTGGTGCTTAGTGGGAAGTGATGTGATTGGGAGTATAATTGCACTTGCATCATCATGTAGCTGCTCTATAAGATCGAAATTATTCTATTCTATTATGTTTTCCTGATGGTCATTTTCTTCAGATCAAGCTTTAACCTTATGAAATTTAGGTCCATCAGTAATTTCTCAGGATCGATGTAGCATTTAATTACCTATAAGTCAGTGACTGTAGGCGATGGAACAGCAGGGAATTATATATTTACAAGTTTATCTCTATGCATAAAGTACCTGCATAGTGCATACCTCACTAAAAATTCAGTTTGATTGCGCTTGTTAAGCATATGGTATTTCCTTCTTTGATGTGGCAGTCCAGTGAGTTGAGAGGATCAACTATTTATGCATTCATGATTCTTGAATAAGATTAGAACTTAGCATACTCAATAGGGACATGAACTTGCGATGCTGTTTTATTCAACCATCCATTAATTTCACTCCTCCGTGCCTTTGTGCAGATGCAACGTCACTGTCTTCTGAGTTTGCTTCCTTTGCTTATTGTAATTTTGACCTTGGCTTTATTTCTAGAACACTTATTGTGCTATAACCTTGTTGGTACTTAATGGTAAAGCAGTGTTCCTTTGCAGGTGAGCAAGAATATATTCTTGCTGAAGTCACTAGATGAGTTGTTTCAGAAGGGCAGGGAGGCAGTGGATTTTCCAGCTCTCCAAGAACTAATGGAAAAGGTGTCCCTTGATTTGACCATTACATTAGACTAGTGCTTTGATACGCTTGCCTAATTTTATGATTAATCTACTTTAAACAGTGTTACTTAACTGGATATCTTATTATCACCATCAGCTGATATTGGTAGTTAATCAGTGATATCGATAACCTGTGGTACAAATCTTTCGACTACTAGCCACCTTGTGGTTATGATCTACTATCTCCGTGACGGAGGTAGGAAATTAGAAATTCTGCTGCACAGATCAGAATAATGTTTTTGACATAGACACATAGTAAAGTTTAGTTCTTTGCACCAATACATCTGTCGATATCTACCTCTGTTTGAGGAATAATTTACCTCTTTTGTATTTAGTGGCAAAGCTTTCTACCTGTAGTGAACATTTAACACATACATGATTTAATTGTTGTTTTTGCCATGTATTCAGACAGGATTTGACATGGATGATGTAGTAAGAAAGTACATCCGTTACACACTGAATGAAAAACCATTCAACCCAGATGTAGTCGTGAATCTCATACATCTTAGGAAAGCATCGATGTTAGAAGATGCTGAGATTGCTGAAATTTTGAATGAGATTTCAAGACGAATTGTTCGGGAAAAAGGTATCGCTCGTTCTTTGGTCTGATTCTACTATCCTAGTGCTAGTAGTGGATACAGAGTAGTTCCTAAATTCAACTCTGCCTGCATACTTCTATAACTCTGTGGTGGTTATGTTTATTCTCTGGTACTTGGTAATAGTTGTGCATCCCATAATTTCCTATCTAGATGTCTTTATATGCTACCCCTTGAGAATTTCACTTTACCCCTTAAGAATTTCACTCTGAAGCGCAAATCAAGGGTAGATTTCACCTACTTAAAAAATTTTGCAACTCTTATTGAAGGGGTGAAGCATGCCTTTCGGTCGTATCTCCCATTGTTCTCAAATACACATGCTCTGTTAGCCTTCGCATAAGTGCATGACAGTCAATTGACTCTGGAGAATTTTTATTATGTTACCGTTGCATGCAATAGTGCAACATCCAAGCCTGAAAAGCATATCTAAAGCATATTTATGTCATACTTTTAAAATATTTGACTTACCTTTTTCCTGCTTTTCTGAAGCAGTTTAATGTACATGCATCTGATGCGGCAATCTTCATCCTGTAATAAAATTTCTGCAATGCCTTGCTATTTTGTTTATGTTAGGTACAAATTAATTAAGGAAAAGTACTAAAGTTATAAAATTCTATGAAATACAATCCCTACCAATATGCTTGTGTATTTTTGTGCTTCATTTGGTGAAGTTCTAAATTTATCAGTTGGTATCTACAATCTTACTGCTTGAAGCCAAAATCTCTTCACACAATAGATGCATGAGCCATAAAGTTTTCAAGACACTAACTCGATAAGGATACTGTCCTTTTTTACAATTTATTGATGCCCTGTCACCTGTCAGTACTTGGTAGTCACGAGATTATGCTTCCAGTTTGTGAGAACCAATCTGTGAGAAGTACTCAGGAGATTTTGCATTTTATGATCCTGCAGGACCAGTAGTCATGGACTTATCTGGGTTTACAGAACAAGGTTTTAAGCGTAAGCTTGCTGTGCAAACGTTATTTGGAAAAATCCTATACTTATCAGAGGTAAGCTGTTGATATTCTATTTCTCTTGACTAAAAAATCTGTTCTGTTGATGACAAGCCAAATTTTGGTGATTTGTACGTGAAAGCAAGTTGCTTGAGCTGTACTGAAATACAGAAATAGAAAGGCTTGATGAGACACTTATTTCTCTGCTTATGTTATTTTTCAAAAACATTATCTGTATTTGTTCAGTTAGAGCTTAGAAGTTGTTAGTTGCGTGTTTCATTTGTGACTCATGAGCCATCGGTTTTGTTTACAGCGTTTGGAATTGATTTATTTTTTTCTTTTTCATATTCAAATTGTTACTTATTTTTTACGGTGACTTACAGATTTGTTCAATGGAGTGGATTCAATCCAATCCTTACAAAAATTATTTAGGCAACTAGATTCAAATACATAAGAATCTGTTTTGCTAAAAAATTATTGTTATGAATTTAAATACGTTGTTTGGAGAATAATAAACATTGGGGGGTCCAAATTTAGTCCATCTTCGTTTCGATGCATGACATGCACCATGCTTTGTCAACACTGATTATCTGCAAGGAAAATGGAATAGCAAGTCTTCTGTCATAATTTTTCAACATGGTTTAAATTGTTATAGATGTCTGATTTCCTGTATTTTCCCATGTTATATATAAATTATAACTGATTATTTGTGGATATCCAGCTCCCAGAGTTCTGTTCACGGGATGGCTCACTTGTTATCAAAGAAATCTTTGGAGTTACAGAGTATGACTAAATTTACTTTATGGAAGATTTTTTGTACTGCAACTGCTATTAATGCCACGGTCATGACCGGTGTTTTTCCTGTTTTGTCATGTGAGCAGTGAGGATGCAGACAGTATTCGAATTCACACACTTTCTGAAACCAGTGATATTGAGTCATTAGAGAAGATGGTCGATGATTCTGACCTGGGGCATGGCCCCTCGTCGTCACCATGAAGAACACTAATGGTGAAACATAACTGAGCACCTCCGTTGATAGCTGGTTCTGGTGTGAGTTTGAGCTATCGAAGAGTGTTCCAGGATACTCGGCTGGAAGTTTTGTAAATCCTATTAGGATTATAACTTGTGGCAGTATCTCAAACTTTTCAATTACTTGAGTGAGGGAAAATGCTGTTTAAGAGACTGGTAGCAATGGTTACACAAAGCGAGAATGCTAATTGAATTTATACATATTTTAAGTTTTTTTTAGTAATTTTTATCTCATATCTTCGAAGGAAATGAGCCAAATTTGTTGATGTGATTCTCTTTTCTGTAAGGGTCAGTAATCTTGTCACAAACAACTGGTGAAATTCAATGCATCTATAACTGCGACTTCTGCTACATCGGATTGTTGTAGCAGCTTATGTAAGTACTAGTAGGTAGGAGTAACATAAGAAAGCAATTTAGATATAGAATGAACAAACGTATTTCTTTCAAATGTATCAGTGAAGGGCCAATAAGCAGAATCGATGTGCTTGGGTGTCCTCAGCACACTTACTCGTAGGATTGAATCCAATAGCCACGCGAATTTATTTGTAGTTGTCCAGACGATCCAAAGCCCATAGCAAAATAGTGATGGTTTCCGCAGAGATTTGCAACTGAGTTATATCCCACGTAGAAGAAACAATCGGAATTCCGAAGCTAGTCCTTTTTGTCTCCGATTTCAGCTTTCCAAGCCGTCGATTTTCGTCCTTGCCACACGTGTCCCTCCTCCCTGACCACCTGTCCCGCTCAGGGCCGCCACGACTCGCCCGCGCGGTGAAGAGGACGCTCAGGATCAGCAAGTACACAAACGGGAAGGCGGAATCCTTCCTAGCTACAAGCTCAGTATTGTCCTTTCCGCCGGACCAGCTTGGTATTGTCAGCCATGCTGCCAGGTCGCCACACTTCCCGCCGTGCCAACGCCGCCGCGGCCATGGAGCCCCTGGTGCCGGTCGCCACCCGCGCGGCGCTGTCGGAGTTCGTAGCCACCGCCGTGTTCGTCTTCGCCGCCGAAGGCTCCGTCTACGGCCTCTGTAACTACGCGAGCCTAAACTCATAGTTGCGGCCTGTTCCGGCCGTGCATGCATCGCCACACGTACGTTTCTCTGAAGATATTTTCTTTGCGTTTGGCTGCTTGGTTGCAGGGAAGATGTACATGGACACGGGGACGCTGGGCGGCCTGCTGGTGGTGGCGGTGGCGCACGCGCTGTCGCTGGCCGCCGCGGTGGCGGTGGTGCGCAACGCGTTGGGCGGGCACGTCAACCCGGCCGTCACGTTCGGCGTGCTCGTCGGCCGCCGCATCTCGTTCGCGCGCGCCGCGCTCTACTGGGCCGCGCAGCTGCTCGTCGCCGTGCTCGCCGTGCTTCTCCTCAGACTGGCCTCAGGTGGCATGGTAACTCGCTCTCTTGTTGTGAACACTCACCAAGCACTATATTTTTGCTTAATTAAGTCACGTTTGGAATGTAGAAGATATCGGTATTAACTTAGTAAGTGTCTTAGTCAAAGCTGTGGTAAGCGAGGCAGCGCCAAGCTAGTGGAGTAACTGACTAATTGTACGCTGTACCAAAATTGACCTGTTTCTTTTATCAGTCTTCAGAGGCATCAGGTGTTCAGGTTGCAGAGCCAGAAGCTTAAAATTTGTGCCAAAATTTTGTTACTACTAATATCAAGTGATCACTACCTAATTAGTACTAGTGATTCAGTATTCCATATTCCTGTCACATTTTGCATCTTTTGGCCTACCACATGAAACCAAAAAATGTTGGCGTATTTCCTTTTGGCATGAGCCATCTACAACGCGTGTAGGCTTGTCCTGCAGCGACCCATGGGCTTCACGCTCGGCCACGGCATCCACGAGCGGCACGCCCTGCTGCTCGAGGTCGTCATGACGTTCGGCCTCGTGTACGGCACCGCCGTCGACCGGAGCCGCGGCCGCGGCGGCGTCGGCGACATAGCGCCCCTTGCCATCGGCTTCGTCGCCGGCGCCAACATCCTCGCCGGTGGCCCGTTCGACGGCGCGGCCATGAACCCCGCGCGCGCGTTCGGGCCGGCGCTCGTTGGCTGGAACTGGCGCCACCACTGGGTTTACTGGCTCGGGCCGCTCATCGGCGCCGGGCTGGCCAGCGCGTTGTACGAGTTTGTCATGGCGGAGCAGCCGGAGACGCCGGCAGCTGCAGATACTCGGCTGCCCGTGGCCGCTGAGGATTACTGATGTATCAAGCTGAATCATATCGCCTGCATATTAATTTGCAACGTGTGCGCCATATGCTCTAGTGTACGACAATCCAAATTGCATATGGATCAGGGCTGGAAAATTATGGAATAATTAGCAGATTCCAAGTTTCTAAATAAATCATCATGGGAACAACTAAATGTTGCCACGAGAAAGAGACGCATGCTATTGCGCTATCACAAAATAACCCAAAATTTTGCAGGCGGGGACACATCTAAATGACTCTTTTCTGAAAGGCTGCATATATAATTTCAAGCACACAACTTGCAATTTTATAGGTGAAAATAAGGGCATGTTTGGTTTGGAGCTCTATTAAAATGTTGGTAGTGTTAAAACCTGGATAAGTTTTGTCACCACTAAATTTGATAGAGTAGATTTGCTACTAGCTACGGTCTAGTATGGAAAAAATTAGCTTTAATTCAAATGTCAATAAATTACTATTGCAGTTACCAAAACATTGGTAGGGTATAAATTGACATCAATCCAAACATGCCCTAAAACATAATTTTAAACTAAAAGACACACGGAGAACCATTTTACAAGTCTTAAAACACAAGCAATTATTCAGTAGCAAGTACGATGTCTCGGTGATTAGGATCCAAGTAGCAAACCCCCACCACAAAAATAAAAAGAAAAGAGAACTTATTGATGCAGTATTCCTTGTGTACCCAGATCAACAACAGCTACGGCAAGCTTCAGCCAGTCAGTGCCTATGTTCACCAAGATTATACATGTCAAACATCACTAGGGCTTGCTTCGGTTAAAGACCTGTAGTGGACCAGGCTCCTGTTACTGTTCAGGAAGTAGTCGAAGTCATGATGCTTGACGTCAAGCTTCTTCAGCCATGAGTCCGCGGCGCCGACGAGGGAGGTGGCCAGTTCTTGATCGCCGGAGTCCTCGCTTGTCCATACGTCTCCGTCCGTCTTGTGTGTCGCGAGGCCAATAGGGGGCAGCGTCACCGGGTCCTTGCTGTCAAGAGGCGTACGATCTACAAGAATATGTTCACGTGTTTCTGAATTAGAAAAACATTTCGTCATCCATAAACAAAACAAGATTTCACTTATAGAGAAAACATGTTTGAAGAGCAAGAAAACATGTGCATGGCATTAACGCAAGCAGTGTATATGTCAGCTACGTACAGAAAACATGTTTGAAGCGCAAGAAACAATATATAGATTTTGACGAAATTATGTCATTGCAACGGAGCGCGGAAATATGGTTCATATTGGAATATATAACATTTTGCCAGTGAAGAGGGGAAAAATGGTAACGTGGTATTGTCACTTTTTTACCTTCAATTGTTGAGAGACTATGGTAGGTCAAGAAGCAGGTAGTCAGGTCCTTCTTGTTCATCGCAGGAACATGGCCTATCGGATACCTATTAAACAGCAGGAAGTAAATATAAAAGATTGGCAACTGTTTTGGTCGACAGAACTAAAGTAGAGACGCTGAAGAAATACTGTAATCTTGCTTGAAGTTAATGGAAAGCTAACATTGCCCTAAAAGTATACTTATGAATTTACGTGATCAAATCAGAATCATTCAGGAAGTTATTTAGAATTTGGAAATTTACCAGAAAACTGAAATCCAGCTAGATGGTGAGAGCTCTACGCTGTTAAGAGATGACAGAGGTGGAAAGTAATTGTACAGCTCATAAACCTGAATACATGAGAGATGGAAAGAATATCAGAAAGAGCATGGTATATAGCATGGGATCGAGTTTGCAACGGAAGATTCAGTACAATTTAGAATGTGCAAATATTAACTTGTCAGCTTTAAAGTTAAGTGCAATTTAAAAACTCTGAAACAACTGATGCAATTTCCTCTCCAGAGAACAAGTTTGAAGCTACTACTGCGTACCTTGTCTGCGAGAGGCATTCTTTCATAAGGGGAGTCACATTCGAAGTACTGAAAACATGGTCCTCCACTCCTCATTGACCTCGGGCTGTCATACCCGCCCCTTGACTCTAATGATGTTGTTGCATACTGACCATTCCAGTAATCTGCCGCACTGCACCAACCGTAGTTGTTCGCTTCTAACAAGTTACCGACTATTATCTTGCTGTCACCATTCCCAGTGGGAGTTCTGACAAAAAGGAACCATGTAAAACTCTCAAACCTTCATGCTTCTAATGGACAATTTTATACAAAGATATTGGCACTATTCTTACTTGTGTAGAGTGAAGTCTGAGACGGTGTACAGCTGAATGGCTGAAAGATAGGGCACAAAGTACTGGTCTATTTCCTGACCGGAAGGGAGGTGAACCGGTGTACTGACACCACAGGCGCTCAAAGGGTAGAAGTGGTTCCAGAGGTCTACAAGGTAGAAGTAGCTACCTAAGTCGGCCGCTCTACCAGAACAGCAGCTTGGCTGCAGTCACAGATCATAATATTCAGTTTTCAGGTCGAGATGCCAATAAAAGCTACTAGTAAAACTAAGGTACTGTACTTTAGACCAAAGTATAAAGTTTTGTTTAGGGAGCTTCTCCTAGTTGAGTATAGATTCTCATTTAGACTCTGAGAATGTGTAGTTGTAAAATTTAGAAAATAAACTTGAAGTTAAAAGCTGAAAAACCCATTTCTCTATATTTTCACTGGCTGTCTTCTTATCAGCTGCTTCTCAAAATGTTAGAGCCTAAAACTACTTTAGAGAATAGAAAACTAGATCAACTCTATTCTTTTATAGTGAACTATAGGAACTCCCTTCCCTTTTCGTTTTCGAAGGATCTTTGACAAAGATAATAGGAAATTCCTCATGTGAAATTCCTGCCAGAGAACCCCTCAAATTTGGTCCGATTCCATCAGTGTCAATGCAGCATACAGATATACTCTGTGTTCTATAAAGAAGTATATACCTTATTCAGAATAAACTTTCCAAAGTTGCAACCACAGATGTAGAAACAGAAAAAATGAAGACATAAAGCAAACTCTATGCGCTCTATAAATGGTAGAAATATCTATAGAACTAAGCTAGCGTTTGAAACAAAATATTTAACGGATTATTTTTACGGATTATCTACTTAATTATAGGGATAAAATATATTTTAAGAAATAAACTTAATAACGGGACGTAATACATGACTGATGACAATATAGATGATTTCATTCGAGGTATGCATAGCATTAATGACATAAAAAACTTATATTTACTCCAGTTGTCAGTGGAGAACAGTTTTTGTTGTTTTCAGTTTTATGAATTGTTGTTTTTATAGGAGTTCTTAAATGTGCTGGAAAAAAAAAGTAAAG
Source organism: Oryza meyeriana var. granulata (assembly GCA_003991445.1). Taxonomy (NCBI): domain Eukaryota; kingdom Viridiplantae; phylum Streptophyta; class Magnoliopsida; order Poales; family Poaceae; genus Oryza; species Oryza meyeriana. The sequence goes on along the minus strand of RYFJ01001450.1, from coordinate 167,871 downwards.
TTATGTTGACCATGCAACGGTTACTCTTTGGCGGTGTTTTCAAGAATTTTGTAGAACTATACATGTGAAAAAATTAAGACTGCCACCAGGGCCACCATTTTCCCATTTACTTTGAACTGTTAGTCAGATTTGGAGGGGATCTTTGCCCGTTTCTTATCTTGTTTAATTCTATTGAACAGGTGTAGTTGCAACTTGCAACTATATCTAGATTCAATTAATGCATTCTATCATAGGATGACCATATCCAAAAATATGAATATATTAGATAAAACTAAGAGCAGAAGGGAGGAATGTGAAATAAATCAACAAGTAGGTGGTTCTATGTATATGTAATTAAAGATAACATCTACACCCACCCAAATGTAAAAATAAATTAAATGTGTTTGATGTTGTGCAGGATTTTCATATGGTGATTTTCCTTGTTAAATGGCTACACTACAATTTTACCACACAAAAAGAAAATCTTCATAAATATGCTACTTGACACGTGTCTAGACGTGCCTAAAGCACATGCGCGACTTAGATAAATAGGTTTCCAATATACACGTTTCGCACCAAAAAAAACTCGCTCAAAGACGCCATGTATGTCTTGCGCCAAAAAACATTTTGAATCCATACTACTTTACATGTACATCAAACAACAACGGAAGATCGATGGCATAGACAAGACAACAATCCACAAGTTAGCATGAACCTTTCAACAAAACATACGTAACCTAACATCGCGTCGAGATCAAGCATTCTATGGGGGTATGAAAGTAAACGAGATAGAGAAAAGTTTTCTCGAGGTCTTTGGGAAGTATTGAGAGGAATAGGTACCTCACCATGTTAACCTGATGGCATCTACATCTCAGTAAATGTATTATTATATACCTCAATCGAAGAATTTTAATAGAAACCACCATATCAAGAAATAAAAAAAAGGGAAAGCTTAAGACACAAATCATTTTGATCAATCACATAGGCCAACATCCAAAACAAGGTTCAAAAAAGAAAGGAAACATATCTAGGTAAGTTTTAAACCTCATATCTCCTTTGGAGTGAGAGAATTTTTCCCATTTCCTATGAAAAATCCCCATTCGAAAGGAAATCTCAAAAGAGAAATAATGGCAAACCATGAAAAAAGAATTTGACAAGCGAAAAACGACACCAATATATGAAGAAAGAATGTGACAAGCAAAAAACAAAACCAATATATGAAGAAAGAAATAAGGAAAGCTAGAGAGGCCGATCCTTTTCATCACCAAAAAGAATTAAAGAAGATCATGTAGGCTAGTAGTGGTGGAGCCAACTTTCAGACCGGTTAGACAACCTCATAGGCTCCAAAAAACTATGCGTCATTTCAAATGAGACTTTTTTCTTCTAATTTCTGTGAAAATTGAACTGATTTATATGGAAGTCATATGTTCCAAAAAGAAGATTCAAAAGGGATTTGACAAGCAGAAACACAACCTTTCTTTTCCTTAAAAGACGACACGGTGTACCTTGCCAACGGTGTAGGCATCCAAAGTCGGTGTAACAGTGTGGAGAAAAGACCTCAAATTGGAAGGGGTACATTCAAGGTTAAGGCCAGATCCGGAATCAACAGTAGCACTCCCCATCTCAAACCTCTATGTTGCCACTAAGCCGAAGCATCTACCCCAAAAAGAAGTTGATGTTGAGGTGGGCTACCTAGCTAGCAAAGCACGCATAATGGAAATGTGAAATCTGGTGTTTTGCAAGGAAAGAGAAGCATATATATAGCCAGTTTTTACACATCAGCCATCCAGGGGATATGATCTTAATTACATTCCTACTTGGTATAGTCTCTGCCACTGATAACTAATTGCCTTGGGGGCTTGGGTCATATGAATCATCACTTCTCTGGTGGAGATATTTCTGAAGTAGCTTTTGGGCTTATCTTCCTATATTTTAGTTTATGCCTTTTTTACCATTTAGTGATGTGTGCAAATGTGGAAGCTAGCTTGCATGCATCTTCCACAAACGTTCAGAGTTGTACACATATGACAGCAGTTTAGGATGAGATAAACCTTTATTCAGGTGGGAAATATATACCGCCGGCGAAGCCATGTCATGTCATGGATTAGGAAGCATTCTTTTGGCTCATGTTGCCTGCATCTGCATGATATATTTATGTCGACTCATTAGCTTGTGCACATATATATGTGATGTTGTTTGCATACTACTACATTGCCTTTTTTTCAGATCACGTACAAAAGCTTTACCTGTCTTTGCTTTCAGGAGAAAGACACAAATATAGTTTCTGAACAAACATAATGAACTAGCCTTTTCGTGTAGCGAGCTAGAATAAACCGGATGAAGCCGTGCCTAGTCGCAGTGAAATGCTTTGCTTTTCAAAAACTTGTTTTAGCTTTGCCCACTGTTTCATGAGGAAGCCGGTTACTTCAGTCCAGCTTATCACTCTGACAGGGGAAATGCGTGAGCACTTGAAGTATATGTACGAGGTTCAGTAAACGGAACGAGAAGCAAGAGTCAACAGTACACGACATGCATGTCGACATATATCTCATGCAGCCTCTAGTCCAGCCTGGAGATTGCTCCTCCTCTCATCATGCGAAGAACAAGCTGGACTCCTGGAGACAAGTGATAATCGACAACCGACGTGCACTTGCTGACGTTAAAAACAACAACAGTTCAGCAGCAATAAACCATAAAAAGAAGAGGAGAAAAACGGAGATCCAACAGGCCTGTGGAGGTGAACAGCGCTCATTGAATTGGTCGATATGTACTTGTGCATCTCTGCCGGAGAGGAGATCCGACCGGACGCATCCATGTCGCCGGCGGCCACCGCCGGCGATTTGACTGACGGCCGACACAAAGGCTGAAACGTTCATAAACTGTTTTAATCTCGGCCACGCAGATAAGGTCGGACGGCTCATGCAGTCACGCGAACCTTGCGTAGGCTTGCTGGCGTAAACGGGGCTCAGTTTCGTGAGCGGGAGCGTGGCTGCGTTTGGAAAGCCGCCGAGGCAGCCTGTGCAACTCAGCTCCGGCGAATTTTTTTATTTTAATTTTTTTATTAATTTATAGAAATATATATTTCTTTTGGAAATTTACACAAATTGACTCCTTCTGCCTATTGGGTGGGTTTTCTTTAAAAACCGCTTTCCAATAGCATACTTTAGCTATCATGACACAGTCATAAAAAATTGCAGTGGTGAAATTTTGCAGATAGAACCTTCTTGCTCTTTGGAAAGTTAGTTTTTGATATCCCACACATCCAGAGAACAGGAAGGGTCTATATATAAAATTAGAATTTTAGAAGGCACAAATAAAATATTGTGGTGATGAAATTTTACACATAGGACATTCCCACTTAGTTTTTATATCACCCTAGAGAGCGGAAATGACCTATGTACAACATTCCACCACCACAATCTCCTAAACCATCCTATCAGAGAGTGAGAACCCATATAGTGGGGGGGAGGAGTTTATTTATGTAAGTTTCCAATATATATATATATATTTGTAAATTAATAGAAAATAACTACAAAATAAAAAAATTTCTGACTGTGGCTCCCCAGTGTGGCCCTCCCACATTAGCTCCCATAGTATCGCCCCCACGTGAACCGCTAGCCCATACAACATGTGCCTAACGTCAGTCATAATCCCATTTCGGCCGTATAGCACGGGCCACACGTCATTCACAGTCCCGTTCCGGACTTCCGGCCCAACTTGATGACCCGACCCATATAACGAGTACATGGCCTGGCCTTCCCTTTGCATATAGATGTCCAAATGGGCCGTGCCCCGTCGGGCCGGCCCGGGCACGGTGCTACAGTAACCGTGCCCGGGCCGGCCCGGCACGGTTGGCCGTGGGCCGTGCCGGCACGGCCCGAGTAGCCGTGCCGTGCCTGGGCCGGCGGTGCGGCACGGCGGGCCGGCACGGCACGGCCCGTGGACTGTAGCGGGCCGGCACGGGCACGGGCACGGGCACGGGGCACGGGCACGGGCACGGGGCGCGGGAACGGGGCACGGGGCACGGCACGGGGCACGGGCCGGCACGGCCCGCCCGGAGGGCGGCGGCGGAGGCCGCGCCGCCGTGGCAGGCGTCTACGGCCGCGGAGGCCGAGGCAGGCGTCGGCGGCCGAGGCCGGGCAGGCGCCCGGGCGAGGAGGCGCCGGCGGAGGGCGCCGGCGGAGGCCGAGGCAGCAGCCGGGAGGAGGCGGGTGCGGGAGGAGGCGGCCGGGAGGAGGCGGCGGAGCCGAGGAGGCCGGGAGGAGGCGGCGGGAGCCGAGGCGGCGGGAGAGGCGGAGGAGCCGAGGAGGCGAGGAGGAGGAGAGGCGGGAGGAGGCGGAGGAGCCGAGGAGGAGGCGGCGGGAGCCGAGGCGGAGGGAGGAGGCGGAGGAGCCGAGGAGAAGGCGGAGGAGGCGGAGGAGCCGAGGAGGCGGCGGAGGCCGAGGTGGAGGAGCGAGGAGGCGGAGGAGGAGGAGGCGAGGCGGGAGGAGGCGGAGGAGCCGAGGAGGCGGCGGGAGTCCGAGGCGGGGAGGAGGTGGAGGAGCCGAGAGGCCGGAGGAGGCCGAGGCGGCGGGAGGAGGCGGACGAGGCGGCGAGAGGCCGAGGTGGAGGAGCCGAGGAGGCGGGGAGGAGGAGGAGGCGAGCGAGGAGGAGGCGGAGGAGGAGGAGGAGGAGGCGGAGGAGGAGGCGGAGGAGCCGAGGAGGCGGCGGGAGGCCGAGGCGGCGGGAGGAGGTGGAGGAGCCGAGGAGGCCGGGAGGAGGCCGAGGCGGCGGGAGGAGGCGGAGGGCTGCCGAGGAGCCGAGGAGAGGAGGCCGGGAGGAGGTCGAGGCCGGCCTGGCCGGGTGCGTGCGGGAGGAGGAGGCAGGCGACCGTTGCACTGACATCTGCCCGTTGCTGATGACCGTTGCACTGACATCTGCCCGTTGCTGATGACCGTTGCTACAGTGTTCGGCCGCGTGGCCCAGTCAAAAATTGACACCTGTCCCAACGGTCCGAAAAAACGGCTAGATTTTGAATCTAGCCGTTGCATTGACAAAAAAATCCGAAAAAATATCAAAAAAATCCGAAAAATTGTGAAATTTTTTCCTATAAATAGGGGAACCCCAGCCACATTTCTCCTCATCCAAACCTCCCAATCTCTCCTCTTTGTGCTCTATTCTCCTCTCTTTTGCTCTCTTTGCTCAAAATTTTTGTTTTAGACAAAATTTTGTCTAAAATTCAAAAATTCCCACATTCTCATAGGTAATAGCTTGCAGCCTCCGGTGCTCCTGCAAGGTAAAAAAATCTTAAATTTTCTTCTTTGTTCGTACTATTTTTTTTAATACTAATTTTCTCTATTTATATTGCAGGATGGATCCGAACTACCCGACGTTTCAACTGAGCGACTTCGACCCGAGCTATCTGTCGATGTCGCAAGGAGACAACTCCGGGTCGGCTCCTACACCGCAAGAACATACGGAGGAAATACATGCGGCTTCACAAGGATCCGGAACTGCGAGCGGGAGCTTGTCAACGGCAACCGGCTCAAAGAGATCAAGAACTTCCTCCGCCTGGCAACATTTTGATGAGATCAAGGAGACCGCCGCGGATGGAAGGGAGGTAACTTACGCGAAATGTAAAATTTGTAAAACTAAACTCTCTGGAAAATCTTCTGGTGGAACAGGGCATTGAGGCGGCATGCTGAGGCGTGTGCGAAGAAGCAAGGTTACCAGCTAAGACAGCAGCAACTGGTACTTAATCCGGACGGTACGGTACGTTCATGGAGTATGATGCTCAGGTAGCACGAGATTCCCTTACCCGTTTAATTGCTAGACAGGATCTACCCCTAAATTTTGGTGAGTCTCCTGCATTTGAGACTTACATTAAAACTGTTCATAATCCTAGGTTTCAAGCTGTTAGTAGACAAACTACAACCCGGGACTTGGTGAATGTTTACAACCAAGGCCGGGATAATATTAAACAATTATTTGCTACTTGCACATTTTCTATTAGTATCACATCTGATATTTGGAGTGGTAGGGCTAAGGAAGACTATATTAGTGTAGTTGCTCATTATGTTGATGATGAATGGGAACTACAAAAAAGAGTAATAGCTTTAAAATTAATTGATGTTTCACATAATGCAGAAAATATTGCTGAACGAATTTCTAGAGTTTGTGAGGATTTTGGCATCACAAATAAAATATTTGCAGTAACTCTAGATAATGCAGCTGCAAATTCCAGAGCAATGAAAATTTTGCAGCCTTTATTCAATGTTTATGCTGAATCATTTCTTTTACATCAACGTTGTGCTTGCCATATTATTAATCTTATAGTTAAATCTGGTTTTAAAAGAGTAATTGTATATCTCGATTCTATCCGTGAAGCCATAACATGGCTGAATGGTTCTAATCCTCGACTTGCGACCTTCAAGCGATTCTGCATCGCTTCGGACAAGCAACCACGCAAGTTCCAAACGGATGCGGACCATCGGTGGAACTCGACTTATTTAATGTTGAAACATGTCTTGCCTTACAAAGATATGCTAACTGTTTTCTTGCAGTCCAAGAATGTTGTTACCAGTGACGGGCAACCGCTAGTGACAGAACAGTCTTGGCATGTTGTAGAAAGGTTTTATTACTTTCTTGAAACATTTTATGATGCAACTGTTACTTTGTCTGGTGTTTACTATCCAACTGCTAATTTAATTTTGCATAAAATTTTTGAGATTGCCACTTTATTAAAAGAATATGAAGATGACCAACTATTAGGATTTGCAGTATATAACATGAAACAAAAATATCTTAAATACTGGAGGAACATTCCATACTTGTATGCTTTTGCATTTATTCTTGATCCTAGGGTAAAATACGGGGGTTTCTAAATATTTTAAATCTTATTGGGATACAATGAATATTGATTACACTAACTACTATTCTGATTGTAAGACAAAATTGTATGAAGTATTTCGAAAGTATGAAATTAAGTTTTAGGGAGTTCGCGTGCAAAGAGCCCCACCCGTCCCTGTCCCAGGTAAGAAAAATTGCAGTGGGGCCGAAATTTGGGGTGGTTCCTCTTCTTCTTCGAGCACCGGTGGTGGAAGTTCGGCCGTAGCAAGTCCTGCACACGCTTCACTTGAAGCTCTTGAGCTGTCTACCTACTTGGACAGCGACTCGATCAACCAGGAAGATCTCAACGTTCTTCAATGGTGGAATGATCACAAGACCCAATATCCCGTGCTCTCAAAGCTAGCACGGGATGTGTTCACGGTGCCTGTGTCTACGGTATCATCCGAATCGGCCTTCAGTCTTTGCGGAAGAATTATTGAGGAGAGAAGAAGAAATCTCCGCAGTGAGGTGGTAGAAATGCTACTTGCGGTTAAAGACTGGGAGCTAGCTAAGGAACGTGCCCAACACACCACGGAGAACCAAGATTTGGCTGAGCAGTTCGAAAATCTTTACCTACAAAATGAGGAACTAGAGTAATCTTTTTTATTTTTAAGTATTGACTTTAGCTGTACTCTTTTTCTTTGTCATGGTTTTCTCAAAATTGAGTTTTTACATGACAGAGTTTTTAATGAGGCAGCTGTGTAATATCAAAATCAATAAAGGTCATTGCACAATTTTTCTCTATATCTATGTAGAAATTAAATTGCATAACTATGTATGTTCTTCTATTTTGCTTGTTTAAACATATAAAAATTTCCTCCTCTAATATCATCAAAAAATACCCTCATATTTTTTTACTCATCTTACATAATGTTTTTATATTTTTTTAATATTTTTTTACCACTCCTCTAATTTTTTAAAATTTTTTAAGTCTCTTTTTTTCTTTTTTTACTCATCTCTCTCAGACTCAGACTCAGACTCAGTCCGGTCGGGACTCGGCGCAGGCGGGGAGGCGGCGGAGGGCGGCCTCGGGGGGCGGCGCGCAGGCGGGGAGGTGGCGGCGGAGGGCGGCGGCAGGCGGCGGAGGCCGGGGAGGCGCGCGCGGGAGGCGGCGGCGGAGGGGGCGGAGGAGGCCGAGGCGGCGGGACGAGGCGGAGGAGCCGAGGAGGCCGAGGCGGCGGCAGGCGGCGGAGGGGGCGGCGCGCATGCGGGGAGGCGGGGGCGGCGCGCAGGCGGGGAGGCGGCGGAGGCAGGCGGCGGAGGCCGGGGACGCCGGACGCGCGGCGGCAGGCACGGCCCACGACCCCGGCGTGCCGTGCCTGGGCCGGGGGGAGGCACGCGGGCCGGCACGGCACGGCCCGCTACAGGAACCGTGCCTACACGGGCCGTGCCGTAGCGGGCCGTGCCGGACCGTGCCTCGGTCCGTGCCGGCCCGGTCCGCCCTTTGGCCACCTATACCTTTGCAGGATTCGATTCCCCGGCGGTGAGGGAAAAGAAAGGGAAAATCAACCCTCCACCTTCAGAGGCAACCGCGCACCTCGCGGCGTGGCGAACACTCGTTGCGTTATCCATGGCCGCCGCCGCTTCCTCTGCTGTCCTCCTTCCCCACTCGCGAGCCCCCGCCGCGGTAAAACCTGCGCTTCGAGCGTAATCTCCCCATGTTCACTTCTCAGGCGAGAGTTTAGCCGTGTGTTGATTTGATTGCTTCTTCGTTTTCTCTAGCTGTCGCGCGCGAGGGCTCTAGGGCCGGCTCAGAGGAGGGGCTTTGTTGTCGGGCGCGTGGGGCGGAGCAGGAGGGGAGCCGCGGGGACCGTGCGAGCTTGCTTCAATCCTCTGGGGGACGAGCGCATCCTCCGGGAGGCCTTGAAGGTGTGTATTGTACCCGACTCTTCCAGATTTTTTATTTTTAGAATGAATTAATTGGCTGTGTCGAGGTCGAGCTGTAAAATCACTTGGTGTAACCCTCAAAACAACACCCTTTCATGGGGTGCGTGACGAATCCATGGGAGTTTATCCAACAATTGAATTGCACATATATAGCTATTTCAGTGTTCTGAACAGGAATTCGTTCATAAGAGTTAACTCTTAAGTTGCAGCTGCTCAATATTCCCATAAGTATAAGGGAAAGGCCTTTCATTTTCGTACGCTCTTCCCAAAGCCAGAACATGTACTGATAGAGTGATGGTTAACGTGCCTTGTGTGTAGGAGCCAATTGCATTCATGGGTGGTGTGTTTGCTGGCCTCTTGAGGCTTGACCTGAATGAGGATCCTCTCAAGGAATGGATTACTCGGACGGTAGAGGCTTCTGGAATTGCTGAGGATAACCAAACTGATGAATCAAGTGAGGGATCTCAAAATGATGCGCCCCAACAAATTGAGATTGAGTGAGGTGCATTAGTTGACTTTGCCATCTTTTATGATCTTGTAATTTATACAGAATATTTGTAATATTTAAGTAATAAAATGCTTCTCCCAGTTCTGATTTTTTTTTTGTCTTTGTTCTGTAGCTTGAAGTCAAAACATTGATCTGTCATTGATTTTTAAGCTGTGTTTTTCCTTAGTGGGTAAAAGCACCAATAAGAGGTCACTAAGGAAAATGTTGGCATTAATTCAAAATATAAAAGAAAATATTAGCCCATATAATTATATAAGTGCATGCTTATATGTGTACACTTTGGTATATTAATGGGGTTCTAAGAATGTCCGAGTATTTAGCTAACCATCAAGACTGCCATTTATTTCATTTTCTGGCCTGATGGCCTTTTCTGACTGTTTTGTGACTTGTGAGTTATAAAGCTCATTGAAGAAGGCAACGGTGAGAAATTGATTGGTGCTCATCTTAAAAGGAACTGCATGTCTGTCAGTTTTTGGTTAGCTCTTTTACTTTGTTCTGTCAGTTTTTGCATTATTTGGTTGTTTACTCCTATTGTTTATTCTCTATATCCTGTGGACCCTTTTCAGTAGGGTTCTCCCCTACTGTTCTCAAAAGACTCTACTTTCATACAATTTCTCAGATGCTTCATAACATTCAGCACTTCATTCTTCAGCAACAACAATGTAAAAGACCTACATATTCTACCTTTCTACATCTATTGATGGATAGTTGAATATAAATCATTGCATGTCTTTGATATGCATGTGCTGAGAAATATGCACTTTCGAATTCAACCTCGCTTGCTTGGTAAATAACGTGATCTGGTGTTTGAAGTCTAGAAAAGTTAAATTGCTTGTTGTCAAGCTTGATTTGCAACATAGCATATTTTTCATCCCCCAGTGGTGTCTTTTATGATGTTAACCTTATACGAAAATGCATATCGTTTGCCCCATTTCATGAGCCTGTGGTTTTGATAAAAAGTGTTAGCCTGAGTATCTATCCATCAGTTGTCATGGAAAGAACATCCTGTATGGGAGTTTTCAGTTGGATGTGATTAAATGTTAACCTCTTTCAACATGGTATGCACTCTTGTTTTGTATTTAATTACACCCTATTAAAATTGCTGTGCATTGATTCATGGCATAGAGATGCTTTCAACAATTGTTTCTGGGGGCTAAACTGCAAATGGATATGCAGCAGTCTATCATATCAACTTCTCTTCCAAATGGTGAGAAGTTAGTTTTTTAGACCCAAGTAACTACTTTGGAGGAGCACTGCTTATGAGCATAGTTTTTCTATGCATATTAGAAGAAAATAAGATCCCCACAGACTCAGTTATGTGTTTCAAAGTTGGATCATATAAATACATGATACCTACATTTCTTTGTTTAGACAAACCCTGTGAGCATTGTACCTGAATATTGAATTGAAAAACAGTTCCTTAGCCAGAATTGTTGCATGTCTCATGTACATACTCTAGGTTCAAAATGTCTTGTGGCCAAATTCTGGATCAAACAGCAGTTCTTTGAATGATAGTAACTATTTATTTTGCTGTGGACTTGTGGTCTATAATCTAGGTAGTATGATGTAATGCAATAAAATGACTTCTATCCTTAACAGAAAAACCTCCATGATCGATTATTCTCATTCTCATTCTCATTCTCATTTGTTCCAAAATAAACAGGGGTTATATTTGTTGGTTGAATGGCTACATATGCTTATCTGAAACACTCATGCTGAAGTAGTTCTATAACTGTAGAATCGTAGTATTCCCTGGCACTACTGTTGATGCATATAACCTAGGGGATTTTGGGGTTTGGAACTCACTTTTGCACTTCTTAGGTTTATAGTAAGAACTTTTATACTTTGTGAAAATCTATCCAAAGTGCTTCTCTCCTGTGCCCCCTCTTTGATGAGCAAAAAAGGTGTCATTCCATATTTCCATATGAGCTTCGGTTTTCATATTTCATATGAGTATTGGGTTGATCGCTTTATTTTTTGAGGGACCAGTTGATCTCTTTTATGTCCTAATTATGTTTGAACTAGAAATTAGGTGACGATATTTCTCTCTGTAACATGCTATTTTGGCTTTTCTCATCAACGGTAACGGTTTGTCAGGTGATCAACGTATTAACACCATCATGCATACTACAGCAGTACGGTACAGTGGGTGTTTGTTATGTGTCTGCTAGGAGATTTGTGGCTACTAATTTAATGTGGGGGGCCTAGTACAATTAACATGAGGGGTTGGGCAGGTTGCTTTATTCTCAATGTATAGATTCTCCACATGCAAAACTCTGATAAAAAGAATGCGTTATTGGCCGGTAGGTTTCCTTTTCCGTTTCGAGTTCTCCATTCAAGTCCAACCTTCAGTTTGAACTAACGTACTCTGTCTCTAGCTGATCATCTTCAATTAGTCTCTTATTTCCTTTCCCTCAACCATGCCGGGCCTAAGCAGGTTGTTGGACGATGCTTTCCAACTATCTTAATCAGTTGGACCTAGCAAGAGACTGGTTTGCAGAATATCCTTTGCCTGTAAGTTTCATGCTTCCAACTTTGCAGCTGCGTTCGAATCAGCCTATTAGGGAAAAGTTTTCTCTTGTTTTCTGTAAGTACGTTTCCGAACTGTTAAATAGTGCGTTTTTTTAAAAATTTTCTATATAGAAGTTGCTTAAAAAAATCATATTAATCTATTTTTCAAGTTTAAAATAATTAATACTCAATTAATCATGCATTAATAGCTTATTTCGTTTTATGTGATCTTCTGCCTCTTCTCTCACTTCCAAACTCTCCCTATGAAATAGCTGGCACTCCAGAACCGTAAGCTGTTATTGCTGATTTGAATCTGAAGCCACTGACGTGAACACAGGTGATGAATCAATGCATCTGCTAACTACTTGATGATGACTTCCCCTGAATGATGATTCACTTCCATAGCATTTTACTGAAAATATAATCTGCATGTGAACTCAATTTAGTATCAGTAAAAAATTAGAGAATTGATGGGTTAAGCGATGAAGATAAGACTTATCTTGCCGTGAGAAACTATACTATCAAGTTGACGGTGCAAATGTGATTGCTTAAGGAGAACACTGTAGAAATAGAACATTTGCAGCGTGATTTAAGTGAGCTGCTTAAATTTTATTACATCATCTCTTCAGCAATTCCGTATCCAATTTAAATTTATCAGCATGTAACATGGTTTGGCTTTCTTTCCTTTGTGACGAAGGCTTGCTTCTGGACTCCGGATGTGTAGATTGAAACTGTGCTCTATACTTTTTGTCTTGTACATTTATGTATTACAGTATTAATATGATTGAAAGCTCTGCTAGATAGTCCTATAATCCTATGCATGAGTGTGGTTGAAAGTTCTTGTATGTTAGAATGCCGAACTTGATATTTGTAGAATCAGCACGAACTCAATTAATAGATTTTCTATTTGCATTTTGCTTGCTATACAGAAAACTAATATAAAACCAGACATGTTTCAGGATAGATACTAAGTTTTTGTCTCAGTTAAACTGTGTAGATTAATGAAGCACAGGTGTCTTTGAGATGCCGCATTCTGCACACCTGTTTTATTGGCATGTGAAAAGGAAATTGTACTGCAATCAGGCAAAAAAACTTGACCGAACGGTGTAGTGCACCTTCTCAAGTCAACATAAGCATATCAGCAAGCACCCTTGTCTCCAGGAACTATTGCAAGGAAAGGCGGCTGATCAATTGCTATGCATGAATCCCTACACCATGCCTCTTTATTTTTTTTTTCAAAATATTTACTCGCTTTGTTATTTCTTACGTCAATGGCTCACACTTCACACCCAGCCTGTTCATCATCACGCATTTGATGTTCACTGTAATTAGGTAGTTCATGCAAATGCCTCCATGCCTTCCTTTGCTCGTTGCAATGACCATCCTATATAAGAGCGTAACAGTATTGACATGAACTCATGTGTACTGCTGTAACATCACGGAGTGACAAGTGACAACCATGGCGAGATCTTGCTTCCTTATAGTACTGCTTCTGCTCGCGGTTGCCATGGGTAGCAAGCTCTCGCTCGCCGCCGGCGAGAGCAGCGGTGGCATACCGACCACCCTCGGCCGCGAGCTCCGGGAGTTCGTCTCCAAGGCCGGCGACTTCCTCGGCACGGCGCGCCGGGGGGCAGCGGACGGATGGCACACCGCTGCGGCGGCCGCCGGCGACGCCGACGCCAACGCGATCAGGGCGTCCCTGAGGAGCACGGCGAGGCGGAGGCGGGCGAGGAAGTCCGCCGCGAACTGCATCCCCGCCGACATGTGCAGGAAGAAGAAGGTGCTCTGCGGCAAGAGGTGCTACAGGTCGAGCTCTGGTAGCAGCCTCAGCCACATCCCGACCACCAAGTGCGTCGTCAAGTGCAGGAAATGCGTGCCCACCTGCTAGATTTTCCCTTCCTTGTAGCGAGATTCCATTCCACGAGTTGGCCCGGGGATTCACGATCGAACCGGCCCCTTCCTGTTCCTCGTCGTTATGTTAACCTCCTTTACTTTCCTTTATATAGATTCAGTTGAATAAGCAGGCAAGTCTCATGCATGCAGCAGTATAGTATGCAGGAGTTATAGAATTTACTACTCTTCTTGCTAAGTTTGGATAATGTTAGTCGGATGTAATTTTTCCCTGGTACTATGTTTCTTCCACGTGACGATGATGACTAGATGAATAATTGAATGATGAATTGCACGAGCTACTAGTCCTTGATAGTACCTCCGATTTCTTAATATTGGCACCGGACATTATTTACTTTTTGAACTTTGATCACATGTCTTTTTTTAAATATTTACAAATACTAGAAATAATGACATGTTATTAAAATGGAATATGCCTTAAATATAAGAATCAGACTTGGTCTGATGGATAAAGAGTAATTAATGGTCAAAATTTAAATAAAAAAGTCAAAATTATCGGTTACTCCTAGTAGTAAAGTTATTTTTATACGCTAAAGCAGTGCCATTGTTGGGGATAGATGGCACTTTCAGCTTTCTGACGATAGACGAGATCCCCATCCAACGAACTAGCTCCCAACTGTTAATTTAGCTCTAAATACAGAATCATCACGTGTGGCTTGGATGGCGAATTTTACCACGAAACTCCGGGCAGCTAGATGTTACTCAGGAGTACGTACTCCAGTTCGCATCTAACATCATCATATCATCCTCGTTAGGTGCTACGTACTAAGCTACTAGTAGCTAGCATGCATATCTATCTACACATGAATAGTAGAAGTACTACGCAACATTTGACGTCCTATTATGAGGGGTTTTCGTCAATACCGATCACTGTTACAGTCGTTATACGGCATTGAGTATGCGTGTGGTTTGCAGTTGAGGAATTGAGCTCTGAATGCCCCTCCTTTTCTGAGTGGCATATGCCGAATGGTTACTGGTGCGGTACATGATATGTCCAGTGACATAAAACCTTACCGTCTCGCGCGGAAACCGTCCTCTCCTTCGCCAACCTCTCTACGAATATATTGCATTCATCAAATGATATAATAACTTTTAACTATACAACTGGATGAGGTACAGTACTAGGTACTTACCGTGCGCCCGAGAAATCCCCCAACCCACACTTGCATGCTGATGCACGTACGGCCTCAGGCAGCGGCTACAGTACTTGCACCCTGGCTCACGCTGCATGCTGCCTCGACGTTCGCACGTACGCGTCGCCGTCGCGCGTTTACGCGTCTATTCGGGGAAAAAATTAACGGGGATGTAGCCTTTTCCGGTCAGGTCAGTTCGAGAGGGATGGGAGTACGGGTGGGCGTACGTGCAGTTGGGCGCGGTTGGAGCTGCACGCGGCTCGACCTCATTACGGCCAGAATCGACGTCCAACGGCGCCGTGGCGTACGTGAGAAGTATCACCAGGACGGCCAGAAGACAGCCCGATGGATGGATCGAGATCGAGTCAAGTGCCCCCCAAGGCCCCAACCAGCAACGCTAGTACTGGCCTAGACCGGCGAGATGGTGAAAGCCTCCTCGATCGGCTCTGCCTCTGCCTGCTGCTGCCCTCCCAACGCCTCCTCGTTGACTCTGCCCGACCGCTTGTTCGCAGCAGCCTCGCCCTCGCGCTGGTCGTATCCAGCAGTAGTAGTAGTAGACCACCGAATCGGACAAGCGGTCGAAACAACTTTTGACGTTTGACCGTATATCGTCTCGTTGGGAGGATGGTAGGTGAGGCGGCAGTACGTAATACAGGATATCGCTTTTGACGCTTTAAATTTATTACTACCAGCAGATGGCCAGCGCGTGCTCGCCGCCCAGCCGCGCAGATACGGTTCGTGAGTACGTGACCGCGACTCGCCACGCACGCGGCGCCGACTGATATGGAAGCGGACACGCCCACGAGCAGCTAGTAGCCGACTGATACGGCGCGCGCGGCCGGTGATGACGCCTAACCCTGCCCATGCTGCATGGGCGCGATACTGCAAAAGTCGAAGCAAATTTGGCTAGCTAGGAGTAGCAGTAGTAGCGGCAATACGTACGCACCTATGTGCGCGCACACACGCATCGCTTCTTCCAGTTCGGTCCTAGGTAGGAGTATGATGGATCGATATATCATGGCCTAATTATCTGGCACCGATTGGAAATACTGCTCATCTGTGACTATGCACCCATCCATCCATCCCAGTACTGGTCCAGAAAGGGAGTTCGAAGTGAAAGACGGGGCGGGGGCGAGGTTAAATGAAGGGAATCAGGAACCGAGAATTATGGGGATGAAGGTAGAGGAGGGGAGGGAGAGGAAGAAGGTTGGCCGGGGGCAGGCAATTAAGAGTACGACACCAACGACTACCTGTACCCTATTAATGCACCTGCTGCTGGATCTCGTCTCGTCATGTGCTGTGTATGTGGACTTGGTTTCACGCCGTAACGTGTTGCTGCTTCCCCCAGCCAGCCCAGCCGCTAGATTGACTAGCACTCTTAATTCCCTCTCATCTACAGCATGGAGGAGTGTATTATTCATCCCACGGGGACGTCATGTTATAACCATGCACGGTTTTGTGCATGCTACCCGTGTACGACCTGTGAATTGGCATTGCACGGCTATGGCGCACAAATATATACTAGTAACCAGTGCATGTACATGCATGCATGGTTAATCTGGTGCTTGCACGCTGCAGATATTTTTATCGTCGGTCCTGTGCATAACTATCTGGGATTAATGATGAAAATTACACCACTCCAACAAAACTAGTAGACGTACTAAAAGTACTTCCATTTCTATGACACGACACTTCGTCGAAAAAAAATATGTTCCACTGGGTAGTGGGTACTGTACATGTAGAACAGGAGTAGTGACTAGTGACCCATTCGAGTAGGGCTCATATGCCAGCCAAAGCCTAAAAGAAGACATCTGGTTGGAAGTTTGTTAAGCAGTGGCCTCCCATAGCTGCTCTCTCTGATTGCTCCATCCATCCATTAACTCCCTTCTTTAATATGCTTGCATGCTTTTCACCTTTATAACTCCTGCCTTGCTGCCTCTCCCCTCTAGCAAAACAACTCGACCTCTCTCGCTCGCTGATCTCTTCCTCTCCCTCGCTCACAGCTCGGTCGCTGCGTGCGAGCTAGTGGCGCGCCATGAGAGGAGAGGACACGAGGAGGACGGCGGCCGGGCAGGCCATGGTGGAGCTGCAGGCCAACGCGTCGTCGGCCGGCGGCGCGATGGTGGTGGGGCTCAGCCCGCTCAGCGAGACGCTGTGGCGGGACAGCAAGGCGATGCCCGGGGGGGCGGCGGCGCTCATCGGCGACGTGTCGGCGAGGCTGACGTGGAAGGACCTCTCGGTCACCGTGGCGCTCGGCCCGGGCAAGACGCAGACCGTGCTCGACGAGCTCACCGGGTACGCCGAGCCAGGCTCGCTCACCGCGCTCATGGGGCCCTCCGGCTCCGGCAAGTCCACCCTCCTCGACGCCCTCGCCGGCCGCCTCGCCGCCAACGCCTTCCTCTCCGGCAACGTCCTCCTCAACGGCCGCAAGGCCAAGCTCTCCTTCGGCGCCGCGGTATGCATCCAAACTACTCCCTCCAACCCTAAATCAGTTGATTTTTCTTATATCACACACATATTAATACAAAAACAAAGAGATTAGAATACCCTTCAATTTAACGAACTCCAATATAATTATCGCTCACTTTAATAAATCTCAGTGCATTTGTCTCATACTTTTACAAATCCTAATATATTTGTCTTCTACTTTTATAAATTCCAATGTATTAATTAGTTTAAAATAATGTCTTTATGGGATAAACGAGATGGGTGAAAAATAAAAATATTTTAGGACTGAGAGAGTACTCCATACTACTACATACTGTCATCTTGCTTCACTTATTCTATCCAACAAAGTCTCTATTATTAGGCATTAAAACTGTCATGTTACCACTTTCACATCCATATATGCCCCTAGGACAGACCTTGTTACTGTTTACTTAGATAAGTTCAGTCATCATCCACAATGAGTATCCATTTCATTTCAGAATTAATACACTAGTCAAGCAAGCTAGCTAGCCTGTCTGATGGCGCCATGAGAATAATCAACACGCCATCAACTGGCGTTTTTCGAGTAGGCGACCACAGTCCGATCGGCTAATTACCATCGCCATCAAATCCACTGGAAAGACGAGCGACGTACGTACGTACTACGTCTGCTTGATGATCCGGCTGGTTGCAGGTTTAATTGGTATCTGTCCCCCATGGGGAAAGGCTGTAAACCCCAACAAAGCATAAGTGCGTAACGTGTACTGCTGCTAGTTAGGTGCGGCAATCAATTCGATCTGTTTCTCTCGATCTTACTGCTCTGATTCCATTCATTCGGGTAGTAGTAGTAGTAGTAGTACTCCTACGTTACATTTCTTTCTTTTTTCGAAATTGGAAAACGAATGGGAGTGGTTTCGAAAGACAAGATTTAAAGGTCCTGGTGCGGCGACCTACATAGCATAAATACAGGCAGTTGGATACTTGGATTTGTTCGTGATCGAACCTGTGGCGAATTTATGGTGACATGAACCATTCAGCTGCAGTGACCGCGTGGTTTGTCCTACCAACAATTACACTTGTTGGGGTACATGGGAGGAAGGGAGGAATATTTTCTGCATGCACAAAATTACAAATATGTTTGTTTACAGTTTACATGCATACCGAGAAACCCCTGGATATTTAATTTTCTGGTCGTTTTTCAATATTAACTATTTGACCTGTAACAAAGTTCACCTAGCATGGAAAAAAAAGTATCAGCTCACTTCTGAGGGTGTGTTCTAACGGATTATGAATTATCACATACGTCCTTCCCTTACTCATAAATAGTTCTTTAAATAACTTTCTTTATTACTCTCTTCATTTTAAAATAGAAAAAACTAGTAGCGTTTTTTAGAAAAATGTTTAAATCCACTTACCAACTTTCTAATAATTAATTTATCTATTTGTGCCCTCTAATAAGTTTTATCTATCATCCGTCATCTACTTCGACGTTTTTCCTGCTGAGCTTTTACAGTATACTATATAGCAGTATTAGACCCACCAAAATACTGCGTTTTGTAGAGTCATATTTGCGTATGGAACTGTGAAGTTTTAGTAGTAGCAGCAGTAACAACGGTGCGGGTGTTTCTGGCGCGTGCGTGCAGGCGTACGTGACGCAGGACGACAACCTGATCGGGACGCTGACGGTGCGGGAGACGATCGGCTACTCGGCGATGCTGCGGCTGCCGGACAAGATGCCGCGGGAGGACAAGCGCGCGCTGGTGGAGGGCACCATCGTGGAGATGGGCCTGCAGGACTGCGCCGACACCGTCATCGGCAACTGGCACCTCCGCGGCGTCAGCGGCGGCGAGAAGCGCCGCGTCAGCATCGCCCTCGAGCTCCTCATGCGCCCTCGCCTCCTCTTCCTCGACGAGCCCACCAGCGGCCTCGACAGGTACGTACGTGCATCCATCGAGTGCTTGGCTGGAGATCAGGATCTTAACTGACGGCGGCGACTCCGGCTGCGCAGCTCGTCGGCGTTCTTCGTGACACAGACGCTCCGGGGACTGGCCAGGGACGGGAGGACGGTGATCGCCTCCATCCACCAGCCCAGCAGCGAGGTGTTCGAGCTCTTCGACATGCTCTTCCTCCTCTCCAGCGGCAAGACCGTCTACTTCGGCCAAGCATCGCAAGCATGCGAGGTAGTAACTCACCAAATTCAGAAAGCAACCAGTATCTGTCAATATCATGCGCCATGGCTTCTAACGTGGCTAGCTCGTGCTCGCTTGCAGTTCTTTGCTCAGGCCGGCTTCCCTTGCCCGCCACTGAGAAATCCATCGGATCATTTCCTGAGGTGCGTCAACTCAGACTTCGACAAGGTGAAGGCCACCCTGAAAGGGTCCATGAAGGCAAGGGTAAGAAGAGAATCAGAGCAATGGCTTGAAAATAAATTCATAGCTCTGCTAACTTGTTTGAGTCACGGTGCAAAACGATCTAATTTTGGGCATTCATTAAGATTGAGAGGTCGGACGATCCTCTGGACAGGATGACCACATCTGAAGCCATCAGAAAGTTGGTTGCATCCTACAACAGGTCCCAGTACTACTACGCAGCAAGGGAGAGAGTTAATGACATCTCACGACTCGTACGTGCTCTTGGCGACCCTAAAACAGCAGCGCATATTGATACCTCTTTTCTCTCTGTTCTTCGTGCGCCCCCACGTAGTTAAGACGGCATAAAACACCCATGTTATTCGTTGCAGAAAGGAACTGTGTTGGATTCAGGAGGAAGCCAAGCCAGCTTCTTGATGCAGGCTTGCACACTGACCAAGCGCTCGTTCATCAACATGTCAAGGGACTTCGGGTATTACTGGCTGAGGCTGCTGATCTATCTCCTCGTGACTGTCTGCATTGGCACAATCTACTACGACGTTGGCACCAAGTACACATCCATCCTGGTAAGCATGGAGGAATTGATAAGCGATTCTTGTGACTGGAATGATGTAATAAATGTACATGATAGCATAGTCAGATGAGTAATTTGTTCACGGATGCATTGACTGGTTTTAATGTATTTTGATCTCCACTGTGAACAGGCCAGGGCTGCCTGTACCGCATTCGTCTTCGGATTCGTCACGTTCATGTCCATTGGAGGCTTTCCTTCATTTGTCGAAGAAATGAAGGTGAAATTCCAAGCATATGGTTTCATTTAGATGGTAGAACTGCGATGCAAAATTTGCTGATTTGCTCACCATTTGTTCATTCACAGGTTTTCCAAAGGGAGAGGCTGAATGGGCATTACGGTGTCGCAGCATTTGTCATCAGCAACACAATCTCGGCGCTGCCGTTCTTGGTCCTAATATGCTTCTTGTCAGGAACCATATGCTACTTCATGGTGCGCCTTCACCCGGGTTTCTCACACTACATCTTCTTCATTCTCAACCTCTACGCCAGCGTCACCGTGGTTGAGAGCTTGATGATGGCCATTGCAAGTGTCATCCCTAATTTCCTCATGGGGATCATTATAGGAGCTGGAATTCAGGTACATCTTTATGATTCTTTAATATGCTTTCTTAAGCTCTATCTCTTGGTTTATTGTTGTAGTAATGAATGTCCGTTTAGGTCCATCTTTAAAGTACTATCATGTTAACAGTCATGTTCACTGGAACTTCGTTGCTTAAATATAGTACTATAAAAAGAGTGGATTGAAACACCGAACTCGGTTGTTCCCGTCCGGTACAGTTCTTAAATCTGCATTTTCTTCTCATAGCACAAGTTGTTCCAGAGGACCATGTGGCATTTAAGATATGTTCATGAATGAGAGCTTACAAAGCTTGGAAAGGTTCTAATATACTCTGATACGAGTCAAATAAACCAGCGAGCTTGACAAAGAAGTAAATGCTGGACAGCACAACTTTACCGTACGCTACCCAGCATTGCACTATACTACTTCCATCACAGTTTAAAGATAGCATGAGATTGTTCAAGATCTTATTTGTTTTGTTCTAACTACCGATCCAATTCTTTACCAACAAAGAAACGTGCGCGTAGTTTCACATGAAATTTTAGAAGTTCAGAGCTCAGTCAAGATAATTCATCTCACATTTTTCTTTCAACAGGGAATATTTATGCTTGTCTCTGGGTACTTTAGACTTCCTTATGACATTCCTAAGCCTGTTTGGCGATACCCGATGCAGTATATCAGCTTCCATTACTGGGCACTGCAGGTAAATTTGAATCCACTCTTGACTGGAGGAACAAACGAAATTTTAATCTGAAGAAATTGACACCAAATTCTTATCAACCTGACAGGGTCAATGCCAGAATGACATGGATGGTCTCGTATTCGACAACCAGTACCCAGACCAACCGAAGATCCCTGGAGACTTCATTCTGAAGTACATCTTCCAGATCAACGTGCACCGGTCAAAGTGGATTGATCTATCAGTCATTTTCAGCATGATCTTCATCTACCGTATTCTGTTCTTCCTTATGATCAAGGTAAATGAGGATGCTCTGCCATGGATTCGGGGGTACATTGCAAGGAAAAGGCTTCAAAAGAAGGAACCTCCAGTTGGCAAGACACCCTCTCTCAGAGGCTACGTTGTGGATCCAGAGCTTGGTCCTAACGAAAGCTAGAAGATAAACTGTTAGCATATATAGGACCATTTCTTGCCGGTTCTTGGTGGAATATGTATCTAAGATCAGAGAAACTGGTATTTATACGTTTTGAAACTGAAGCTGATTGGAATACAGGTATATACAGACATGTAATGTGTGCAAAATGGCATCAGAGATGCAGAGTTGACACAAAACTGGTGGTTCAGAATTTACCCTTCTCTTTTTTTACAGATATTACAGTTCAATGTTCAGTAAAAAAAAAACTCCGTCCTTTAGAAAGGCAGTACCGCAATATTAACTATCAAATGGTTGGGGATCTAAAATGCCAAAAAGCACAAGTCAAATGACTGTACTGTACCATCAGTCATCACATTGATTCTGTTCGCTTGCAGATTACTGAAACAAGTATTGAAAGAGCAATAAAGGCCACATCTATAGACTATAGTGAAAGATCAGTACCAAAGTAGTGATGATTATATAGATTGTCTTGTTTCAAACAAACATTCTGCAAGGAATATTTCAAGTTTTATTTGTAATACAACACTGTTTTTGTTAAACTACTATGTAGGAGTATACATTCGGTATAGGTCAGAGCCAGATCAAGGAGACTAGTACAGGACGCGTGTACAGGAAGATCAACGGATCCAGTGATATTGGTCCCTCTAATGCCAGACCAAGGACATGGGGTCAAGACATGTATAAAATGCCCATGCAAACATTGCTAAACAATTGCTTTATTTGCTCCAAATGCTTTGTATCTCCAGACACCCAAAAGGTGAGTACTGGCAATTTTGTACTAGTTAATGAAAAAACAAAAATCCATAATTATCATTTACCACAGATTAGGTTTTCTTTTTATTTTTCTATGATATTAATATCCGGACATCTGAAGCAGTGAGATTGTAAAGAGTTAGTTAGGACATAGAGCGCATTCAATTGGAAGACTGGACCTGGATCTGCATATCTTGCATAGGAGAATAGGAGCTGTCCTAAGGGATATCGCAACAATGTTGAATGGAAGCAGTTCAACTCTGTAGGTATCACCGTATCAGTTACAAAGATGCCCATGTTCCAAATTAGCAGATTATTGCTGAGCCAACATATATGGAATCCACAAGCAGGTCATAAGATAGTAAGATGCTGGAACACTAAGATACAGTAGCTAAGCTAATAATATTGCATAACCTTCTTAGATGATAAAAGAAGCAAGTCAGTAAGTACCATGCTGTAATATGTTAACTGGTGCCAGGGTCGAGGACTGGAAGCCTGCAGTAGAAGCTAATGGATTTGTCCGTCAATCTAGTTCCTGGAATGAAATACTGGAATATCACAGTCAAGCAAGCACCACCAGGAGCAATACCTGTGTCAATAAAAAGAACATTTAAGCGAAAATTGACTCCAACACAAATTTGGAACACTTGTCAGTGAGATTACAGAAATAGCTGGAAAGCACACCATAAAAGGTACAATCGGGCTTAGCCAAATGACACTGTAGACTTTTAGCTAGGTGCTTCATATTCACTTGCTGGTAAAACATAGAAAGACAGAAACTTGTGAACAACTGCATGAAAAATAATAAAATGAAATAAGCGAAGTTCTTAGGACTAATACCACTGAGAGCGCTTCCCCTCTCTCGATTGCCATATCTGTACGAGTGGAAGCACTCAAATTTTGATCACCGACAGGTGCGGTTGCTGAAACATAAAGCATTCATATAAAAATGTGGATAAGATAAGTAATTTCAACATTAATGGCAGCATTGCTAAAAAATATTATTGACACCTGCTTAGGAATGTATAGCAGCTTACCACGAAGACCAAGAATCCAGAGTTTCCTGAATTCTGAACCAACAGTAACTAGAGAAGTAGCAACATGCAGGTGGAGATCACCATATTGAGTAACAGCTACTGTCAGAAGATCGCCGACATTTTTTAGACGATCGACCAAACTCTGTAATTGTGGCAGATCTGGAACTTGGACTAGAGTCTATAGAAAGAACAGAAACCAAGTATCAACATCCATTAGGACTTACCGATTTAGGACTACTATTTCCAAAACAGGAATAAATTTAGCGATTAGAACATCAAAATAGAAGGCACTTCTAGTTGCGTATGATTAACATTAAATATGCACAGACCTCTCTGAATGAATGCACAGTTCCTCAAACGGGGGTGTTTGAATTGGCTTATTGTCATTAGAGCATGATTAATTAAGTATTAACTATTAAAAACTTGAAAAATGGATCTATTTGATTTTTTAGAGATACTTTCATATAGAAAGTTTTTGCAAAAAACACACCGTTTTACGTTTGGGAAGTGTGTTAACGGAAATCGAGGAAGAAGCTAGAAGCAAGAAGCAAAAGCAAACACCATCTGTAGGGAAGTCTAATTTGGTCTGTCTGACATAGTATAATAGAGAAACATGACTAAGATTTTAGGACGAAAATAACATCTGATCTGTAGTTCCATATAAATAAACTAGTAGTCAAAGGGCGTGTTTGCTATTTCTACATTTTGCTTTTGTAGTAACTTGTGTTTATGTGTTGCCTATGATGCTGTATCTTGCTGACCTTTTATAAATTCTCTCAAGGTACAACAAAATAATACAGTTATTTTCTCATGGAACTAAAAAACTGGGCCAATCCTTTACCATAAAGAACTATATGAGTATGTCCCGCAGAATTTCGAGTTTCAATTTGACAAGGCAGTTCAATGTTCATTCCAACTCATCACTAATTCTATAATTCAAGCTTTCAACTGAAAAATGCCTGCATGCAGGTAATTGTCTTTGATGTCTCCATCTAAAGCCACAATAACGGCACTAGAAATTGTGCAGTGAAAACCTACCCAAATTTGATGAACTGGTTTCTCATTTGGATGGCTCAATCTGAATCCATAGCAATTATATCTAATAAAATATCACAAGCATTTCGGTAAAATGGATCGCACCTGAGGGAGCTCTTGGGCGGCGTCAAGGGCAGCCTGAAGCCGCTCCACGTCAGAGCGTGAGAGGGGCCGCGAGATGGGCACGTCCTGCACGACAGCAGCGCGGGTTCCCTTGGTCTCTAATGTGAGGAACGGCGATGCAGACCGGGATCCGACAGGCAGCTTGTTGACGAGCTTCACCTGTATCGCGGCTGCGTCGTCCCCGGCTGCCGGGGACTGGGCGTGGACGGCGAGCGCGCTGCGGAGGGCGCGGTGGAGCAGCGCGACGTCGACGGCGAAGGCCACGCGGTTGCCGTTCCGCGATGACACGCTGTACTCCCGGAAGAGGAGGTCCTTGGCGAACTGCGCGACGCACTGCGGCCCTCCGCCGTCGGGCCCCGTGGGTCCGAGGAGGTTGTGGAGGAGCATGGCGTGCGTGGGCGTGAGGTAGACGTGGCACACGCGTCCCACCTTGTCCATGGCCGGCAGGAACCCTGCGGGAGGCAACAAACCGAGCGACGCGCGTGAGGTGCTCGACGAATTGCGAGGGAGAAAGTGAGATAGATACGGATTGGCGGAGGAGGAGTGCCCCCGCGCAGGCCTTACGCTTGTCGAGGAGGGCGATGCCGTCATCGGTGAAGAAGGCCTTGAACTTCATGGCTTGCGCTCCGCGACGGCGGCGGCGGGCTGTGGGTGCGCCGCGGTGGCCTGCCGCTGCGTCGCCGAATTCCCCTTTTGGGTTGTGCGCGCCTGAGTTTTGAGTGGGCTTTGCTATTGATCATCTCCAGCAGAGACCCTAAATACAGTCCCAAACAGTTTTTGGGTGGTGAAACAAAAAAACTAGGTCCAGCAGGGATCTTACTACGGCTCCCAAACCTTACTACGGGAGGAGGCTCCAAATATTTTCTCCAAGCCCCTAGTCCTGGGGCTCTATAGCACAGCCCCATCGACGTTATTTTGGCGCCTACGACAATTCCCCACCCATCGGAAGAGAGCGCCGTCTGGGAAGAGGAAGATGGAAGAGAAAAAAATCATCGCACCTTGATTGGCCACCACCGCTGCCGCTCTGCTCGGCCGCCGCCGCCCTCGGCCAGGCCCGGCGTCAGCCGGCTGCCGCCTCCCGCCACGCTCACCCGCCGCCCCCCGCCACGCTCGCCCGCCGGCCGTCGCCTCCCGCCACATTCACCCGCCGGCCGTCGCCTCCCGCCACACTTGCCCGCCGGCCGCCGTCCCCCGCCGTGCTTGGCCACCGCCCCCTGTCGCGCTCGCCCGCCGGCCCTCGCCTCCCGCCACGCTCGCCCGCCGCGCTCCGTCCCCTACCCCCGCCGCTCTAGCCCACTCGGCCGGCGGGCTTTATATATATATATATATATATATATATATATATATATATATATATATATATATATATATATAAAAGTACAAATGAATAAATACAATAGTATAATATAGTTTATGTTGAAATATAATAGAAAAGAAAATAGGGACTGAGAAATGAGGACTGTTGCTGGAGTTCGAAACATTTTTGAGGTCCAAAGAAAATAGGGGCAGCCTCTATTTAATCTTTAGGGGTTCTAAAATAGGGTCTATTGCTGGAGATACTCTTGGAAGAAAGGATTGATGTGGCAGTTCGGTTCCTTCTTAGTTACGACTCGCCTGTTCCTTCTAGAGAAACATGGGCTATGGTCTTGGCCCATTGGCGATTGGTTTTCTGATGTTTCACGCCTTTTGGGCCAGACGTCCTGTGCTTTAGGCTGGAGCCTGGAGCAAATTTCAGGGCAGTTTGCAGAATTTTTTTTTATTTTTATATTTTTTTAAAAAATATTTATAAAAGTATATTTTAGTTTTAAAAATTTAAAAATATATATTCCCAACGCCCTCGTGGCAAACCGCCGTCGGCCACCATTGTCGGGTGGCCGTTGGACCATCTGCTATAGATGGCGGCAAGGGTGACTCCTGCAAAAGAGCCAGCGTACGACGGCCGTCATTTTGCGGGCGGTCCCTTTGCCGCCCTCCTAGAAGACGGTTTTTTTCTGGCCAGGGGGCGCCTGCAAAAGCGATGGCCCTTGCAGGCGCCCCATGGATCGGCCATTTTGCAGGCAGCCCCCTTGTCGTTCTCTGGGAGGGCGAATTTTGCCCGGCCAAGGGGCCGTCTGCGTAAATGGCGGCTGCCCGGCCGCTAGGACAGGGTGCCGCCTACAAAAGTGTTAAAAATCGTCCTGGTAGAGGGTGATTTTTTGGTGGCTTAGTATAAAACCCTCTTCTAGCCTCCGAAAAATTCATAAAATTCCCAAAAATAACAGAACAAAAAGAGAAAGCTGAGAGGGAAGACGAAGGAAAGCAGCGAAGTCCTGCCGGTTTGCGGATTCGTCTGCAGGTAAAATCTTTTGTCCCTTTGCAATTTCTATTTATATTCATAAAGTGATGTAGTATTGTACTAGTTACGTGTATCGTACGATATGAAAATAAGTTGATACACTCGTAGATCTGTAGTTTTTTAGGTCAACCTATTAGGCGACGTAATTTTTTTTTGTAGATATGGTGGTTATAAAATGTCGATTACATAGTATTAAATCTGATGAGCATATTGGTATTTAATATAATTCTATTTTTTTGTCAACAGAGATATCAAATAAGGTGGTATTTTAGTTATTTCACAGGCAAGATAATGTTAGGTATGGTCCACAAGGTGTAGATCTATCAGAGTTCAGTTCAACGGCTAAGGGCATTGATAGGCCAGCTGAGAGAAGTTTTGGGTCAGTGTACAACTGGTTGATGTGAGACTTCCAAGTCAACCCCCAGATCATTGCAATAACCCTGTATGTTGTAGTGAGTCGTGCAGTCAAAGGTTTTTTTAGGAACTTATGTTGGTGGATTGCACTGCCACTTGGAGATGGTACGTGGAGAATGCATTTTAACATGGTTGGCCACTTGGCATACTTGTGTCGGTGTACGAGAAGGATAATATCGTTGTAATGATAATTCAAGATGATGAGGGTCCAATTGTGACGGGAGATGATGACGAAACAATGGAGAAAAATAAAGGAGAGAACGAAGAAGATAGGCAGCCAACAAGTGCGGTAGACGAGGGAGAGCTAATCGACACCATCGTTGAGGAAATAGATAGGGAAGATGCTGATAACGAGTATGAAGAGGATGATGAATCGTCCAATGAGGACAATGTAATGCCTGTAGAATGGATCAACGAGAACTTCTTCGGGCTTGTTATCTCTAAGCGACATCATATGCCATGGGAGTATAAGAAGAACGAGATCATCCAGAGGGCTAAGTATACATACATAGAGGATTTGAAGGAGCCAATGAAACAATGGGCGGTGTCACTTTAGAGGGAGTTCTGAATCATGAAGTCAAGTAAATCGGTGTATGAAGTAAAGTGTGTGAAGGATGGATGTTTATGGCGGGTGCACGCGTTCAAGGGTAAATAAAATGATTATTGGCAAGTGTCGATCGTGACCGAGCATTCTTGTCACTTACAAGGGATCGAAAAATATCATAAAAACATGACATCTACATTTGTTGCAATAGAGATGTACTCCCACATTGTGAACAACCTGGGATACGAATTAAGATCAATTGTTAGGTATATTAAGGAGAAATTTAAGTACATAATTAGCTATGCGAAGGTATGGAGGGCGAAACAGAAGGTTGTGGAGATAAGGTTTGGCATATTTGAAGCATCGTATGATAATTTGTCTTGTCTTTTAGCCTGCCTTCGTTCAGTATTACAACTCTTTTATGAAGTCTAATACACTCTCTGCAACTAGTTATACTCGTAAGGGACAAGGAGCCGGTACTCTGTGGGTTCCCTGATTGTAGAGGTATGTGGACAACTAGTTGTTGGCGATGGAGGAGATCATTGACGAAGTCTGGCCACACACTGAGGCTGCCTACCTAGGATACCTCAGGTGGTACTAGCCTCGCACCTCCACATGCGTCATGTTCACTCCAGCCGATCCACAGCCAGACGTCGCCGCCGTGACAGACGCATACCCTACACACCGTGACCAGGACTACTTTCGTGCGGTGAGTCATATTCTCTTTGCACTTTGCTATTTTCTTTGTACGTGTCCATGGTTCTAACACATATTTAATAACATTTGACAAAGGCCAACACTACGTGCCGGTTCATGCTGATGTGGACGTGGCGTTCGGACGGTTGGACGTTAGGATCGTGCTGAATGGGGAGGAGCAGAGGATGACTTTCGAGAGGATCCGTAGGTTGATGCACATAGTGATTCATGTGCTCACTTGTCGTGCGGTCGACGCCGTATCTCCCGCAGCTGTACCTCAGCACCCTCCACAGCCCACTGGAGTAGGAGTTCGCCCGCCTGCTGCAGAAGTGTACCAGCAGGGTTCCAGTCAGCCAGCTGGTCCCTCTAGAGGTAAATTCCGCTATCCATCGGTTCATACGATATTTCCTTCTACCGACATACACCGTTTTACATCAATATGCTTCCGTGCAGTTTTCGCTACACCGTACCTTGATCCTTTGGGAGCTAGCATGTCATGCAGGGAGCGTACTACACACGTCTACATGCGCAGCAGGGCATGAGCACTGCCCCCGGGGCTACTACAGGAGGTCCTTCAGGTTAGATGCACGGTGCAAAGTTTTCTTTTGCCTTTAAAAATTACGGTTTGCAATTATCAACAATTTTTCCACAGGGTTCCACTCTACACCGCCGGGGATGTTTGCTGGCGCTGGCTCCTCCACGCAGGGCGCACATGGTAGCGGTATGGTACAAGATCCTTTCAAGGGTGATGACTTGGAGGATACGGAGATCTAGGAGGTATTAGGTTCCTCATAGCTCAGAGGAGCTCCGCCACCGGAGACACAGGAGCCGCCAGCTGTCACACCCATGCACGCGAGCCGCGCTGGCCGTGCCATAACACCAGACCGGCTGACCTACTCGTAAGGCCACGTGCGAGCGCAAGGTAGGAAGACAAAAATGGCTAGAGGTTACGGCCAGGGCCCGTAGTACGTTGTACTAGTAATAGTTAGCCTGCTGTATATATGTTCTATCGTTTGTACGCCATGTTTTATTTATTCTTTGCTTACTGCAGAAACTTCTTTCCTTTGTTTACGCTCATCGGTGCAACGATGTACTCCTCAGGGTTTACGTTTTCGACGAAACTGATAAAAAACCGTGAATTTTCGAGTTTCGATTGTACGACGAAAGTAGATTCCAAGAGATGAAAACCGATCAAAAAAGTTGCTGTTAAAATCACGACCATTCATGATTTCTTTTATTAATTCAACTACAAAATGCCTGCTAAATTTTACTCTCAGATTTGTCCGGAATTTCACAAAAAATACTTGATAACGGTCAAATCGGATGAGAGGTAGACTTACGGGTGGTGGCTATTTGCAGGCGGCCCCCTCGCTGGACAGAAACCGCCCTCCCAGAGGGCGGCAGGGGCCACCTGCAGAACGGTTGGCCTACGGAGCCACCTCTATTGCAGGCAGCCCCCTGGCCAAGAAAAAACGCCCTCTAGGAGGACGGCAAGGGGGTCGCCTGCAAAATGGCCGCTCCTCAACGCCACCTCTTTTGCAGGCAGGACCCTAACTGCCCTCTAGAAGGATGGCAAGGGAGCCGCCTATAAAATGGTGGTCGCCCGGTGCCGCCTCTTTTACAGGCGACACCCTAACAGCCCTCTGGGAGGGCAGCAAGGAGGCATGCTGCAAAATGGCAGATGGCCCGACGACCGCCCGATAGCGGAGGCCAACGGCTATCTGCCACGTCATCTAAAATGCCCTTTCAGAGGGCTTTTTTTTTAGAAGTCGTTAGGGGTATAGATTTGTAAATTTTCAAAACTAAAATATACTTTTGTAAATATTTTTTTTAAAAAAATATAAAAATAAAAAAATCGCAGTTTGCAAGCTACAATTGCCAGCATTTAAATTTGTTTTTTTTAATTTACATTTGATCTTGGGACGAATTACTATAGCTATGAGCAAATGTGAACCAGAATAGTAGTAACTGCATCCCAAATATTTAGATCCACGAATAAAAGATGGTAAGGTTTTTCTTGAGAACTGAACTCATGGTGAGCCATACACTGCTGATCTGTTAGCAACAAACTTGCACAACTCTAATTGCATGGCCAACTGAATAATTGATGCGTACCATATAACCTCATGGCTGTCGCAGTTTATCTTCTAATGGTTGCTGCTGCCTGCTGGTACTCCGGAAAAATGGTTACTACTGCCATGGTAGTAATGCATACATGACTGCAATTCAGCTTTCAGCATGAGAAAACTACAGCATTCTATTCCTGATGAGAAATGCATCCAAAGACTAAGAAAATTATCAGGAGATCAACTGATCACAATGAAATCTATCACCAAAGTTTAGTGAAATGAACATAAAGTATACATTGCGAATGTCACCGCCATGGTTACATCCTAAACAATGTATCATCAACAGAGAGTGAGAACGCAAATTCAACGCTGAAACGGCAACCTATCTTGCCACTACAAGGATTAGAACCTGACCATAATCGCCATCTGACACAGCTAAACAATCGAAGAGCTCACCGGAGCAGCACGAACATCTGATCGCACATTGACAGCGCCGCCGCCACGATGAGCGCTGCGTCCGCGTTGAGCATTGCCAGTAGAACCCACCCGTGAACGGTCACTTGGCTCCTGCGACGATGGGAGCTTCTGCTTGCTCTGCCACGACAGCTCCAGTGGGCTGACCGCGCCGCTGCTGAGCTGCTCTACCTCGTCGCCGTTGTTGGACTGCGAGGCCGTCCATGTCCGGTCTGTGGAATCGACGGAAGTGGGCTCCCACGAGGGCGTCCACGGGTTGCCGGCAAAGCTGTTGCTCCCGGCCGACTCCTGCGGCTCCGTCTCGCCGCGGATGTCCCGCACGGAGACGTACTTGTGCAGGCTCGGCTCCATGAGGTCGTCCTTCACCACGACCTCCGACTCAACGACGACCGTGCCGCCGGCTGCCGCCTTGCCGTCGCCGTACCTCCCGTTGGCTGAGCACTTGTCGTTGGCCGACTGGTCCAGCTCGAAGCTCTTGTTCTCCGACGAGGACGAGTTGAGGTCTGCAACCGCCTCGAGGATGGAGCAGGCCTTCGATACGCAGGCCGGGAGGGAGAACGCTGGCGCCGGGGCGCCGGGGCCGGTGCTCTGCTGGTGGTAGTTCTGGATGTCCTCAAGGAGCAGGGATGCGTACGAGTTGCCATTGTTGTCGAAGTCGCGGGAGGACCTCCTCGACGACCGGCCCTTCTGGTTGACGACGCTCTCGGCTACAATGCTCACCGAGTGCGTCGCCTTCATCCTCCCGAAATTCCCTTTGGTGTCTGATGCCACGGCCTCCTCCACGATCTCCTGCTTCTCCTTCGCTGTCCGGCTTGCGGCTACCTGATCTTTCGCCCGCTCTGCCACCTTCTGCGGCAAGGCGCCGCCACTATCCATCGGTTTCTGCAACACATTTCGATGGCTTGAGTAATTTGGCGAGGAGAAAGGATAGCTCAGATTGGGAAAGTTTGAAGCTTTCGTTCATCTGTACCTTTTGGGGCCTGCCATTGTTGTTGTTATTGTGGTGATTGGCGAGTGTGTTCTCATCGAGCTCTGCCATGGGGTTGCGACGGTACGGCGACTGCTCGGCCTTCCGCGACGAGCTCCGGCTAAGGGACGGCCCGTGCGCCGGCTGCACGGCAGCATTCTCATTCCCAGCGGCCCCCGCCCTTGCCGGGGAGTTGGACCTTGGCGACGGGTACCTCTTCCCGGACGCAGCCGGCACGGGCGACGGCGCGCGCCCCTTCTCCCTGGCCGGGACAGACACCATCTTCCCCGGCTGCTGCCGCGAGGCCCGCTCGCCGCTCGCCGTAGCGGGGACGCTATCCGCGCGCCTCCCTGGGGACCGACTCACTCTCCTGCTCCCATTTCCGCCGCTCCTCTCGTGGCTCCCCGACCGCTTCCGCTCCGGCGTCCTCCGGCGAGGCGACGGCCTGGACACGGCGGCACCCTGCCTCTGCCAGTCGCAGTCCTCGTCCACGCCGCCGCCTCTCCCCTCGAGGTCGAAATCATAACTCCTCTTAGATCCGGAGTACCTCCGGTGCCCTCCGCCGCTCTCACCGGACGCTACCTTCCCCGATGCCGACGAGCTCCGGCTGAGCCGGCCGCACTGGATCAGGATGGCATCCACCTCTTCCTTGGTGCAGCTCGAGGTCCGCACCGGCACCCTGCTCACCACAACGGGCTTCGCCTCTTCTTCCGGAACCGGCCTCTTCACCTCCTGTAACTCACCATTCTCCCCGGCGGCGACCTCGGCAGCAGCCGCGGCCGCGGCAGCCTTGACGACGAACACCGTCCTCTTGTCGGCCGCCGGCTCCTCCGCCTTGGGAACAGCCTTCTTGGACGGCGCCGGCTTCGCTTGCGGCGCCTTCTTGGCCTCCGAAACTACCGCGACCTCCTTAGCACCAGCTTTCTTACCGCCGACGACACCACCGCTCTTCTTGGCCTCATTGCACGGCTGCTCCTCTCGCCGCCGCCTCACTTGTTGCTTCTTGCTGAAACAGAGACCCATGGGGGGCCTCGGGCCTCGGCCGCAGTCGGGGATGGGCGGATTTGGGAGGAGCTCGGGTTGGGGGTGGGACGGAGGTGAGACGTGGGATTAGAGGAGGTTTTGTGGGTTGAGTGTGTTTTGAACCGTGGTGTCTGCAACAACCGAGGAAAGCGAAGCCAGATGCGGCAGAGGAGGGGTGGATTTCAAAATTTTCTGTTCCGTCGTCGGGGTGCGTGCCCGGCCGCAGCGGCGCTCGACGCGCGTGCTCCACAGGACAACGCCGTTGGGGTGACGGAGTATGCTTTGGCACAGGGAATGCTTGAGCCTGAGCGTCGGAGGGCTGGCTAGCTGGGCCAGTGGCTCACCTCTATCTAAGAAAAAAAAAGCTTTAAATATTTTGTGTGCCAATATATATATGCACAACTTATTAGCAAAATTTTAAATATTTTTCTCCTAAATAGCGTATCCGATCTACGATTTGATTGTATCGTTGTGTTCATTGCAATTAAATTTTTACAAAAAAAAAAATCTCAGTTGATTATATTATGATGTAAAAAATATATATTTTAACAATTACAATTCGATGTTTCATACACGAGAGCAAAATGTTTCAATAAACATTTTACGGTGTTTCATATTTTTAACAAACCAAAAGAAACATCTGAAATATTTTTCACCAAATGTTAAAATATATAAATATTTTCTGTTAAAATATTTTTTATTAAATAATAAAACATCTAAAATATTTTTCTATACATGATAAAACAACACCGTTCGATAATTGCAGCGTCGGGCTAGTCCTCCCCTTTGGCACGGCTCTCCCAGTGAGAGTCGCACACTCGCACTCACACAGGCGACAGTACAACTCAGCGAACTCACTCAACAAGCTTAGTCACAAGTATTTACAGTAGCTACAGTTTCTCGTCGTTGATTTGGATTCATACTAATCCCAGGGATATGTGCTGTTTGTTTCCCAAAAGGGAGTTCTTTCTGCAAATTATACCCCATAATTACAAGGCTGTCTGGTCCCAAGGTGGCAGGCAGTCAGGCAAGCGTCGATGCATCCGGAAGCACACTGTACTCTACATCCAACCAGCTATGGAATGGATTCAAATTTGAGTCCATCATCAAGATACGTTAACCGTATGATCCACGTACTTCACTGTTCTGAGAGCGTGACGGGTGGATGATACTCTCGGATTTTTTTATACTTTTTTGAACTTAAAAAGGGACGACCGTTGTAATCTTGTTCATTCGTCGCTTGCAAACAAGCCGACGCATTGGAGCGACTCGCGGAGCTTTGTTTGGAGAGCATCTCTTTTTCACGTGACGAGAATTTGCAGCTGATGTATCAGATCCAGGTAAAAGACGATTCCGTCACCCTTGATTGGCTGACGTTCTCTCACAAATTGACCGGATTGGGGTATCCCACAGAATTTCACGCACGCTAAACAACCGGATAAAACATCAGCTCGGGCAGTACATTACCATGACTGCTGACTGCAAGTACGTCTCACATGCGAACCGGTGCTAACAGCAACGGCCATTAACCATGCATTAAGGATTAACTCAGCAATTGGACGGGCCATTCATGTTATCATGTCCGTGGGTACAACTGTGGAAGGTAGGAAGAGTGATACTCGAAACTCCGCTACACCGCATTTCTTTTCCCAACTGAACGGGCTGAAATTCACAGATTTTATTTCTTTTTACTCTACGGAGCGAAGGAGAGTAGGTAAAGAATGACGCGGAAGAAGTTTCTGATTTTTCCTCAGTCATCTAGGAATCCAGAGCTGAAACAGTACTTCTCTGACATTGCATCAAGGCTGCGAGCATTCGCCTCGATCATCAATCAAGCAGCATCCATCTCGCCCTACTACACAACAAAGACGTCGAAAGAAATAACAACACAACCATTCATCATCCACACTACATACAACGGCACCTCTCTCTCCCGCAAACCGGGAAAACAGGACCTCGAGCAACAACCCTAAGACAACCACTAAAACGCTACCCCGCCTAGAGAGTACAGACCTTCACCTGCTAACCTCATTCTCATTACCCTCATGAACCCAGCTTGCGGATGATGCTCACATAATCTAATTCCTACATTACTAATGCGAGATAAGGAACACAAATGATTAACGAGCGCCATAAAACGAATAAGTAAAAGGCATAGCAGATGGCATGCGCCCATTTGGAAGACTGTCACATGAGTACATGACCAAAGCATAGGTGAAGGTAGCGGCTTCCTAGGGTTAATAGCGGTGTGCATTGGGCAACTTCGGTCAGTCCAAGTACTTCGGTTAGCAAGGCATGACACCGAATTCACCAAAGTTACTTCGGTCTTTTAGTTCTTACGCCCGAATTAACGACCTACGACCAAGATTTCATTCTCGGTCTTTTCGGTCCGATCTTTGGTGCTCAGTTTTTATGCCCACCGCTAATTATGTGATACAGTGCAATAGTGTAAAAATAAAGAAGAAACTTTTGTTCAGATAATACCTTTTGGAGAAAAAAATGATGCAATCTCATCAATACAGAGCATGAGAGTGAATGACCAAGTTCCATATGCTAATGTGAACATTAATTTTCATTCTGCAAGGACAAATAAAGAATTTTCTCTAATTTCTACGTGTATATTGACCCGATTAACCATACATCCAGATAAAGGAAGAAAAATGTAGCATGTTGACAGTTTCTATGTGTCAGTGTAACCTACAACTGAACTATAATAAATGAACAATGTTCAGAGTGTGAAGACGTTACAACAGAAACTCAGGATCCAGCAGAAGGGGAAACAAAATCCACGAGCTAAGAACTTGAGATCAACGAATTATGCAGGATGTGATAGATCATGCCAGAATAAACAACAGCTCAAAAATAAAGGGATGAAAATTGATTAATCTTCTTTCAATCTATGTTGAATTGTTGATCAAAATAAAAGGAAAGGAAGAAACATTTTCCTTCGAGTGAACATTATGTCAGATTTCTAGAATCTGTTGCTATCATCTTCCAGAGTAAAATTACCTCAAAAGAATCAGTATATGAGCATCAGGATGATAAAAAAGGACACCGGCACACAAGCTAAAGAGAACATAGGAATTGTTGAACTCAGCTTCAATTTGATTCTCAAGGTATGATTCACATATCACAATCATGTAAAATCAAATGTTCATTTGTACTGGAAGCAAATGAATTTTCACAATTGGAAGCATCTGTTTAAATAAATATGAATGGTAGTCTTAAAGACCACTTAGTGATTGGGTAGAGCCAGTTTAAAATTTTCTGGCCCTTGTTGAGGGTTTGTTTTTATTTCCTTGCTCATTCTCCCTATAAATTGAAAAAAAAAAACAGGCTCCCCTTCTATTTACCAGTAAAAAAAAGAGTTGTGACAATTTCTTGTGCAATAAAAGAGAATCTGCCCCCAATTAACAAAAATAAAGGTCTCACAGCAAGACAAAAGTATCACCATTGGTCTATTGGCAAAGTATATCCAGATAAGTAGTATCATGTCATAGAATTGGCTGGCAGCAGTTCTGGTGCAATCACAACCTACGGTAATGTGTATTAATTTTGTGAATGAACTAGAAAGGATTGAAAAAAAAAGAACTTGCGCTTATTTTTTTCAGCACCTGAAAACATAGAGAAGCAAATGTGTAATATGTAGATCAAACCAGACTTGAAAGACATACTTCAATATAACACTCATTTCCATAATTCCGTGGATTAGATAACTTGCAAGATCCCTTTATTACCTACCAAAAATAAATTCAGATCCTAACTCATCCATCTTATAGACTTAGAACCACTTCATCAGGTTATTGCTTAGCAGTAAGCACCCTGTCAAGCACAGTAGAGCATGACCAGCAAGTATATCCTCATACGGAAAATTTCCAGCATTGATGACTTGGTGATTTCTATCTTGAAAGAATCAACATGTGCTATAAATAACTAAGTGCATTTAGCTTCACACTGGACCTAATCAGAAGGTCTGTAATCTGTATTTGAGGCAATCAGGCAAACTACAGGAAATAGCTTAAATACCCTCCACAATCCAGTTCATTTGCCATCTATGTTTGCTCAGGTTCAAACAGGTATATGCACAGGCCAAACCTAAAGCATGGCTCTAACTTGACAGATCGAGATTCAAGGGAACTCAACTAGAACATTGAATACATTTCATACCATGTAACTCCACTGGAAACACGCAAGGCTAACTCAGTGAGGCCATGTGTAATGAACAGAGGAACGAAAAACGAGACTATGGTAAAAGCCTTGTGACCAGTTCTGGTAATTTACTAGTTTGAGGAGTAAACTGAGACGCCAGCAATAGTTGAGGCCTTGAGGAACCAATTGTACTACTAAGAATTAACCCGTCTAGTTTAGTTGGTTAGCAACCAAGTTCTGAATGCCCAAATGGTTCTCAATGCTGTTACAGCACCAACCAAATAAGCTCATAACAATTGAAATTTGGAAGGACACACGTCGACCAATAGATAAACACGATCCAGTGTTCCAATTAAGTGCTAAAAGGTTACACTAGTCAGAGAAATCGATCTCCATCATTATGGGCAGCATATTCTAGAAGCAACAAATTCTCTTCAAAGAAATAACTAGAAAAATTACTACTGAATGCGGTCAACAACAGAATCATCAGTATAACCATTTTCATTCATAACTGTCATAATCCGCACCATTCTTGGTTTCTCACATTTCAAAATGTTGATGTTTAACAGAACTACAGAAGAGTGAGGAAGAGCATACAACACGTAAACAAACAACAACTTACTTGCGATCTCCTCGCACCCTCTTCAATCTTCTCTTCTAATATACAGATGCTGCATCCACAGCCATGAGCCCATTATTCTGTAAGAGACCTATTAGGCTATTCGTCTCCGTCTCCGACGAGCTCGAACTCGTCTTCCCGGAGGTGGGCGAAGAACCGGACCGGTTTGTTCTGCCCATCCACCCTGAGCTCGAACTCCACCTTGAAAGGGAGATTGGCCGTGATGCGCATGCCCTTCCAGACGCCGATGTACTGCTTGACCACGCCCTCCATTCCACGGAGGTTCAGGTCCGGCGCCTTGGAGACGTGGTGGACGCGGACCGGCGCCGTGACGCGCACGCGCTTGGCGATCTTGGGGGCCGCAGCGGCCTCCTCGGCGGCCACGTCCGAGGACGACAACGATACGTCGCCCCGGACGACAACCTGGCGGGAGGTGCGGAGGCGCCCGGGGCACCGCGGCGGCGGGAGGCAGCGAGCGGTCGTGGGCGTTGGCGGGAGGAGGCTGCGGTGCGTGAGCCGGAACGAGGTGGAGGGGGACGCCACGGCGGTGGCGGTGGCGGGTGCCATCGGCACGGTTGGTGGCCGTGTGGGGAATTGCATCGAGCAGGTGGTGCGCACGTGAGGATAAGAGATGCGGAGCCAGCTGAAAGGTTGGGGTGGATGGCGATTGGTGAGTCACTGATTTGCGACCATCCGAAGAGTCATTTGATCCTCCGAGCCAACCAAGTTCACTAAAGCGGGACAAGTCATTAGGATATTGTCGGAGGATGAAACTCCAACTGCGGAAAGTCCAGAGACCCCCCTTTGGGATTCGGCAAGGGGAGTAGTTCTCCTCAGGTGAATACGACGTCCGGTGGAAGAAAGGTCGAACGATGGAAGAAAGGATGGCACACAAGGGACAGGAGGATTTAGACAGGTTCGGGCCGCTCGGAACCGTAATACCCTACTCCTGTGTGTATGCTATGTGGAGATGAATGCGGTATGACTGTTACAAGGTGAGCTCAGCCTGCTTGCCGGAGCTGAGGAAGAAGAACAGTAGCTAGAGAGTGAGCTCGGGAGCAGAGAGCCGAGAGTTAGAGGTCCTTAGTTCAGTCTGTCCCCCCCAGCCTGAGGTATGGATCCTCCTTTTATCATCCACAAGGGAAATCCACAGTGCCTGGCATGAGAGAGAGAGAGAGAGAAAACACTGTCTTATCGCACGTCTCCGCTTGCTGCCACCTGCTACGCCCACGCCGGGGTAGGTCGGCTGCGGGCGGCCTAGTCTTCGGGACGTGAGGATGTGACGGGATCTGACGGAGCGTCTGGTCGTCTGGTCGTCTTGGTTGATGGAGTGGGGAGACGTGACGGCTCACGCTTCTGCTGCGTGGAAAAAGGGGCCTGCATAGTCAAAAGGTTCTGACTACACAGGAAGCAGGCCCACGGAAGCCAGGCGCGTCACGCCCCGTCGCATCATCATCAATGTGGGTGGTTGGAGAGCCGATGCACTTGAGTCAGGCTCGTGCCCGGGTCCCGGAATCGAGAGGCGAGGCCCGGGCACGGGAAGCAGCGCCCGGGACCGGGCGCCGGGCACGGGAAGTGGCTCCCGGAACCGGAACCGAGGCCCCGGGTGCCGGGGGTGATCACGGTCCTCGGGCCCCCCGGTACTTGGCCGGAGGAAGGCGGTAGCCGCCCGTTGCCGGTGCAGAATATAGCCCCCGGGGAAGCTGACGTGGCAGAGGATGTCCCCGTGACTGTGGGGACCCCCAGTCCCGTTTCGCCGACAGTGGCCCCTGGCCCTGTTGCTCAGCCGGAACTGCTCCGGGCAGGAACAGGGCCATGTCTTCCAAGAAACGAGGGGACGCTGGGTCCGCTTGGTTCGTCTTGAGCTGGTGGAGCTTGGTTCATTGGGAACAGATATGGCCGGGACCCGGAGGCCCCGGCTGTAATGCGGCGGATATGTGTCCGGGGTTCGGGGGCCCCGGGCTGAAAATATGGAATGAATCGGGCGGCCTGCCCGGACTCGTGCTCGCCGGGGTGATGCTTGTCCGGGAGACCGTGCCCCATCTGGTTGTGGGAGTGTTGAGGGAGCCGTGCTGGTTCGCGAGGAGGCGCAGGAAGCCGTGGCCGAGGTGCTGCAACGAAGGCAAGGTTCCTCGACCGCGGCGAGCACCTCGTGGAGCCGATGGCCGATGAAGAGGCTGACGAGGGCGGCAGTTCCCTTCTAACTCCGCCTGCGGCTGTCTTCCGGGCCGAGCGTGCAGCGAGGCTGCTGGGAATAGGATGTTTCTACAGATAGTTTTGTGAAGATGCTTGATGTGCCTAGAGATGGAGCTCGGACTCGCTTCCCTCGCGAGCCTCGAGACTGGGGAGAGGCATGTGCTCAGGACCCGGGGGCCCCGGCTGTCATGCGGAGGATATGTGTTCGGGACCCGGGGGCCCCGGACTGGAATATAGTTTTGATATAGGCCGGGTTCCGGGGGGCCGGGCTTGAATATGGGATGTGAGACGACCTTCCGGACGCATTCTCGCCGGGGCGGTGCTGTCCGGGTTATCGCGCCCTATTCCGGGTGTCGCGTTCCTAGGCTTGCACTCGCCTTGGCAAGGCCGCCCTGGTTCGGCACATCGGTGTCGGGCCCGGGGCGCGGATTCGGGAATCTGTACCTCGGCTCAAATATGTGCCTGGGACCCAGGGCCCCGGACTGAAATGTGGTTTGACGCGGTCGATATGTGCCCGGGCACAGGGGCCCGGGTAAGGATATGGACCATATCGGGACGACTTCCTTGCCGAGGCGATGCTGGTTATGAGCAAGGAGCGGCACCTCGCTGAAGAAGAATTCCGGCCTCTGTTATATGCTCTCTGGTCCTGGCCTGTCAGGGGCCGTGCTCGGGCTCAGCTTCCTCGGGAGGGAGCGAGCTCTCGACACCGGGAGAAGATCCTCAACCGGGAACTAATCATCCGGGAGCGGCCGATCTATCGGGAGCGGTCGGTCAACCGGGAGCAGTCGATCAACCGGGAACTAATCAACCGGGAGCGGCCGATCAACCGGGAGAGAGCGAACTCTCGAGACCGGGAGAAGATCCTCAACCGGGAACAGCCGATCAACCAGGAACAGATCAATCGGGGGCGGCCGATCAACCGGGAGCAGCCGATCAACCGAGAACTAATCATCCGGGAGCGGCCGATCTATCGGGAGCGGTCGGTCAACCGGGAGCAGCCGATCAACCAGGAACTAATCAACCGGGAGCGGCCGATCAACCGGGAGCGAGCGAACTCTCGAGCCCGGGAGAAGATCTTCAACCGGGAACAGCCGATCAACCAGGAACGGTTCAACCGGGGGCGGCCGATCAACCAGGAACGGCCGTTCAACCGGGAACTTCCCGACCGGGAGCGGCCGGCCCGGACTCGCGCTCGACAGGGCGCCGTGGTCCGGATTATCATACCCTATATGTGTCCGAGACCCAGAGGCCCCGGACTGAGTCGGGACGAACCGCCCGGACTTGCCATCGCGTCCGACGAAGTCCGGGTGGCCGTACCCTTTGTGTGTCCGGGACCGGGCGCCCGGGTCCGGGCACGGGATGGTCCTCCTCTGACAACGCCCGGGGTCCGGTCAGAAGAAGGCCAGCGACCTCTCCCCGTGCGAGGGCGTCTCCGGGCGCGAGCATCTGGTGGAGCCGATGGCCGACGAAGAGTCCGGGGAAGGCGCCGGTTTCCTGCTGGCACCATCCGCGGCCGCCTTTGGGGCCCGGGGGCCTTCCATGCCCCCGAGCGCTCCCCTTCCGACGCCGCCCGGGGTCCGGTATAAAGTACACCGGTGACCTCCCCCCGTGTGGCGACATCTCTGGGCCTCGCTCGTACTTGCGCTCTGATCCCACCGATTTTGCCTGTCTTATACAAAGAGAAACATTTGTTGGTGTATATAATGATGTTGACATTCTCGTACCTCTGCTCATTGTGTTGTTCGGAGGTTGCTGGTAATCGGGAACGCCGAGTACCGGGCGTCGTCCGACAGCGAGATCCAGCAGCTGCGAACAGCCGTTGCGCCTGAGGCCCCTGTCCGGGC
Source organism: Oryza meyeriana var. granulata (assembly GCA_003991445.1). NCBI lineage: Eukaryota > Viridiplantae > Streptophyta > Magnoliopsida > Poales > Poaceae > Oryza > Oryza meyeriana. Next base: position 125,754 of record RYFJ01001450.1, on the reverse strand, counting down.
CCTGGCGCAGCCGCCTGTTCGGGAGTTTGGTCCTTAGGGCCGACGAACGCGACGATTGAACACCCTGGGAGCTCGGTCCCCGGGGGCGCGAGCAGTTCGGACGCGAGTCTTGCGAAGCGTCGAAGTCCGTAGGTCCAGCCCCTTCCGTCTTCTAGGTCCGGGGGCCCTCCGTGCCCCCGGGCGCCATTGGCCTAGGGAGCACAGCGAGGCCGCGAGAACAGACTCTTGACTCGCCGGGAGACCCTCGGGAACTACCCCTGACCGGGCACGGGGTCGTCTGGCAGCGAAGCCCCGGCCGGGCACCGCAGCGCGCCCCGGGAACCTAGGTTGGCCATGCAATCGGGAGAAGAATACAAATTGAGCAGTATGTAAGTTTGGATAAGGTTACGTATCTGGGGGTTGCGAAGGGCGCTGTGGTTCCATGAGCACAATCCCGGGGACACGAGCGTTGCTAGCCCCCGGTCCGGGACTCGGCACCGGATGTGACTCTGGGATGGGGCCGGGCATCGTCCCGGCCCGAAAATGCCTTCTCCGGGCGCATTCACCTCGGGCCCGGGAACGCCGAGTACCCGGCGCCATCCGGCTCGGAGCTGCCGGCCCCGGGAGCTCGGTCCCCAGCGACGCGAGGGACTGGGCGCGAGCCTTGAGGCTTGACCCCTTCCGTCTTCCGGACCCGGGGGCCCTCCATGCCCCCGGGCGCTAGCCATCGGCCTCGGGGGCGCAGTGAGGTTGCCGGAAGACGATGAGATGGGGCACCCGGCCGGCGTGGAGGTTTGGAAAACCTACCCAGACCTGCGGGAGACGGGTCTAATCTGCGCGCAGAGATTTGTGAGAGCATTTGGCTCGTCCCCTTGTTCACTCCATGCTACGAATCGTGGCGTCGATCATCTCCCGGACGTGGCTTCAGAGTCGCAACCGTGCGGAGGGAAAGATCACGCATAGCCATTTCACCCTCTACCTCCGGAAAGAATGGACCCCGAAGCCAGCCAGGCAAGGCGCCGGAGCCGCCGGGACCCGGGGCGCCTCCCGGAGGGCGCCCTCAAGTCCCTGCGAGCTCGACAACGCCCTGGACCTAGCACGTCAGGATACGATTACTCGTCGGTAGGGGACTGATGACAATGCGTGGACCCTAACCGTCGCACGGGCGCAGCCTGATTATACCCCCAAGGGATGAGACAGCCACGAGCGCAACACATGGAAACAGACGAAAGGGACGACACCGGGAAAAATATTAAAATGCTGTTTATATGAAAGCGTATACACATGGGGGCCTCGGCCAGCGCCGAGATTTTGAGAAATCCGGCGCTGGCCCGGGCACACCGGAACTTACAGGATGTATTTATAGATGGAATTTGTGAAGATGCTCCTAGGCCTACCGAGCCCGGTCGGGAAACATCGATCACCGGGAAGGGGCCTTCCCACGGGGGAAAGGTTTATTTCATTCCGACCCGTGCGAGGACACGGCGGAGATTCTAACCCCAACCTGAAGTGATCGGGCCCGAACCTTACGCCAAAGATAGCGCTTGAGGCCTTGCTGGTAACGAGCGACGCGAAGCGGGGCGCGCCGTCTTCGTTCCTCGAGGAAGTCGAGGCTGTCGAGCTGCGTGTTGTCGTGGTTGATGTCACCGATGTAGCGCTGTATCCGGGGAGAGCCGAAGGTGAGCTCTGACAGCTGAACGGCTTCGGCCCCGTACACCGGGAAGGAATGGGGTCTCCCCGGTCGCCCGGCTTGGAGTGGCACGATCCGCCCTCAGGACCGCCGGGAGCTTCGTCGCTCCACTTGACGCCATGCCTTCTGAGGTCGCTGTAGGATCTTGTCTTGAGGCTCCGCAGGATCTCCGTGTTCGCCCGCCCAGCCTGCCCATTGCTCGTAGGGTGGTCGGGGGAAGCGAAGTAGAGCCTGATGCCGATGTCGGAGCGGTACTCGCAGATGAGCTTGCTCGTGAAACTGCGCGCCGTTGTTGGTGACGATTCGACGTGGTGTAGCATTGCAGAGTACCTCACCGACGAAGTACACCTGCATTTGTTACGCGCTTCTCGATCTCGGCCCGACGGGGGCCGGTAGCCCGGGCTCAACTCCGCCGAAAGGGAGCGAGCACTTCGCGGCCAGGGGTACATATAGACCCGAGGGGCCCGGGGGCGCCGGCTGGAATGTGGTTTGATATATGCTGGGATCCGGAGGCCCGGGCTTGGATGTTCCGGGTGCCGCGTCCAAGACTCGCGCTCGCCTTGGCGAGGCGGCCTGGGTTCCGGCTCCCCAGAGTCGGGCATGGACGTGGACCCCGGGACATGGTCCCGGGACCCTTGGCCCCGCTCAGATGGTCTGGATATGCGCTCGGGACCCGGGGGCCCCGGACTAAGGCATAGTATGAATCGGCGCGACTTCCCCGGACTCGCTCTCGCCGGGGCGGTGTTGTCTGGGTGGTCGCGCCTTCTATTGCTGCACCCGGTCGGGGGCGGGATTCGGACCGTCCGCCTGGGGACCGGACCGTCCGGATTTCGATGATCGGACCGTCCACTTAGGGACCGGACCGTCCGAATCCCGACGGTCGGACCGTCCATCGAGGGATCGGACCGTCCAAACCTCCTTGATCGGGCTTGGCCTGCTGCCGCTCCTGGTGGAACTTCCTGACGCGCATGGCCAACTTCTGGACGGCGCGGCACTCCGAGAGGTCGTGCAAGTCCGTCTCATGGACGGCGCACCACCCCCGGGCTATGGCCGGCTCGAGACGCTCGGCCAAGCCCTGGACGGCTCGGCACTCCGTGATGTCGTGCCGGTCCGTGTCGTGGAAGGCACACCACCCCCGGGCTACTGCTGGCTTGAGACGCTTGGCCATGCCCTGGACGGTGCGGCACTCCGTGATGTCGTGCCGATCCGTAGCGTGGTAGGCGCACCACCCCCGGGCTACCGCCGGGTTGAGACACTCGGCTGAGCCCTGGATGGCGCGGCACTCCGAGAGGTCGTGCCAGCCCGTCTGGTGGAGAGGGCACCACTTTCGGGCCGTCGCCGGCGGCGGCGGCGGCGGCGCACGTGCGGCCTTCTGCCGCTTGCCGCCGTCATCGCCTCCGCGGGCAACATGGCTCCAGGGGTCGCCCGTAGCCGCCAAGGCGAAGTCCTCGGCGGCCTTCCTGGCCTTCTGGCGTTTCCTCCCGTTCCGCCGTGACGTGGAACGTGAGAGCTCGCCACTCTCTCCAGGGCCCCTGTCGGGGGCCACATTGCCCGGCGGGGTGTAGCCGCCGGACCCCTCGCCGTAGTCTCGACGATGATGGTGGCCTCCTGCCATGGAGTGCGCCGGTGTGGGAGACGCCGGCATGACACCTGAAAAGGAAACTCCCCCTACCTGGCGCGCCAGCTGTCGGAGGATGAAACTCCAACTGCGGGAAGTCCGGAGACCCCCCTTTGGGATTCGACCAGGGGAGTAGTTCTCAGGCGAATGCGGCGTCCGGTGGAAGAAGGGTCGAACGATGGAAGAAAGGATGGCACACAAGGGACAGGAGGATTTAGACAGGTTCGGGCCGCTCGGAAGCGTAATACCCTACTCCTGTGTGTATGCTATGTGGAGATGAATGCGGTATGACTGTTACAAGGTGAGCTCAGCCCGCTTGTCGGAGCTGAGGAAGAAGAACAGTAGCTAGAGAGTGAGCTCGGGAGCAGAGAGCCGAGAGTTAGAGGTCCTTAGTTCAGTCTGTCCCTCCCAGCCTGAGGCATGGATCCTCCTTTTATCATCCACAAGGGGAATCCACAGTGCCTGGCATGAGAGAGAGAGAGAGAAAACACTGTCTTGACGCACGTCTCCGCCTGCTGCCACCTGCTACGCCCACGCCGGGGTAGGTCGGCTGCGGGCGGCCTAGTCTTCGGGACGTGAGGATGTGACGGGATCTGACGGAGCGTCTGGTCGTCTAGTCGTCTTGGTTGATGGAGCGGGGAGACGTGACGGCTCACGCTTCTGCTGCGTGGAAAAAGGGGCCTGCATAGTCAAAAGGTTCTGACTACACAGGAAGCAGGCCTACGGAAGCCAGGCGCGTCACGCCCCGTCGCATCGTCATCAATGTGGGTGGTTGGAGAGCCGATGCACTTGAGTCAGGCTCGTGCCCGGGTCCCGGAATCGAGAGGCGAGGCCCGGGCACGGGAAGCGGCGCCCGAGACCAGGCGCCGGGCACGGGAAGTGGCTCCCGGAACCGGAACCGAGGCCCCGGGTGCCGGGGGTGATCACGGTCCTCGGGCCCCCCGGTACTTGGCCGGAGGAAGGCGGTAGCCGCCCGTTGCCGGTGCAGAATATAGCCCCCGGGGAAGCTGACGTGGCAGAGGATTCACGCGTCCCCGCGACTGTGGGGACCCCTAGTCCCGTTTCGCCGACAGATATAATTAATTAAGTTTTAGTTACTATAAATTTGAATAATAAATTTGTTTGATTTTTTAAGCAAGTTTTATATAGAAAATTTTATAAAAAATATACCGTTTAGTAGTTCGGGAAGTATGCTTACGGAAAACAAGGAGTTTTTTTATCGCTCCTTGTATCTTCGAAAGGTGCCTAAGGGAGGTTTGAATCAGCCTATTATGGTTATTTTCTCGTTTTTTACGAGTATGTTTTGAAACCCTTAAACTATGTTTTTTAAATACTTTATATATATAAGTTTTTTAAAAGTATCAGATAAATCTATTTTTCAAGTTTGTAATGGTTAATACTTGATTAATTATGCACTAATGATTTATCTTATTTTACATGTCGCTTATAAACTAAAGCCATAAGCTCTTTCAAATGGTGCGTAAGCCTAAGCTGAATTTCATGCATGCTTGCACCATGTTGTAGATAAATGAACGAAAAACACAGGAATAAAAAAAATTACAAGCATAGAATTAAATGTAAATTGAAAAAACTAAAAAGATACAAAACATAAAAATTGTAAAGTTTTTTGTTTGAGTTTCTTTAAAATATTAGATAAATCTATTTTTCAGGTTTGTAATAGTTAATAATCGATTAATCATACACTAATAATTTATCTTATTTTATGTGTTACTTATAAGTTAAAGCTATAAACTCTTTCCAACGGTGTCTAAGCCTAAGCTGAATTTCATGCATGATTTCACCATGTTCTAGATAAATGCACGGAAAACACAGGAATAAAAAAATTACAAGCATAGAATTAAATGTAAATTGAAAAAACTAAAAAAAATACAAAACATAAAAATTGTAGAGTTTTTTTGTTTGGATTACATAAACTAGTTGGGCAGCCCGTGCAATTGCGTGGCTAGATTTCCTTTAATTTAAAGCACCAAATGGTATAACTTATACATATATAATTGAGAATATTTTATAAGCTTTGATTCAACAAAATAATGATCGATCCTATACGGATTTTGATGCCCCCTCATCCTTATTCTGTGTAAGGTTTACTCTCTCTGTCACAAAATAAACAAATTCTTAATTTTCTAAGAAAAAATTACTCCCTTTGGTTTCTAATATTTGACACAGTTAAATTTTAGTCCTATGTTTAACTATTTATCTTATTTAAAAATGTTGTACAGCGATCCTTGCAAATTTGGTGATAATGTGACTGTAGGAAACCTGATTTTTTGCCGGTCGCAAGGTGCCTCTTTTTTGGCCGAATGTCGCGTTCTGCTGATTGCATGGTTAATTATTGAGGAGACGGGATTCGCCATGGACTTGGAGATAACATTGTATGCGGACAGGTGCTAATATGCTGTGCGTCCAATGAGTTTTTTCTTGTCTGCATGTGATTTCTACTCCAGCTGTGCGGACAGTACTTTTGCATGGGCAATTAAATTTCCTAGCTAGCTTTTGATTCCTGGACTATGGTGTCACGATGGCACGCGCCAGATTCTATTGCCACGCTCTTTCACTTGCGTGATTGTGTCCGATTCATCAAAACAGTACTATCTCAGAGTGTTCAAATTGGAAAGAGGACAACCGGGTCAAAATTTTATAAAAATTTTAATTAAATCTCAACCGTTATAATCTAAATCTACTATGATCTAACGGTGTATTTTTTTTCTCCACGTGGCTAACACCAATTTATATTATGATGCCAAGTTATTTAGTATATTTTTTCTGCATAGTTAACTTCAAAATTTTTTTAGATTAGTCGACTTGCTAGCTATATTTATTATTGCACATATAGAGGCATGTCTTTGGGATGGGAGAGCTTATAAATCAAGTGCGGCTCGTATTTTGATTTTCTTATCCCTGAGTTTATCCTTCTTAGATTAATTTATATAATTTTATTGTTCTCGTTCTTTCAACTGATTTCTCCACTTTTATCATTCTTTATTTAAAGAGCTGCCATTTTGTCACGGACCCCAAAATATTGTTGTTCTATAGACAATGTTCACCTAGACGCTGTACGCTAGACGGACGGCGACCCTCGGTCTAGAGTCTAGACAGTTTAGACAAAAGTCTAGACGGTCTAGACGATATACCGTACATTATACTATCGGCATATATTTTTGGCATATATGTAAATACACTCAACAAGTCAACATGTTCCAGAGAATATTTGAGAGTGACAAAAGTTGGATTTAAGTGTTACCGTATTTTGCAGGAATGAATCTTCCATTAGCTTCAAATTAAACCTTCCATTATCCTCAAACTCATCATAACACTTTGAATTATTTTCCTAAAGTGTCGGCGAAACGGGATTGGGGGTCCCACATACCTCGGGGACGCGTGAGTCTTCGGCCACGTCAGCTCCTCCAGGGCCACATCCTGCACCGGCGACGGCCGGCTACAGCCTTCTTTCGGTCAAGTAAGGGGGCTCGAGGACATCCCCGGTCCCGGGTCTCTCCCCCGTGCCCGGGGCCTCGGCTTCGGTTTTGGGGCGCGCCCTCGGACGCATATCTGGGACTTCCTGGGCCCGGGTCTCGCTCCTGGGCCCGGGGCCCACAGCTCTCTTCCCGGGGCACGCCCCCAGGACACATCACTAGGATTTCCCGGGCCCGGGTCACGCGCCCTGGTCCTGGGACGCTCCATGGTCGGGCCCCAGGTTTCGCTGCCCGGTCCCGAGGCCACAGGCTCCATGCTCGGGCCCCGGGTCTCGTCCCCGGTCCCGGGAAGCTCCGTTCCCGGGCCCCGGATCTCGCCCCCGGGCCCGAGGCTCAAGGGCTCGGCCTCGGGGCACACCGGGACGTTCCCGGGCCCCGGGTCTCGCCCCCCGTCCCGGGACTCACAGGCTCGGTCCCGGGGCACGTTACAGAGACATCCCTGATCCCTGGCGTCGCTCCCCGGGCCCGGGACTCACATTTTCCGTCCCCAAGGAGCTCGGCGCCTTGTGTGCGTGGAGGGCTCGATGAGCTCCCGGCCCCGGGCACGAGGCCGGCTTGAGCGGATCAGCTCCCCAACTACCCGCATTAATGGTGAAGCGATGGGGCGCCTCCTGCCTGTCTCCCGGTCGGACATGCGTGCACTGTCATGATGGCCTTCCGTGGGCCCCCTCCCAGTGCGGTCAGAGAACTTTCGGCCGAGAGGGCCTCGATTCTCCACACTCTGGCAACGGAGGCGCGCGCTGTCACATCTCCATACTCCAGCCGCCCACAGCAACCCGGCAGCATGCCGACCAGACCTACAGCAGACCTGCTCCAGCCGCCCTCAGCAGCCGAGCCAGGCGGTGACTAGACATCCCTCCGGCGCAGCGCAGCAGGCGGCCGCGTGCGTGCGACAAGATAAATCGTAGCTAGCTCCCTCATGTGTACTTGGCACTGTGGACTCCCCTTGATCGATAAAAGGAGGATCCATGCCTACAGGTCGGAGGACGGGGGGGATTGGAAAGGCTCTCTCGATCTCTGGCTCCAGCTCGCTCTCTCGCTACTGATCGTCTTCTTCAGCTCGCTCTGTCTCTCTTTCCGGAAGGGAGGTCTAGCTCCAGAGCTCCGCTGAGTTCATCTTGTAACACCAAAACCACATTCATCTCCTGTTAACGCCAAAATTTGGTAAGGCCCTGTATCAGATTCGGTCAAAAGGGAAATTGCAGTCAACTGGCGGAAGTTGATCTAGAAGAGACCGATTCCGGGAGGGAGCCGTGAAGACCGCTGTTTGGTAGTTATTTACTGTATTTATTAATTAGGCAAGTGTTTATCTTTAGGAAACCTGACCTCGTGTCCGGTCAGGCCTTGTTAGCGTTTTCTGTTATAATTAGGAAATCATGAACCCTGTCCAATAAGGACTCATGTAACTCGGGGTATAAATACGTACACCCGGGGACCTTGTAAATTATCACTCGATCAATACAATTTCGGCGCATCGCCACCCTTCCGACGGGATCTTGCTTCTCGAGCCGGGATACATCGGTTAGGTCCGAACTCCTGCGAGAGGGTAAGTCTCGTCACCCTGGCTACCTATCGGCTAGGACTTCCTCGGTTAGGTCCGATATTCTAGTCGGTTTATGGTAGTCGGCTTACCACGATATATTTATTTTATCTATGGCTGCATCAGTTCAGTTTGATCTCATAGATTGATTAGGTATATCACATCATGCGTGCATAGATCGTATCGGCTTACTGGGAGCTGTTTATCATCAGTTTGTGCTACATCGGTTAGGTCCGACCTACTAAACTGCTAGCGATAAATCGGTCCTGCTAGGTCGATACTTTATGTGCAAGCATCTTATCGGGGTGCATAGCCGGTAAGTTATCATGTTTTAGCATCACGATCGCATCAGATCTATCGGCCTATCGAGATTTCGTTATCATTATCAGTCTGTGCTGCAACGGTTGGGTCCGATCTACTAGACTGAATAATAACATTATTCTTAATAAGCCGATGGGTTTTATGCGATATTGTTATTGGAGTGCTTAGCCGATAAGTTATCCCTTATTAAATATAGCCGATTATGTTGCTTGCTTTGTTATACATTCTTGTCTGCATTACTGTTACGATCGGCTAAAGGCTAGCCGATTGGTTTATTCTGCCGATCCGAGTGCGAGCACAAGCAGGTTCCCGGGCACGACCTCAGCCAAGTTCCCAGGCACGACCTCAGGTGAGGACTCGGGCACGAGCATAGGTAAGAACTCGGGCACGGATACGGATAGCGGATGGAGATCCCGGGCGCTGATGTGAGCAAGGGCCCAGGCACGGGCGCGGGTAGTATCTTCGCAGCGACACCAGTAACTTTAAATTATGATCGGCTGGAGTTCCTTTAGTTTATTTTACTCATGCATTCTGCTTGTTTATTTTACCAAGTTTATAGCCGGTTTTTGAGTATCCCTCCGATGATCGGCTAGCGCAATACTTGTTTATTATTATGTTATTGCTCTTGCCGTCATCGGCTTTTAGCCGATGTATAAGTGCTACAGTGCTTATCGGCCATCGGCCGATGAGATGAGTCCAAGCCGGCTTCCAGCCGATTGGCTCACGAATTTGATATCTTTTCTCCTTGTCAATTGCAGGGTCAAATTGACTGGCACGCCTACGAACCTCAAGATTTTAGGACCTGCACTGGAGTGAAGCAAATCTCCCAGGCCTTCGCGTGTCTCCCAGACACTGGACGGCCCCCGGCGGGTTTTCGGCGTCAACACGTTTTTGGCACGCCTGGTGGGACACGGAGTTTCAACGTGAAGTTTCAGCAATCAGATCTGCAACATGGCCGGGAAGGAAGTCAAAACAGACAACATAATTCCGGTCAGCATGGAAGATTTAACAGAAGAGCAAAAACAGCAAATCGAGCAAACTATGGCCAATTTTCAGAAGCTGTGCTTAGAGTCTTTCAGCATGACAAGGCAAGGGCCGATTCAAAAATCCCAGTTTCCAAAGCTAGTACTAGTTGGAGAATCGAGCCGTACACCACCTGAGAGTCCACCGGTAAAACCCTTACAAGAGATGGTGAATGAAGCAGTTCATCACGCGCTCATCAATTAATCTGGGATTCTGGTGAACACACTTCACAATCTCATAAAAAAGACGGTGGATGGATCGATTATTCAAGAGCCTGCTCGGGGTCCTGTTTACCTCCCACCGAAGGTTGAACCGACTCAGGTTGCTTACAACGTCAGCAGAGATATACCAGAAAACATGTTTACACAGAACCAGGCTGGGGGGCAACAGGATGTTCCTGCTGGATATCATCGGTCTGCTTACTATGGAGGATATCAGCAAAATTATCCAGGAGGCGGGGCCGATCCAGGTACTTACCAGAGGGAGTATAATAGACAGAATCGGCAACAAACTCCACCCGTGCAGTATCAACAAGACAACCTGAGGGAAGAAGACTTATCAACTAGGGTTGCTGAAATAGTAAGGGAGCAGTTCGGGATCAAGCCCAAGGAACAGACATTTATGTATCGATATCCATATCCTGAGTGGTTCGACAGGGTTCCATTACCACACCGATACAGGGTCCCGGATTTCTCTAAGTTCTCAGGGCAGGACAACACGTCTACAGTGGAACATGTCAGCCGATTCCTGGCACAGTGCGGGGAGGCATCGGCTGAAGAGGCTCTGAGGGTTAGGTTTTTCCCCTTATCACTATCGGGATCGGCTTTTACATGGTTCTCTTCATTACCACCAAATTCCGTTCGGGGGTGGGCCGATCTAGAAAAACAGTTTCACAAATATTTCTTTGCTGGAATTCATGAGTTGAGACTGTCAGATTTGACATCGGTTAGGCAACGACCAGATGAAACAGTACCGGAATACGTTCAGTGATTTTGGGATATCAGAAACCGATGTTATAGTTTGAACCTGAGAGATGGCATCTGGCCGATCTGGCTTTCCAGGGTCTCTTGGCGCCGATTAAGGAGAGATTTTCTTCGCAAGAGTTCGAGTCCCTGGCGCACCTAGTACAGAAGGTATCGGCTCATGAAAGCCGATTTCAAGAGGCGAAAAAGGATAAGTACCAGAGAAGGGTTGCTCAAGTACAGGTCTATTTATCGGACTCAGACGATGAGGAATCTGATGCTGAGGTTGGATTGGCGGAGTGGGCCAGGAACAAGAAATCAGTATCATGCCCATGGGTCAAGGATATCGGCAAGGAGGAGCAGTATGATTTCGATATTAGTAAAGCCGATAAAATCTTTGATTTGCTGCTACAAGAGAAGCAGATACAACTTCCGCCAAACCACGTGATTCCTTCAGTCGAAGAACTAAAGAAGAAAAGATATTGCAAGTGGCACAATACTATATCGCATCATACTAATGAGTGCAAGGTTTTTTGGCAACAAATTCAATCGGCTGTTGAGCAGGGAAGAATCAAATTCGAAGACAAGAAGCCGATGAAGATTGATGGGCACCCATTCCCCGTAAACATGGTCTATACGGGATCATCATCAAGGGATTAGGCCGATGGAGCAAGACGTCAAAGGTATAAATCAAGGATTACTTCATCGGACATGATAGAGAGATATTCGAGATATGAGGAACAGAAGGATGAAACAGAAAGATATAATCCGCATTGGGACTGCCCGTTCTTCTTCCGATTCTGCTGGGATCAAGGAATGAGACTGCCATCAGTCGAAGATTGCCCCGAGTGCAGTAATATGGGGAATCGGCATGATCAGCAGGAGAGGTTTTCACAGGATCGGCCGCTTGGAAAAAGAGCATCGGTTCATAGCCGATTAGGGCCGATCCATGAAGAGTTCTTTGAGGAGGATGAAGAGGAAGTGCCTGAAAAACAAGTCCAGAATCCTCAATGGTGCCCTAGTGGGATATTCACGAAGAATCAGAAAAGAAGGGCACAGCGGCTACGACACCGAGAGCAACAGGAAGAACAGAGACAAGATCAGGAAGAGGCCTATCATCGTCACAAGAGAACTAAACAAGTTTGGCGTGTGAAGAGAAAAGACGATGAAGCTGATCAATCGGCCCCAGCGAATATGGTGTTCTTTTTGCCTCGGGAGTATAAAGCACTTTCATCGGATGAGGAAGGCAATGAGGAAGTGTTCGCTCAATTAACGTTGCAACCCGACCAGGCCATATTTGATAAACCTGAAGAGTCAGAGCATCGGCACCTGAAGCCATTATATATCAAGGGCTATGTGAATGGGAAGCCGATGACAAAGATGCTGGTTGATGGGGGAGCAGCAGTTAATCTCATGCCTCATGCCACATTCCGGAAATTGGGGAAGACTGCCGAAGATCTGATCAAGACAAATATAGTGCTAAAAGACTTCGGTGGGAATTCATCAGAAGCGAAAGGCGTATTGAACGTGGAGTTGACAGTGGGGAATAAGACATTACCCACCACGTTTTTCGTCATCGACGGAAAGGGGTCGTACAGTTTGCTTCTCGGCAGGGACTGGATTCATGCGAACTGTTGCGCGCCTTCGACAATGCATCAATGTTTGATACAGTGGCAGGGAGATCAAGTCGAAGTGGTCTTAGCAGATCGGTCAACCAACATTGCAATGACCGATCTACCAGTCTGGGAAGCTGATGGTGTTGACTGCCTATCCGGAAAAATATGGGAAGGAGACTACCTTAAGGTCACTAGCCAGGGGATACAGCCGATCCAGCAAGTCGGCTCTGAATTGTTACTCTGATGGGCTCCATTGAAGACTTCGAGGGGAAACTGGGGCAAGGATTTACGTCGGCCGATGAGTTGGAGGAAATTGACATAGGACCAGGAGATAAGCCAAGGCCGACGTACATTAGCAGAAGGTTAAGTCCTGAACTTCGAGAAGAATTGATAACACTATTGAAGGAGTATCGGGATTGTTTCACTTGGGAGTACCATGAGATGCCAGGATTAAGCCGATCGATTGTTGAACATCGGCTGCCCATTAAACCAGGATATCGGCCATTCAAGCAGGCTCCAAGAAGATTCAAGGCAGAGTTATATGAGCCGATCAAAGCAGAGATCACAAGGTTGTATGATGCCAGGTTTATAAGGCCATACCGATATGCTGAGTGGGTTTCTAATATCGTCCTGGTGGAGAAGAAAAATAGAAAATTGAGGATATGTATTGATTTCCGGGATCTGAATAAAGCTACCCTCAAGGATGAATACCCGATGCCGATAGCAGATTTATTGGTGGATGCAGCCTCAGGCCACAAGATTATCAGCTTTATGGATGGCAATGCAGGATACAATCAGATTTTTATGGCTGAAGAAGATATACATAAGACTGCGTTTCGGTGCCCAGGAGCTATTGGCTTGTATGAGTGGGTAGTAATGACTTTTGGATTGAAAAGTACCGGTGCGACTTATCAAAGAGCGATGAATTATATATTTCATGATCTGATCGGCTTGTTGGTAGAGATTTACATTGATGATGTGGTGGTCAAGTCTAAAAGTGAGGGAAGCCATATAGCCGATTTACGAAAAGTGCTGGAGAGGGCCAAGAAATACGGACTAAGAATGAATCCCAATAAGTGCGCTTTTGGTGTATCGGCTGGGCAGTTTTTGGGTTTTATGGTTCATGAGCGAGGGATTGAAGTTAGTCAACGAAGCATCAGAGCCATTAAGACTACAGAGCCACCAAGCAATAAGACAGAGTTGCAATCGTTGATCGGCAAGATTAATTTTGTGAGAAGATTTATATCAAATTTGTTAGAGAGAATTGAATCTTTCACTCCGTTGTTGAAGTTGAAGGCCGATCAAGAATTTGTGTGGGGGGCAGCACAGCAGAAGGCATTTGACGAGATCAAGAATTATCTGAGTTCCCCACCTATTTTAATTCCGCCGCAGAAAGGAGTGTCGTTCAGGTTGTACTTGTCGGCCGATGAGAAATCCATCGGGTCTGTTTTGATACAGGAGTTTGAGGGAAAAGAGCGAGTTGTGTTTTATATGAGCAGAAGGCTTTTGGATGTTGAAACAAGATACCCTGCGGTGGAGAAATTGTGCCTGTGTTTATATTTCTCATGTACAAAGTTAAGGCATTATATCCTATCGGCTGAGTGTACAGTAGTTTGCCAGGCCGATGTGGTCAAATATATGTTGTCGGCTCCAGTCTTGAAAGGGCGAGTTGGTAAATGGATTTTTGCTTTGACAGAGTTCGACTTGAGATATGAATCGGCTAAAGCAATTAAGGGACAGGCAGTGGCTGATTTCATTGTACAACACAGAGGGGCTCACGAAGACTATGTAGAGCCGATCCCATGGACTTTGTTTTTTGATGGATCGGTTTGCAAGCATGGATCTGGTATCGGCTTAGTTATCATATCGCCTCGAGGGGCAAGTTTTGAGTTTGCTTTTACAATTAAGCCTTATCGGACTAACAATCAGGCAGAGTACGAGGCGGTGCTAAAAGGACTTCAACTCTTAAAGGAGATCGGAGCCGATGTCATAGAGATAATTGACGATTCTTTATTGGTGGTCAAGCAGTTGTCTGGAGAATATGAGTGCAGGGATGATGTTTTGAGGTCATATTATGAGGAGTGTACGGATTTGTTAAAGGATTTCAAGATAGTATCAATAGATCATATTCCCAGGGAGCAGAATTTAGAAGCCAATGATCTTGCGCAGATTGCTTCAGGGTATCGGCTGAATAGGCAGGTTGAGGTTGAGATAGCCGATATTGACATCTAGAACAAGGCCGATGACTGGAGACTGGAGATAATTGATTACTTGCAAAATCCGTCGCAATCGGTTTCCAGGAAAATTCGGTATAAAGCTACTAAGTATGTGCTGCTTGATGGGGAACTGTATTATCGGACTTTTGAGGGAGTTCTGCTTAGGTACCTGAATTTGGAAGAAGCCAAAGTGGTTATGTGCGAGGTGCATGAAGGCGTCTGTGGGACTCATCAATCGGCTCATAAGATGAAATGGTTGCTGAGAAGAGTGGGATATTTTTGGCCGACGATGTTGGAAGATTGCTTCAGGTACTATAAGGGATGTCAAGATTGTCAGAAATTTGGAAATGTACAACGAGCACCAGCATCGGCTATGAATCCTATCATCAAACCGTGGCCATTTAGAGGATGGGGAATTGACATGATCGGCCAGGTTTTTCCTCCATCAAGTAAAGGACATAAGTTCATATTGGCGGCAACAGATTATTTTACCAAGTGGGTAGAGGCGATTCCTTTGAAGAAAGTTACGTCCAAGGAAGCGATCGAGTTTGTAAAGGAGCATATAATTTATCGGTTTGGGATTTCTCAGACGATAACTACTGATCAGGGGTCTATCTTCGTATCTGATGAGTTTCAACAGTTTGTTGCCAGTATGGGAATCAAGTTATTAAATTCGTCGCCTTATTATGCTCAGGCCAATGGACAGGCAGAAGCTTCTAACAAGAGTTTGATCAAGTTGATTAAGCGGAAAATTGATGAGCAGCCGCGGCGATGGCATACTACATTAGCTGATTCACTATGGGCCTATCGGATGGCATGTCATGGATCTACTTGGGTGCCACCATATCAGTTAGTATATGGACATGAGGCAGTTTTACCGTGGGAGACTAACATCAGCTCTAGGAGAATTTCTTTGCAGAATCAGTTGACAGCCGATGATTATTATAATTTAATGACAGATGAACTTGAAGATTTGGCTCAGAATCGTTAAGGGCGTTGGAAAGGATCAAGGAAAACAAGGCTAAGGCAGCTCGGCATTACAACAAAAAGGTGGTGAATAAATCGTTTGCCGAGAGGGATCTTGTGTGGAAGTTGATTTTGCCGATCGGGTCCAGGGATAATAAGTTTGGAAAATGGTCGCCTAATTGGGAAGGGCCCTATCAGATTAATCGCTGTGTGCCTGGTAATGCCTATGTATTAGAAGATCTTGACGGGACGAAGTTTGCTAAAGTGCTTAACGGAAAATATCTCAAGAAATACTATCCTAGCGTTTGGATCAATTCTTAAATCGGTTAAGTGTAGCCGATTTCTAAAATAGTCCGAAAAGCCGATGTTTTGCATCGCCTAAAGACAGCCGATATCAGTCGATATCGCCTTTAGATCAAGCAAACAGAAATATTATCAAGGGTGAAGGAAGCAGGCAGCAGAGCCGATCAGGATATATTACAGCACAACTAATGTTTCAGGAGGCCATCGGTCATTAATTTACATGAACTTTTGGATCGTTTTGATTGCGTGCAGGTGGATTTGGTCAATTTCATTGATGGTCCGGATGTCGTCTTCATCGGAGCCCGGGATGGTTTTCAAGTTCTTGCGCCGATGAATGACTTGACGCATCGTCGCTGCAACCTTAGCCTCTTGGTCTTGGATGGCTTGTGGCAGGCCGATAAGTGTCGATGTTTTACACCGGCAATAAATATATGGGGCTAGTCGGCGGATGTAAACTCGGTGGATTGCAAAGGAACACAGAGGGATTTTATACTGGTTCAGGCCCTCGATGTGAGGTAATACCCTACATCCAGTTGTGTTGTTATTCCTTTGAGGATTTGTGGTGGTGATTCTGGTGAACCAACTCAACCTGCCCTCATGGGGCGCCCTGCCTCCCCTTATATACTGGGGGACAGGGTTACAAGGTAGGAGTCCCCATCAGATTACGACTAGGAGATCTCCCCTTAGAGATATAACGCACCCGACTAGGACTGTATATTCCTTTCTATACAAGGTGAAGTCTGCCGAATTTAGCTATATCTCTAATTACAAGGCTAGGCCCATCCTCTATCCGAGTGGCTCATATGCTTGTCATGAGGTACCCGGGGCCCATGGCACCCACAGTAGCCCCCGAGACCTTCATAGTTGAGTCACAGCTGATGCCGAGTGCTCATCCTCCACGGTGAAGTCTTCCTGAGTGCATTGCTCCCGAGTACTCTTTGTCTGAGTGCTGCTTCTCCCGAGTCCTGCTTCATGTCAGCTGGCAGCGAGGCTATGAAGGGCTCGATGTAGATGTTGGAATAGTGTGCGCCGAATAGGCGCACCTATTAGGTGTAGCCCCCGACTTTGTGCTTAATTGTGAAAACAATTAAACATGAAGTCAAAGATCTTTAACCTTGTAGTCTTTCCCGAGTAGATTACTACTGGTACATGAGACTCTTCGGTATCATGTCAACCGGAATATAATTTATAGTCTTGCCGAGCAGGGAACTACTCGTATGTAGGACTCTTCGACTTCATGTCAGTCGGAATGTGTGTCTATAGTCTTGCCGAGTAGGATGCTACTCGTATATGAGACTCTTCAGCGTCATGTCAGCTGGAAAGAAGGGTTTATAGTCTTTCCCGAGTAGTATACTACTCGAAAATCAGACTCGTCGGCGTCATGTCAGCCGGGATGATTATTTATAGTCTTTCCCAAGTAATATATTACTCGAAAATTAGACTCGTCAGCTTCATGTCAGCTGGAAAAGGGTTTATAGTCTTTCCCGAGTGGCGTCCCATTCGGAAGTTAGACTCTTCAGCTCGTCAGCTGGAAGATTGTTTATAGTCTTTCCCGAGTAGTGCACTACTCGAAGGTTAGACTCATCCGCGTCATGTCAGCGGGAATGAGAATTTTATAGTCTCTCCCGAGTAGTGTACTACTCGAAAGTTAGACTCATCCGCGTCATGTCAGCGGGAATGAGAATTTTATAGTCTCTCCCGAGTAGTGTACTACTCGAAAGTTAGACTCATCCGCGTCATGTCAGCGGGAATAATGCTGCTCATGGCAACTGGTGGCCATGCATGTAGGCCGAGTACCACTGTATGAAAAATAAATCCATTACGTGGTTAGGTGTACTCGAGAGAGATACCTGCATCTCCAATTTTAATGAAGACCAGCTTGTGATCCCTGTAAGGATGTATCCTCGAGACCTGGTGGATAAGACAGATACCCAAACATATATGTTTAGCAATAAGGCTCTCATGAAGCATATCTGTTTACCTCATCGATTCCTGTGGGTAGCACCAGCGCTATAATTTCAACTCAGCCTGCGGGCGGCCCACATGGAGCATGCTACTGTAGGAACTCATGTCTTGGTGGCTATTACCAAGTAAGCCGGCCTGAGCCGACCTATCCAGCATAGCTCTAGAGAAGTATCATCCATCGCATGTCAGGATGAGTTTTTTGGTGTTGGTAACCGCGATCAGCCAGAGAAATCCTTATTCGCAAGCCTTTCCGACTTACGTTCTGGATGCAAACTGGTTGCCACGTAAGCCTGAGTGGGTATAATGCAGGATCTGCTTGCCCTCCTCAGGTGTGACACAGTGCATGAGAACTCCAGATGCACTTTGACGATATAAGTCTTCTCTGACTTGGGTAAAGCCGAACAAGGTACCCGAACCTTGCATTAGCAGAGGGTTCGGCTGGCGACCCTCATGGGGCGTACCCTATCCAACAGAATTATAGCCAAGCTGGGCACCCGAACCTTGCATTAGCATAGGATTCGGCTAGCGACCCTCATGGGGCGTACCCAACCTGACAGAACCGTGACCAAATAAGGTACCCGAACCTAGCATTAGCGTAGGATTCGGCTGGCGACCCTCATGGGGCATACCCTATTTAGCCGAGTGGTATACAGCCCCGACTGGCGCCGGGGGCCGATTGTTGGCTCGCATGGAGCGTAGTCGGGGAAGATGACGTCCCGACTGGCGCAAGTACTCGGTGAGTAGCCCTCATGGAGCATCCCGAGTGTATTTTGGCAGACTTGTCCAGCCCCCGAGCGTAGGAGATGGGCTCGCAGCCCTGAGTTCCTGTCACGCGTATCCGGAGCTGGGCCTGCAATATAAAGATATCGGATGAGTAGCATCTGATGATGGAAATAATCACCCGAATAAAATGTATTTTACAATGTATGTAAATACGTGTTCTTCCTCTTTTTGATATTAATTTCCTCGAGTAGTTGACCCCTTACGTTTAAGCACTCTGCCCGACTAGTCAT
This sequence comes from Oryza meyeriana var. granulata, assembly GCA_003991445.1. Classification (NCBI taxonomy): domain Eukaryota; kingdom Viridiplantae; phylum Streptophyta; class Magnoliopsida; order Poales; family Poaceae; genus Oryza; species Oryza meyeriana. The sequence continues at coordinate 107,048 of RYFJ01001450.1, read as the reverse complement.
AGCCCCCTAGCGTCGGGAGTTGGCTCATGGCTCTTTCCCAGGCACGCGTTTTGGGTGACTTGAGTTCGTCTTACATGGAGCAGAGTTTCACGGATCGAGATTTATGCTACTCGAGTACTTTTGTAATCATTTAAGAGCAAAAATGGAAAAAAGTAAATGCGCAGCTTATACACCTATTAGGTGTAAGCGGCTGTGGCACTAGCAAGGCCGAGTGAGGAGATGTTTATCAGAAAGCGACTTAGCTGTTCAGTATTTGGGAGTGGGGATGCCATCCTCGTGTTTGAGCTTGTGAGCCCCCGAGCATGTCACTTGTTGTTCTGATAATCCTCAGTTGTTGAAGGTCGAAGGCGGTTGTGACCGACTGCCACAATGGAGCCGTCTGACTTGCGTTTGCGATTCCCAGCTTTAGTCGGGACCGCGTTGTCGGTGTCGTCCCGTTTCTTCTGTCAGGGTGACTTGTCATCGAGGGTCTCGGCAACAGCGTGGGCCGAGTCGGCGTACTTGTTTGCCATGTCGAATAGGGCCTTGACAGAGTTGGGAGGCTTCCGCGTGAATTTGTCGATGAACGAGGTGTCTTTGACTCCTTTTCGAAAGGCGGCGATGACGACCTCATCCTTGACGTTTGGGATTGAGTTCTTCTTCTCAGAAAACCTTTTGATGAAGTCACGAAGAGACTCGTTCTTCCTTTGATGCAACTGATATAAGTCGTACTCGGAAGATGGCCTCTCGTATGTTCCCTGGAAGTTGGCGATGAAGCGTTTCCGGAGTTCTCCCCAGGAGTCGATTGATTGCTTGGGAAGTCCTACTAGCCATGTCCTCGCTGAGTCGGCTAAAGCGACTGGGAGGTAGTTAGCCATGACTTTCTGATTTCCCCAGCTGCTCGAATCGCCAGAGTGTAGACCGTGAGCCAGGACTCGGGATTAGTCTTGCCATCGTATTTGTTGATGCCTGTAGGCTTGAAACTTGACGGCCAGTCGACTTGTTGTAGCTCCTGAGTGAAGGCCGGTACTCCGTCGTCTTCATGAGGACTCCGACCTCGACTACGGCGGCGAAACCGCTCGTAGTGGAGGCCGAATTGCTCGTTCTCGTCTTCCAGTTGGCGTTGCTCGTCTTCTTCTCGTTTGCGGCGCCGAGCATTAATGTCTTGCTGAAGGTCGCGCGCCGCAGTCGGTCTCGGAGGTCCTGGCTGTCCCGACGGTCGCTTCGACGCTGCCGGTTGTTGTGGTTGCCGAGTGACGTCTGGCTTGACTCCGCGTGCTGCCGACTAGAGCCGGCCGCTCGACGTCGCTTTGAGGTGGATGAGACTGCCGCTGGGGAAGTTGATTGACTGGTCAGTACGAGTGTGTTGCCCGACTGTTGGTGCTGCTGACATGCGGCAGCGGTAAGCATGGCTTTTATCCTTGCGATTGTCGGGGTGGCCTGGTGATCAGGCCCGACCTGGACCGTGTCCAGTAGGGTTACGGCTGCCACGACGTTCTGCTGTGGCGTGACGAAGACGTTGTGGTCGCCGACTTTTGTTTGGAGGGTTTGTTGCTGAGCGGTTCGCCCAGCCCTGCGTAGGCCGTCGTTGTGGGCGTGCAGGCGTCTTGTTTCTTCCTCCTGTTGTTCTCGCAGACGGCAGGCCTCCTCCTCTTGTTTTTCGTGTAGTCGGCGTGATTCCTGAGTAGGAGTAGAGCCTTTGGATGCCATGAAGATTTCTCGTGGCGGAGTGAAGCTTGCCGAGCTGGTATCCGACTTGGAGTCGGAATCCGACTGGGAGTCGTAGTCCGACTGGGAGTCGTAGTCGGAATAGTTGATGGGGGTGATTGTAACTCCGACCTCCCTAGATCCGATCTCAAGCGGCTCGGAGCCGTATCCGAGTCGAACTCCAGGGGATCGGGTTTGCCACGTCGGATGTAGATTGTAGATATCCGCGGCGTCGCCGAGTCCGAACGGGAAGTTGACGATCTCTTCCCTTCTCGGCCCGATCTCGGCTGGCTCAGAACCGAGTCCGAGTCGAACACTGGAAGGAAGAGTTGTCCCTGGACTCAGGCGTATTGGAGATCGCCGCAGCATGTCGTCGAAGATTGCCGCAGCGTCATATGGGCCGACTGGCGCGGAGTCAGCTGGTTCCTCGGCCGGTTGGATCGGGTCCGTGTCGGCCGGGGTGAGATTGCCGATCTGGTCGGCGACGAAGTCAAGGCTTCTGAATGCGATTGTATCTCCGGGGGGGAGTTTGCCGCCGTCGACTTCGGTTGCTGGATCCATCGAGCTTGTAGATGTAGATCGCGCCGAAGCCCCTACCTGGCGCGCCAACTGTCGATGTTTTACACCGGCAATAAATATATGGGGCTAGTCGGCGGATGTAAACTCGGTGGATTGCAAAGGAACACAGAGGGATTTTATACTGGTTCAGGCCCTCGATGTGAGGTAATACCCTACATCCAGTTGTGTTGTTATTCCTTTGAGGATTTGTGGTGGTGATTCTGGTGAACCAACTCAACCTGCCCTCATGGGGCGCCCTGCCTCCCCTTATATACTGGGGGACAGGGTTACAAGGTAGGAGTCCCCATCAGATTACGACTAGGAGATCTCCCCTTAGAGATATAACGCACCCGACTAGGACTGTATATTCCTTTCTATACAAGGTGAAGTCTGCCGAATTTAGCTATATCTCTAATTACAAGGCTAGGCCCATCCTCTATCCGAGTGGCTCATATGCTTGTCATGAGGTACCCGGGGCCCATGGCACCCACAATAAGCTGGGATTCTGTGGCTTCAAGATCCTTGTGAACTTTTTCAAGTTCTACCAGCAAATCGGCCTCCTTCTTCTTCAGTTGATCTAGCTTGTGTTGGAGCTCTTAGGGGGCAGCTGCCATGTCATCAAGTCTTTTCTTCTCTATCTGGGCTAGCAGCCGATCGGCTTGGATGTCTTCGGTAATCTTCTGTTGATCAGCGCGATCGGCTATGCGCTGTCTAAGCTTGATGAGTTGAAACCTATGGGACTCCAGGTATGCTGCAGGGGTTAACGTGTCGACGAGTTCTTCGGGTAGATGGTGTTCAATTTCTGCAAGTCTTGCCCGAATAGGCCCACAGTCTTCCACCAGCGCATCAATTGGGTTGTCCAGCCGATTGTTGATGCTCGTTAAGTAATCACGCGCATCGGCTGGGAACGACGGTTTGGTTGCTGCGCTGGTGGCTGTTTCGTCTTCTGCCTCCAAGTATTTACCGATGTCAAAGGAAAACAAATCGGCTAAGGACTGCAAAATTGGCATCGGTAAAAGGATCAGTAGAAGGTTAAAAGTGAAGTATGGGCGTGAAGAGATTACCTGAGGAAGGACATCGGCAGCTCGGGTGGCATCGGCTTCAGGGAGATGAATAGGATGTTCTTCGGAGGGGCCAATGTCAGCCGATGGGATAGGAACAGTCTCATCGACAGCTGGAGGACTTGGTACCGAGAGTGGGGCGGCTGGAGAAGCCATCGGCTCAGTGCTTGGAGGGACGTCGGAAGAAGGTTGAAGTTCTGGAGCCGATGACTCGAGCTGGAAAGGAAACTAGTAAGATGAATAAGAGCGGGTACTAATGGCAAGACTTGGCGCATACTTGAGGGGATGAGGGAGCCGATGTTGCCTGGGGAGAAGATGGCGTCGTGGCAACAACATCGGCACCGGTTTTCTGCTTCTTCGGGAAGGGGAGATGCGCTAACTTCTTCCGTTTTTGTCCTATCGGCCGAGGCACCTTGAGGAGAGCCGATGGAGATGGAGCGTCACGCCCTAAGTTTGGAGTGGCCGATGGGAGTTGGTACAGAATCGGCCGACCGCTGTTGCTTGTCGTTGGGGGCTCGACGCTGGCAGCCTGCAAAATTAAGAGTAAGAGTTGATCGGAGAAGGCGATTAAGGTTTACAGGTGTTACCTCTTCATCGGATTCGATATACTCGACGTCAAGACGGGAACAGTAGCAGGTGGCCGCTAAGCTGAATATATGTTTCTTCCATTCTGACCACCATCGGACAAAAAGCTTGGTGTTGGCAGTACAGATATACACCTCGGTGGCGGCGCCTAGAAGAAGGGGGTCTGTCAAAGTCCGCATCCGATCATATTCTAGGGCGTTGCTGACGTTGCCCCGGGCCTAAAGTTTGTCGATGAAGAATAGGTCGATCAGAAGTTGACCAAGGCCAAGCTGGCGGGAGCTGACCGATGGATGGTAAAACTCATATGAAGGCTGCGATCGGCCCAGAGAGAAGCCAGTTGGTAGCAGACGAGGGGTGATGGCCGATAGGAATATGGCCTTGGACTCATCATTATCCAAAGCGTTGAGTGGGTCGAAGTTAGAAGGCATCTCAAATGACGATGCATCATTGTATGCGAACCAGAGAGTGGCCTCCCTGGTGAAACCATAATAAAACCCCTTGAACCCTTGACTGAGTCCAGTGGGGGTTATTTTGCCGCCAGAGAGGGCCGATGCAGCTTCGCCCATGGAAACGCATTGGCGGTAAATGGGATCTTGGTCTTCTGTGTAGTTGGCTGGAAAGGATTGGTTGAGAAGAGAAGTCCCAGAGAAGGCCTTGGAGGTGTAGACATTGAGCCAGAGCTGTATAAACCACCAAGGACCCCCGATATGGCCGACGAGCTGGCCGGCCGATAGCTTGGTCGCCACTTGGTGAAGCAGCTGATAGGTGGCGACAAAGGAGGAATTGACCCAAGGGGATCTGTTTCCGATCAACCAAGCACTCTGCCAAACACTGCATGTTGATCGTTGGACCGAGGGTTGCGCCACCAAAAACAAACCACTCCAGCCATAAGTTCAGAAAAGCAACATGTTCCCGGTCATCAACCGATCCAGTTCCCTTATTGTGAATGGATATGTACCTGGACCAGCCACCGATGTTCTTTGCTTGGAGCCGATGAGCAGGTTTGAAGCGGAGCTTGAAGGGGTGGATGTAGCTTGTCGTGTCCAGGCAAGTGAGCATAGTCACATCCAGCAAAGTGGGGGTCATCGGCCCGTGCCCGAACATGAAGGCATTGAAGGCATCGGACCAGAAGTATGAGGCCGATGCGAGCAGAGGTTCGTTCCTTTCCATATCGGCCAGAGAGAGATTGATGCAGTGGCCGATATGTGATTCTTCCCAGTAGGTTCTCTTCGCAGCCGATACTCTGGTGTACCAATCTCTCCACCCGGGCAGCTTGCTCGGCCATGACCTGAAGCTATTGGTCTAGTCGCTGACCAGCATGGCCGAGTTCTTGAAAGGGATACGCTAGGTCTCGGCGCATATGAAATCGGTGGGATCTTCGCTGCCCATAGGGCCATGATAGAAAAGGTTCGGGTAATCGGCGGCCGGGATCAAGATCTGGTCTCTAAGATGCTACAGTAAACAAGAACACGACGAAGAACAGATGAAGAGCATGGTAGATTGGGTGCATCTAGGCTACAAAATCGGGAAAAATAATCGGGCAGGAAGATTACCTCAGGAACTGCAGATGCCGATGCCATCGCGAGAGAGGAAGAAGATGCGGGAATCAACAGCCGAAGAAAAGGGGTGCGACGGTTCGTCTGGATTCGCTAGAGCTTGTTGAAGCTTTGGAAGATGAAGCGGTGGTGCTCTGGTGATGTGAAAGCGTAAAAAAGGGCTAGGGACACGAAGCGTTTTTATAGAGATATGATGACCGGGCGGGAATCGAGGCCGTTGGCACTGTTTCAAACAATTATGGCAGGTGGGCTACCTTGGGCCGCCTCGGTATAGAGGAAATCTGGAGGCCCAAAATGAAAGAATGTCGAAGTCCTATAGGAGAACTCCGAAATTGGGGGGCATGTGTTAACGCCAAAATTTGGTAAGGCCCTGTATCAGATTCGGTCAAAAGGAAAATTGCAGTCAACTGGCGGAAGTTGATCCAGAAGAGACCGATTCCGGGAGGGAGCCGTGAAGACCGATGTTTGGCAGTTATTTACTGTATCTATTAATTAGGAAAGTGTTTATCTTTAGGAAACCTGACCTCGTGTGCGGTCAGGCCTTGTTAGCGTTTTCTGTTATAATTAGGAAATCATGAACCGTGTCCAATAAGGACTCATGTAACTCGTGGTATAAATACGTACACCCGGGGACCTTGTAAATTATCACTCGATCAATACAATTTCGGCGCATCGCCACCCTTCCGACGGGATCTTGCTTCTCGAGCAGGGCTGCATCGGTCAGGTCCGAACTCCTGCGAGAGGGTAAGTCTCGTCACCTTGGCTACCTATCGGCTAGGACTTCCTCGGTTAGGTCTGATATTCTAGTCGGTTTATGGTAGTCGGCTTACCATGATATATTTATTTTATCTATGGCTGCATCAGTTCAGTTTGATCTCATAGATTGATTAGGTATATCACATCATGCGTGCATAGATCGTATCGGCCTACTGAGAGCGGTTTATCATCAGTTTGTGCTGCATCGGTTAGGTCCGACCTACTAAACTGCTAGCGATAAATCGGTCTTGCTAGATCGATACTTTATATGCAAGCATCTTACCGGGGTGCATAGCTGGTAAGTTATCATGTTTTAGCATCACGATCGCATCAGATCTATCGGCCTATCGAGATTTCGTTATCATTATCAGTCTGTGCTGCAACGGTTGGGTCCGATCTACTAGACTGAATAATAACGTTATTCTTAATAAGCCGATGGGTTTTATGCGATGTTGTTATTGGAGTGCTTAGCCGATAAGTTATCCCTTATTAAATATAACCGATTATGCTGCTTGCTTTGTTATACATTCTTGCCTGCATTACTGTTACGATCGGCTAAAGGCTAGCCGATTGGTTTATTCTACCGATCCGAGTGCGAGCACAAGCAGGTTCCCGGGCACGACCTCAGCCAAGTTCCCAGGCACGACCTCTGGTGAGGACCCGAGCACGAGCATAGGTAAGAACTCGGGCACGGATACGGATAGCGGATGAAGATCCCGGGCGCTGATGTGAGCAAGGGCCCGAGCACGGGCGCAGGCAGTATCTTCGCAGCGACACCAGTAACTTTAAATTATGATCGGCTGGAGTTCCTTTAGTTTATTTTACTCATGCATTCTGCTTGTTTATTTTACCAAGTTTATAGCCGGTTTTTGAGTATCCCTCCGATGATCGGCTAGCACAATACTTATTTATTATTATGTTATTGCTCTTGCCGTCATCGGCTTTTAGCCGATGTATAAGTGCTACAGTGCTTATCGGCCATCGGCCGATGAGATGAGTCCAAGCCGGCTTCCAGCCGATTGGCTCACGAAATTGATATCTTTTCTCCTTGTCAATTGCAGGGTCAAATTGACTGGCACGCCTATGAACCTCAAGATTTTAGGACCTGCATTGGAGTGAAGCAAATCTCCCAGGCCTTCGCGTGTCTCCCAGACGCCGGACGGCCCCCGGCGGGTTTTCGGCGTCAACATCTCCACATAGCAAAACACACACAGGAGTAGGGTATTACGCCTCCGCGCGGCCCGAACCTGTCTACTTCTCCTGTCTCCTTGCGTGCCATTCTCTCCGCCGATCATCTCCCAGACGCCACTGCCGTCCTGTGAACAACTCCCCTGGCCGAACTCAAAAGGGGGGTCTCTAGACTCCCCGTGGTTGGAGTTCCATCCTCCGACAGCTGGCGCGCCAGGTAGGGGGAGTTTCCCTAACAGGCGGCACGCCGGCGTCTCCAACGCCGTTACGCTCCATGGCAGGAGGCCATCGTCCGCGGGACTCAGAAGAGGAGTCCGGCGGCTTCACCCCATCGGGCGAGGTTAGCCCCGTGGCGAGCCCGCCACGTTCCCCCTCTTCGCCTTCCTGGGGGCGCGCGGCGCGCGCTTGGCGAGCCGAGCTCGCCCCTCGGCGGCCTAGTTGTGCGGCCTCGGCCCCTTTCCTTGCGGAGAGAGCCGGCAAGTGCCCCGCTGGGTCTGCCGTGGTCTCATCCATGAGGCGCAGGCGGACGCGCCGCTCCACGGCGCGCCGCCATCTTGACTTCCAGTCCGCGTCGCCGCAGGGAGCCCTTCTAGCGGCGGAAGCCCTCCTGCGCCACCCTCCGGCATTTACCAGAGGCGGAGGCCTGGAGCGGCGGTGGCTCAATGAAGTCGCCGACCTGGTAGGCGCGGCCCGTCACCGGGTCGCCGCCGACAGCAGTGCAGGGGCCGGGAGCGCCGACCGCATGACATCTAGCGCGGACCGCCCCCTGCCCCGAAGCAGAACCAAGCCTGGAGCGCGGCGCCTCGCGCCGCACCTCCGACCAACACTGGCCCCGGCGACCTCCATGACCGGCTAAGCCGGATGCGGACTCATGAGGACGCCTGGGTCACGAACGAGCGGCAGCGCGAGCGGCGCGCTCACGCTGCCGCGCCTCCCGAGGCCCCGGACAAGGGCCCTAGAGAGGACGGCGGGCTCTCACGTTCCGCGTCATGGCGGAACAGGAGGATGCGCCAGACGGCCAAGGCGGCCGTCGAGAACTTCGCCTTGGCTGTCCCGGGCAGCCCCCGGGGCGACGTTGACCATGGGGACGATGACGGCGGCAAGCGGCAAAAGGCCGCACGTGCGCCGCCGCCACCGGCAATGGCCCGGAGGTGGTGCCCCTTCCACCAGTCGGGTAGGCACGACCTTACGGAGTGCCGCGCCATGCAGCGCTTCGCCGAGCGCATCAAGAAGCTCCAGCAGGAGCAGTAGCAGGCCAAGCCCGATCGAGGTGATTCGGACGGTCCGGTCCCTAGGCGGACGGTCCGATCGTCGGGGTTCGGATGATCCGATCCCTAGGCGGACGGTCGAAACCCGGCTCCCGCTTCGGGGCAACCTCTCAAATTCCAAGAACCCAAGACCGTCCTCGCTACCCTCGGTGGCGCGGCGCTCGTCGTCGAGTGCCCCTTGCCCGACAAACACGCGGCCTGGGACTTGCCTCCCGGGCCCGATTCTGGGAGCCCGAACCCGGACAACCTCGCCAAGGCGAGTGCATGTCTTGGACGCGGCACCCAGAACACCTCCAACAGGGCGCGATAAGCCGGACAGCATCGCCCCGGCGAGTGCAAGTCCGGGGAGTCGTCCCGATACATTCCACATCTCAGCCTGGGCCCCCGGGTCCCGGGCACATATCACATTCGAGCCGGGGCCCCGGGGTCCAGGGTCCATGTCCCGGGATCCGCGCCCCTGGCTCGACACCGGGTAGCCCGAAACCAGGAAGCCTCGCTAAGGTGAGTGCGAGTCTAGGGACGCGGCACCCAGAACAACTCCAACAGGGCACGATAACCCGGACAGCATTGCCCTGGCGAGCGCAGGCCCGGGCAGGTCGTCCCGACTCATCCCACATTTCAGTCCGGGGCCCCCGGGTCCCGAGCACATATCTATCGCCGGCCGCGAGAGCTTGCTCCCTCCCGAGGGAGCTGAGCCCGTGCTCCCGGCCCCCGTCAGGCCGGGGTAGGGGCGCACAGAACAGAAGCCGGTATACTTCGCCAGCGAGGCCGCGCACCTCGCTCCTAACCAGCAGAGCCTCAAGTGCCATAATCGGTGTAAGGTTCGGGCCCGATCACTCCAGGTCGGGGACTTAGTCCTCCGCCGTGTCCTCACACGTGCCGGAAAGAAATAAACCTTCCCCCTACGGGAAGGCCCCTTCCTGGTGATCGGTGTCTCCCAACCGGGCTCGGTAAGCCTGGGAGCATCTTCGCGAAATTTTTGTCTGTAAACACATCCTGTAAATTGCGGTGTGCCCGGGCCTGCGCCGGATTTCTCCAGATCTCAGCGCTGGCCGGGGACCCCACATGTGTATACACTTTACTCAGCAGTATTTTTAATATCCTTCCCGGTCTCGTGCCTTTTGTCTTTTTCCGTGTGTTGCATTCATGGCAGTCTCACCCCCTAGGGGGCATAATCGGGCCACGCCCGTGCAGCGGCTGGGTTTTGCGCATAATTATTGGTTCCCTAGCAGCGGGCTACCGTATCCCCTCCTGCTAAACCCCGGACATCGTCCAAGACCCGGGGCCGTGGGTGCGCCCATTTGAGCGGCGCCCCGAGCCCCCGATGGCTTGCGGTGTCCCGCCTGGTTGGCTTCGGGCTCGGTTTCTTCTGCTGCTAGGAGGCAAAATGCTTATGCGTGATCTTTTCCTCCACACGGTTGCGACCGCGAAGAGCCCCTTGGGAGGCGGTGGACGTCACGATTCGTAGCATGGAATGGACAAAGGAACGAACCAAATACTCTCACAGTTTATCATGTGCAGATGAGACCCATCTCCGGCAGGCTTTCTAGACCTCGACGCGCACCGGGGGCCCGCCCAGCTAGTGCAGCCCCGGTCACCGAGGCCTGATGGCCGGGTCGTGGACCGCGCCCTAGGCACTGCCGATGCTCCGGGATCTCGGGCATAACCCCCCGTCGGGCCAGCCTAGATTCCCAGGGCGGGCTGCGGTACCCAGCCTGGCCAGCTCCTCCCCGACCAACAGCGCCGAGGCGCCGGGTGCTTCGCTGGCTGGCGACCCCGGGCACGGTTGAGCGGTCTGTCCCCGCGGCCTCGCTGCGCCCGGGGGCACGGAGGGCCCCCGGATCCGGAAGATGGAAGGGGTCGAACCTACGACTTAACCGTTTTCCGCAAGGCTCGCGCTCAGTCACCCACGGCCCCTTGGTGCCGAGCTCTCGGGGCAGGCGTCTACCCCAAGCCCCGAAAAGGGGACCTGGGCACTACGTTGGTTCAAGGCGGATGGGCCCGGTACTCGGCATTCCCGAGGGCTGGCAACGCGCCTGACCCCTGGATTGTGCTCGCGGAGTGTAACACCCTGAAAATTGTCTTAATTAAAAATTATCATGGGTAAATGGAAATACAAGAATACACTAGAAAATTTTTGTTTGAGAAAAGAGTTTGAATAAAATTCTGAAATTTCCAATATTAAAAATCCCGAGTTTAAATTTTAAAATAAATACTTGGATGCTTTTATATTCCAGGGGTTTTGTCGGAGTATTTTAAGCGTTTGAGTATTTATAATAATAAATTCTTTGTGTTTCGTGGTGGTATTTACTTCTTGTAAATTCCCCGTGATTTAATAAACTCTCTGAAATTTTCTTGGATTTTTCGGAGCTACAGAATTAATTTTAATGCTATAAAGATCACTAAAGTAAGTAAATAAATATAAATAAATTCCTTTTCTTTTCCCCTGTTCGGGTCGTTTCTGATTCAGTCCTTTGAAGTCTTCCCGTTCATCGTGAACTCTGACTCCTTTTCTTCTAGGGTTTTGTGTCGTTCCCAGAACCTTAAAGTCACCTCGAAAACCTAAATTCGGGGTTACCGGATTTATTCATTTTTGAAACTCTAGAACTCTTTTGGACTCCCAATCCGAGATCCTTTGTATTTGAAATATCTATATTTCCCTTTGAGATAAATCCCAGATATTTCTTTAAACTCCTTTTCTGTCAAAATAAATCTAAATCTCCAATTGTGTGAGATTTCTCCAAATTCTGGTCCTAATAAAAAACCCTTGTCAATTCCCTAATCCCGAAATATTTATTCGGAATATTTTATTTTCCTGTTCCCGGGAAAATATTCTAATTTCCCGCATCTCCAAAATATTCACATATTTTGGGAAGTTCAATTATGCTCGAATATTCAGAACTATTGATCTCTGCAAAATAATTTCCAATTTTATCGGATTCCCGAATTATTCCGAGATCCGGTCTCCCCAAATACTCCCTGATAAAATACCCTTTGTTTCCCGAACCTCTCAGAGTATATTCCGTTTCCTAATCTCCTCCAAGTGTTCTCCGAATCCCACAATATATTCCGTCTCCCGGATCCCCACTACATATATTCTTTTTCTATTTACTTCCAAATACTGTTCTATTCCCAATATATATATTTATACCTATGTATATATATGTATGAATGTATATACCCTCAATATTCAGAATAGTCGTTTCATCCTAAAACCCCTTGGTCTCCTCTATTCCAAATAAATATTCCGATTTCGAAAAAAATCTCTTTAATCCTGAGTTCCAAAAATAGTCTAGAAAACCCTCTCCTTTTTCCCTTTTCCCTGTTTACCTTCTTGCTCCTGGCCTCCTCTTTCTTCTCGTCTCCTTCCTCTGTCTCTCTCTGTGTCCAGCCCGAGCCGGCCTGCTCCAACCCCGAGCCGCCCGGGCCGAGCCCCTCCTCGGCCGAGCTCCTCCAGGCCCGGCCTGTGCTCGGCCTACCGCCGCCGCTCCCTTGGCCCGCCGCCGCCACCGCCGCCCGGCCCAGGCCAGCGCCTGCGCCTCCTCCCCGCAACGGCCGCCGCCGAATCCGCCGCCAAGTCGCCCCATACATAAAGCCAGCCGCCTTCCCCTGTGCCCTAGCCGGCTCTGCTCCTCTCCACGCCGCCAGGCCGCCGCCGCCACCCCGTCGCGCCGCCCTGCTGTCTCCATCTACCGCCGCCCAGCGCCGCTCTCTCCCGTGCGCCGCTGGTTCGGAAGCCACCGCCGCCGTCTACACCTGCCGCCGCGCCAGCGCCCTGCCTCTGCTGCTTCCGCCGGAGCCGCTGCCCTTTCCGCTCCTAGCGCCGCCGCCTGTGGAAGCCGTCGCCGCCTCCGGAAGACGCTGCCGGTGAGCCTCCAAACCACACCTCCTCCCTCTGCTCGGCAACTCGGCTTTGTCGTCGTCGAACCATCGTCACCGGCCGGTCGCCGCTCTGTTACCGCCGGACGCCGCTTCATCCTTTCGGCGTTGCCGTCTTCGTCATCTATCCCCACCGGAGGACGCCACCAACGTCGCCGCCTCTGCCCCTGCAAGCCATCGCCGGTGAGCACCCTACCATGCCGCCCTCTGTCTTCCCCCATCTGCTGCCTCAGCCTGCTCCTCCCCTATGCACCGTGCCGCCGCCCGGCTTCCAGCGCCGTCGCCTATAAACCCGCCGCCGCTGTCCAGCGCCATCGTCGCCGGGCCGTCGTCGTCGCATTCGCCTGCGCCCGCTGGTGAGCTCTAGGCCACTCCCATCTTTTCTATGTTCCCCAGCGCCCTGTTTCTTTCCATAGCCTGCCGTGTCGCCCGTCCCTCGTTGGTATCGGCTCGCCAACGAATCGTCATCGCTGGTTTGCCGCGCCGTGGCGCCATCAGTTTCACCGTCGCTGTCGCACCCCATCTGTCATGCACCGTCGACCTCCACCACCCGGCGTCGTCGCCTGCCGTCGTCCATCGCTATCATCGGTGATGCGTGTTGCCGCATCGCCGAGGACCGCCAGTCCCCACCCACAGCCGAACGTCGTCGTCGTCTATGTTCTTCACTACCGCCGGTAAGCTCCGGTCGAGGACTCCTCCATCGGCATCTCCTCATCGGAGCCGCCTCCTCCTTCCTCATCCCGTGCCGCGCCGTGGCACTATCGTCGTCATCGTCTTCACCATGTCGCGCCACCCCGGAGTCGCTAACCCTGCCACCTAAGTTGTTGTGCCGTCGGATTTTCTTTTAACTGTCAACCAGTGCCATCTCTGCTTTAATCGTCACATCGGCGCCCACATCATCGTCATCTCACCCTGCCAACCCAGCCGGTTCATCACACATCACTCCTCTGGTCCATGGACCCAGGCCCTGTGATCTAGGTCATCGCCAGTGGGCCCCACTTTGTACTGTACACAGCCAAAATAGTCTTTTTAATCCGAAAATCAGAGAATATTCTTGAGAATATTCTTTTCCAATTCTTTTCGGATTCATTCTGGATTCAATCTTCCAAAAGCCATATCTTTTCCATTTGAAGTCCGAATCGACCCGTTATTCTTCCTAAATTATCTAAAATTATAATTCACTTGTTTATGTATTTTTATGTATTGTTTATTTGGAGTTTCTTAGGATTTATTATCGTTTTACGTGTAGTTGCGTACTATCGTCGATTCGGAAGACTTCGGAGTCTGCGGAAGAGTTCGGAAGATCATTTGAAGACTTTTGCGATTGCAAGGCAAGTCACACGACAATCTCCTTGAGCATGTTGATCCCATTTGTGAAAGTATTTTATTTTAAAGTTATTGCATGAAATGCTTTTGAATGTCATTATATGGGTATTTATTTACTAACCTATGATCCTTGACTATTATGGCCATGTCGATATTGACTCCTTTACCTTGATACCCCGGGTAATAATACTGACTAGCTGGATGACTATTTAATGGTCTAGCTAGATTATTTAGGAGTTGCTTAGCCATGCCTAGAAACTATAGTGACATTTTATGTGGGAAATTATTCATTCATTATGATTAATTAATGATTAATGGCTACAATTTCACGACCGTGAGTCGTGGTTGATTAATTAAATGTGACAATTAAAACTTGCCTGAGGGTGGGTTGTGAGCACCATGGTTGGAATATTACTAGCGGTGCTCATGACAATTAAGGACCGGTTCGCGGACTACTTGTTGCGAAGCAATACTCGTGCTAACCACAAGCCAGCATGGGTAATGGTAGGATCCAATGTGTAGTACGTTCAACCGGGGTCGACCATGGTGTGTTGTGGCTGTGTCAATAAGACCACCATGGCTGCGTCAATAAGTCCATGTCTTGGGCGTTGGATCGTTTCCCTGTTGGGGGCCTGATCAGCTCCTGCCGGAAACTGGTGGTCCAGCGGGTGGCTCCCTTGTTGTGCGGGTTACATGGAGGGTCTTATCACAATTCCTTTCCAAGGTACCGTGGTGGTATTAAGGCGCACAGTGATGTGTTGTGGAGTTGTGTCTTGTGGGTAAATTGGTACATCTCTGGCCAGAGTAAAACTATTCGAATAGCCGTGCTCGCGGTTAATGAGCGGCCTAGCAATGTTTCTGTGATTAGTCCCACACTACTCATTAATGAAAATAAATAATGGAATATGGATAGCTCCTGTTTGGAGAAGTTTTGGTTTGGGCCTGAACTGCGTTGGAGCGCTGTTCAGTGGTTGATTCAATATTGATATTAATTAAACTATAATGTTTTTAATGATTTCGAATGCAAATGTTTTAAATGCTGTTTTATGCAAATAAGCCATATTATGCCTTTCCTTTGGTATCCTATTGCATTACATTGCATTCCCTAGTGTGGCTTGTTGAGTACGGTGGGTGGTACTCAGTCTTGCATTATTGCAATCTTTAGAGTGAAGCTTTGCGAGGAGGAGAAGTTGGTGTTTGGCTTATACCCCAGTTGAGCTGCCTGTGGTTTGGAGCTGAAGCTACGCTAGTTGCCATTCCGCTGCTGTTTTCTTCTGTGTGAGGACTAAGTGCCTCTGTTGTAAGTATTTTTCGTTATTTCGTTTTGGTTATGTTTATCAAATTGTCAATTTGTGTACCTCGGCTGATTCCTGGACGAGGATTTATTGCACAAATTAGCTTTGGAAATTCTGGTGAATTTCTAGGCGTGACACGGAGCCACAACACCCTAAGTAGATTAGACCTTCCCCCAGCAGGCCTAAGTAGGGTGCTCGGGTCAGCGCCCCGGTAACGTGCCCTGGGACAGGGAAAGTCCCCGGGACCCGGGGCCCGAGGTGAATACGCCCAGGGAAGGCGTTTCCGGGCCCGGTACTCGGCGTTCCCGAGGGCGAGCAGCGCTCCCGGCCCCGGGATTGTGCTCGCGGAGCCAGGCCCGCCCTTTCCAACTTCCAGATACGTAATCTCATCCCACTTTAAACATTACTCAATTCCTATTTCTTCCCCCGTTGTATGGCCTTGTGTTTCGTTCTCCTTGGCCCCGGGGGCAAAGCGGAATCTAATAGGGCCTGGCGTGAGGGCCGCTGGGTTAGCGCTGCCCCGGTTGCTGAACCCGATGGTCGGGTCGTGGACCGTGCCCCGAGTACTGCCGAAGCTCCGGGGTCTCGGGCATAACCCCCCGTCGGGCCAGCCTAGATTCCCGGGATGGGCTGCGGTGCCCGGCCTGGCCAGCTCCTCCCCGGCCACCGCCGAGGCGCCGGGTGCTTCGCTGCCTGGCGACCCCGTGCCCGGTCAGTGTCGGTTCCCGAGGGGCTCCCGGCGAGTCAAAAGGTACGGGCTTAGCACTTTGGCAATACCTAACCCACGCGGGGCATTTTTCATATTCTCTCTCTCTCTAGCAGTCTTTCTCAGCGGCCTCGCTGCGCGCTCGGGGGCATGGAGGGTCCCCGGGCCCGAAAGACGGCCGCGGGCGGAGTCAGAAGGGGATTGGCGTCTTCCTCGGATTCGTCGGTCATCGGCTCCACGAGGTGCTCGCCACGGTCGAGGAACCCTGCCCTCGTTGCAGCAGTCTCGGCCACGGCTTTCCGCACCTCCTCGCGAACCACCACGGCTTCCTCAACATTTTCACAACCAGATGGGGCGCGATTACCCGGACAGCATCGCCTTGGCGAGTGCGATTCTGGGGAAGTCATCCCGATTCATTCCATATTTCCAGCCTGGGTCTCCGGTTCCCGGGCACATATTCACCGTATTACAGCCGGGACCCCGCGTCCCCTTGTTTCTTCAAGACGTGGCCCTGTTCCTACCCGGAGTTGATCCCGGCCGAGCAACAGGGCCAGGGGCCACTGTCGGCGAAACGGGACTGGGGGTCCCACATACCCCGGGGACGCGTGAGTCTTCGGCCACGTCAGCTCCTCCGGGGCCACATCCTGCACCGGCGACGACCGGCTACAGCCTTCTTCTGGTCAAGTAAGGGGGCCCGAGGACATCCCCGGTCCCGAGTCTCGCCCCCGTGCCCGGGGCCTCGGCTTCAGTTCCGGGGTGCACCCCCGGACGCATATCTGGGACTTCCCGGGCCCGGGTCTCGCTCCCGAGCCTGGGGCCCACAGCTCCCTTCCCGGGGCACGCCCCCGGGACACATCACTAGGATTTCCTGGGCTCGGGTCTCGCGCCCCGGTCCCGGGACGCTCCATGGTCGGGCCCCGGGTCTCACTGCCCGGTCCCGAGGCCACAGGCTCCATGCCCGGGCCCCGGGTCTCGTCCCCGGTCCTGGGAAGCTCCGTTCCCGGGCTCCGGATCTCGCCCCCGGGCCCGGGGCTCAGGGGCTCGGCCTCGGGGCGCTCCGGGACGTTCCCGGGCCCCGGGTCTCGCCCCCCGTCCCAGGACTCACAGGCTCGGTCCCGGGGCACGTTACAGAGACATCCCTGGTCCCGGGCGTCGCTCCCTAGGCCCGGGACTCACATTTTCCGTCCCCAAGGAGCTCGGCGCCTTGTGTGCGCGGAGGGCTCAATGAGCTCCCGGCCCCGGGCACGAGGCCGGCTTGAGCGGATCAGCTCCCCAACTACCCGTATTAATGGTGAAGCGACGGGGCGCCTCCCGCCTGTCTCCCGGTCGGACATGTGTGCACCGTCATGATGGCCTTCCGTGGGCCGCCTCCCAGTGCCGTCAGAGAACTTTCGGCCAAGAGGGCCTCGATTCTCCACACTCTGGCAACGGAGGCGCGCGCTGTCACATCTCCATACTCCAGCCGCCCACAGCAACCCGGCAGCATGCCGACCAGACCTGCAGCAGACCTGCTCCAGCCGCCCTCAGCAGCCGAGCCAGGCGGCGACTAGACGTCCCTCCGGCGCGGCGCAGCAGGCGGCCGCGTGCGTGCGACAAGACAAATTGTAGCTAGCTCCCTCATGTGTACTTGGCACTGTGGACTCCCCTTGATCAATAAAAGGAGGATCCATGCCTACAGGTCGGAGGACGGGGGGGATTGGAAAGGCTCTCTCGATCTCTGGCTCCAGCTCGCTCTCTCGCTACTGATCGTCTTCTTCAGCTCGCTCTGTCTCTCTTTCCGGAAGGGAGGTCTAGCTCCAGAGCTCCGCTGAGTTCATCTTGTAACACCAAAACCACATTCATCTCCACATAGCAAAACACACACAGGAGTAGGGTATTACGCCTCCGTGCGGCCCGAACCTGTCTACTTCTCCTGTCTCCTTGCGTGCCATTCTCTCCGCCGATCATCTCCCAGACGCCACTGTCGTCCTGTGAACAACTCTCCTGGCCGAACTCAAAAGGGGGGTCTCCAGACTCCCCGCGGTTGGAGTTCCATCCTCCGACATAAAGGATATTGCAGCAGCGGCGGCCCCAAGTACTACAGCAGCGGCGGCCCCAAGTACTACAGCAGCGGCCCCGGCGACGGCAGCAGCGACGTCCCCGGCGACTGCAGCAGCGACAGCCCAGGCGACGGCAGCAGCGGCGGCACCGACGGCGGCTACTAGTTGAGGAAGAGACACAGAGAAGGGCAGTGTTTCTTCGTGGACGTGGAGGCTGTCGGTGGAATGGGGAAAAATGAGATGTACTCCCACCAAACCTAAGCCGTTTGGGCCTTAGCGGGCCAAAACATTTGAGCTCCTGTGCGCCAAATATTTTATAGTCCAATGCATAGACCATGGTCTAGACGTCATTTTTTTTTGTCTAGACTAGACTCGGTGTAGCGCCCCCTTCCCGGTACCCCCGTACGGTGATACCAGAGAGGAAGCGCCCCGCAGGAGATTGGCATGAACCAACTCCTACGGAACCGCGATGTTGGTACCAGTCCCAGGAAACCAAGCTGATACCCGCGGTCAACCGAGATGTACCACAGCAACTAACTAAATACAGAAATACATATATATACCTTTACAAGTTGCAGCCTTGGGCAAGCCCTGAGCAGCAACCAGCAAACAGAACCACAGTAATGGAACGACAGCGCAGCGAGAACCCAATCCACAAGCAACGGCTTGGGACTAGAAAGGAAACCCTAATCTTCACTTCAGCTTCATACTTCCTGAAGGAGGAGAGAAAATGAATGGATTGAGTACTTACGTACTCAGCAAGTCACGGAAAACGTGAATCATGCAGGCTATCAAAGACAGGCTAGGGTTTATTTCGCAAACCTTTTTCATTTGAAAACATTTTCGAAAACCTAAGTGTGGGTTGTTTCAGTGTGACTGGAAGGAGGCTCTCACCTCGATCCTGTCCGCGAATTGCTTTTCAACAACTCGAGCGGACGAATCAAATTTTTAATTGATCTTAAGTATTCTTATACCGCCTGTCGGATCATGACAGTGGTTTAGTGGATCTGCCCTCAAGCAGCTTTCCACTGCATCAACATCTATTACTTTATTTTCAATTTCGTCCACTCCAGGACGTAATCTCATATTTTTCATTTCTGTCCCATCCAGGATATCATTTTATCTCATCTCATCTCAGCGGCTCCTCGAGCCATTCATAAGTCATCTCATGACTCAGCTCGATGGCTCCCCAAGCCATCCATATTCTCAACTCATTCACAAACTGCTTCCACTCAGGAAGCCCTATCTATGATGCCATATGACATCCCAGGTCATACAGCCCCGTTTCAGACCACTCAGGTCATCCATTAGCCACTGAGGCCGATTTTGATAACGATTCCCATACCACAACTCATTTTCGCAAACACTTGCAAACAAATCTACGCTAGAGGAATCACCTCACATTGCCCGTAACCGTGGGCACGGTTGTTGTAACAGTTCGTATACCTTTGCAAAGATTGCACGCTTTACCCACACGACGCGAGCTTACTCCCACACTGATCAGGTGGGGAGGTTCGCGACAAGGCCTTTCCGAAGTGTCTCCAGGATTGCCTGAAGCCAACTGGACGGGTCCCAGACCAAGTACCGAGCGAGTCCCAGACTCCTCGTACTTAGGATCCCGTGGGTGCATCTCATATTGCTACCCTGGCGACTCCATGTCCAAAGGCGACCAAGCCAACCCTGGGTCTACTAATTACTTGGCCAGGGGTGTCCCATACCACCCGTGTGGTCGCACTTGTGAGATGCTCGGATGAAATTCCCCAAGAAATCGGTCCTTATATGCGAATACGAAGTACCACCACACAGGCGATCACTTTGCATCACGAATTTTTCGCAAATAGATTTTGTTTCGCAAACTCGCCGACATCACATGTCGGTTTTTTTAAAACCTTTGGAAACCCAAATTTTCCCAAATCGACAAACAATAGTGATGTGGGTGGAACCATCGGAATCCATGCTCAGAGAGCACGGTCACCGAGGTACCATGGGGTAGAGCGACAAGGGGTGGGGTACCAAAGTTCTACGGGATTTATGCAACTAATAGGCAGGTCCGTCGGTTCGATACGCAAACCGAGGCCAATCAATTTATCGTGCACACTAGCCATGCAATTTTGTAAACAAAACATTTTAAATTTAGGAGCAATATGGTCAAGGAGTGACTTGCCTCAGACTTTGTCTTCAATCTTCGCGAAAATCCGACGTCCGAAGAATTTTCGAAGCGTCAACTACGCGCGAAACAAGAGAAAAATACACAAAAACCTAGAAATAATATACTATTATTAATAACTAATAGTGCCATGAGGTAGATCTCATGTTTAGAAAAATTTAGAGACTTGAACAGGCTCAATCGGAGTCAAGGCTTGGAAGATATGATTTTTCGAAGGATTAGGGATTTTCTTGGGAAAGAAATTGATTTATTGGAATTATTGGAAAAGGAATTAATTTTGAAATAGGGCTGACAGGTGGGGCCTTAGTGGCAGGAGAGGGCTGTGGGGGCTGGTCCACCTGTCAGGGGAAGAGAGAGAAACAGGGGACTAGGGCACTTTGTCAAAGACTAGAAGGATTGAATGGGCCCACATGTTAGTGATACAAGGGAGAATGAAAGGGATGGCCCATATGCAGTGAGAGAGAAGAGGGCCACTGTGCACTTATTTGGTGTGGGGTCCATATGTCATATATTCAGTTGAGTGGGTCCACAGGTCAGTGCTGAGAGGGAGTTGGGTGCTGGACGTAGCACAGGAGTCAGCCGGCAAGGGGGATCGACGGCCAGCGGCGGCCGAGGGCTCGCCGGCGAACGGCAGCAAGAGAGGAGAGGCGGCCGACGGGAATGGGATGAGGGGGCGATGGTGATGATGGTGAATGGCTCGGATTTGCCGGATGGGCGGTCGACGGCGGTGGGCGGCGGCATCCAGGAACGGTAGAGAGAGAGAAGAATGGGGTGGCGACGGTGGAATGCCGGCGGCACCTGAGGCAGAACTTGGGGATGGACACGGTTGGGGGCGGGGAGGAGAACGGAGGGAGAAAAATGGTCTTTACCTTGTGCGATGGCGAACTCCGGGGCTCCAGTAATGGCGGGCGGCGGCGGCCAAAAATTGGGGGATTTTCGGCTCGGTGTCAATTGGGCACCGGCGAGGGGTGGGAGGAGGTTGCGGGACTCCGAGGAACCCAGTGGTGGTAGCGGCTTGGTCGATTATGCTTGTGAGCAATGGAATTGGAGGGGGTACAGAGAGGCTTCAATGGCGGCGGAGAGAGAAAAGCTTGAGCTCAAGCTGGAGCAATGGCGAGGTGGGGTGGGATTTATAGGCGCGGCGTGGTGCTAGGAGACAAGGGGGAGAGAGACGGTGGAGTTCATAGGATAAGGCTGGTCAGCGCGGGGGTCAGGGCGGCGGGGCGACTACGCCAGTCGAGGTGAGCGCAGCGCGGCAGGGGCCGATGCCAGTGTAGACACGATGCATCGGTAGCTCGGCGTCATCTCACCTCGTGTTGCTGCGAGAGAGCGGGGAGAGGGGCAGAGGGGACGGCGACGGGACTGCACGGGGCTGCGGCGGTGTTGGCCGGGGCGGATGGGACTAGAGCGGGGCCGCATGTGCTCGGGTAGACAGGGACATGGAGGTATGGGGCTCTGCTGCTTGCGTTGGAGAGGAGGCAAGAAAGTTCGAGAGAGGAGAGAGAAGAGAGGAGACAGAGAGCGAGGGAAGAAGACGAGGAGGAAGACGCATCTGACAAAGGGGGCCCGCGGTGGGAAAAAAGGGCAGGCCGAGCGCATGCACTGGTGTTGGGCGGCCACGTGCGTGGGGGCTGGCCAGTGGGGCCCAGGCCGAGTTGCTGCGCGAGAGGCCGTGCGCGAGCGGGAGGTATCCCTGGCCGGTGGGGTCCGCTCGCCAGCCGGTGTGTGTGGGAGAGGGAAACCGGCCGAGTGGCAGTGAGGGGCCGAGGGGAGAGGGGTCGGCCCATGGTGATCAGTGGAGTTTATTAATTTCCTAGGGATTTATTTTGGAGGGATTTTTGATGATTTCCGGAAGGGATTTTAATTCAAAATTTGATACTTTGGACCACAAAATTCTAGGGATTTTATGGGGAGGAATTTTTGAGGTATTTGTCTAGATTTAGTTATACACACACACACACATATATATATTTATATGGAAGAGATGGATAGGAATTTTTGGAGAATTGAAAAGGGTATTTGGGATTTGATGCTTGATTTCTCGGGGAATAAATTCAAGAGAATTTTTGCAGAGGGACTCAGATATATTTATATATATGCATATATATACATATATATATATACACATTTGAAGAGAGGTCTAGAGAGTGTTTTCAAAGGGATAATTTGGGATTTAGATTCGGATTTGAGATTTGGACTTCAAGGACTTTTTGGGAAACTTCTGAGAGAAGAATTATAGGAGGAAAGATCTCGAGAGGAGATTAAGGTTTGAATTTAATTCTTGGGATTTGAGGCAAATTTTGGGAAGAGAGTCCTTGATGGAATTCAAGGTTTTTGAGAGGAACAAAATAAGAGGATTTTTAATAGAGGGCTTCAAAGATGATTTCCGAAAGGTTTTATTGGAGGGCTTCGAATTTCTAAATTCGAACCCGAGTACAGAGAATTTGATTTTGGATTTTTCGAGGAATTTTAGAGAGAGACAGTCGAATTGCGAAATTCGAGTCTCGGAATCTGGAGAGGGTTTAGGGACCGAGGATTTAGAGTTTCAAAGGGGGCTCGGATCTGAGATTTACAGCACCTAGTCCTTAAGCACACACAAAAAGCCAAAAAATTTTGAAATTAGGGTTTTTACGAAAATAGTTTTTAACGGCCCGGAAACCAGGGCGTCACACTCGGCATGGTCTAATTACTTGGTCTAGACGGTCTAAGACCGTCTTCGACCGACTAGACGGAAAAATGGTCTAGGGCATGGTTTAGCCCCTAAACCGGACGGCAACCCACCGTCCCACATCTAGACGCGGTCTAGACTATCTAGACCACGGTCTACGTGAACACTGTCTATAGGTGATACTTGGACCTCAACACAATATGCTACTGGTTGCCCCATTTTGTAAGATATGTGAACTATTCTATTTTGCAAGTACAACAGGTAAAAGTGAAGAGATATAGTATGCACACATTTTCTTAAGGATCTAGGAGATTGTTAGTACTTGAGTGCTTTTCTTTGGCCCATACAAACCATGTGGTTTCAACTATATAAAGCATATAGTTTCTTATCACAAAAATATTTGGTTTGCATATGAATTTACTGTAACAGCCTAAAAATGATCAAATTTTTAAAACCATTTTTATTTTTGTGTATTTTTGAAAATTCACGCTGAGTTTGTCGTTTTGTTAAAAAAAATTTAAATCGTTCTTCGTTCGTCATACGTTTTTCTTCCTTTTTCTCTCTTTTTCTTTTTCTCAAAAGTGCAATCCATCCATCTATCCATCCATTATCCTAAACTCGAATTTTTTTATTTTTATATTTATTTAATAAAAAATTTACAAAACTACATTTTCATTTTAAAAATTTACAAAAATATACTCCCGCCGCCCTTTGGGAGGGCGATATCTCTGAAATCGCCCTCCCAGAGGGCGATATGATGACGTGGCTGACGGCCGTTGGCCGGCGGCCCACGGCCGTTAGCCATTTTGCAGGCGGCCCCCCCGGGCACACAAAAACCGCCCTCTGAGAGGGCGGCAAGGGGGCCGCCTGTAAAATGGCCGGCCCCCCGGCCGGATTTTTATAGGGAGGGCGGTTTTTAGCCCGGGCAGTATAAAACCCCCTCCCAGCCTCCAAAAATGTTATAAAATTCACTGAAATTACAGAAAAAAAAGAGAGAGCTGAGAGCGAGCCTGAACGAAAGCAGCGAAGCTCTGTCAGCTTGCTGATTTGTCTGCAGGTAAAATCTATTATCTCTTTGTAATTTCTATTTCTATGTATAAATTGATGTAGTATTATACTGGTTATGTGTATAGTACTATATGAAAATAAATTGTTACTCATAGATTTGTAGGTCTTTAGTTAATGTGTTAGATGATTTAATTTTTGTAGAGATGTGAGGAGAATATTGGTATCTAGTTTAACTGTATTTTTTCATCAACAGAAATGTCAAATAAGGTGATATTTTAGTTATTTCACGGGCAAGGGAATGTTAGATATGGTCCAGAAGGGGTAGATCTGTCGGATTTTAGTTCAACGGCTAAGGGGATTGATAGACCAGCTGAGAGAAGTTTTGGATCAGTGTACAACTGGCTGATGCGAGGGTTTCGATTGAACCCCGAGCTCAGTGCAATAACCTTGTATGTAGTAGTCAGTCATGCAGCTGAAGGGTTTTTTTGGGAACTGATGTCGGTAGATTGCACTACCACTTGGAGATGGTATGTGGAGAATGCATTCCAACGTGGTTGGCCACTGGGCATACTTGTGTCGATATATGAGAAAGAAAACACTGCTGGTGCAATGCCCGTGCAAAATGATGAGGGTCCAAGTACGACGGGAGGTAATAGCGAAACAATGGAAGAAAATGAAGGAGGGAATGAAGAAGATAGACAGCCAACAGGTGTGGCAGATGAGGGAGAACAAATCAACAGAATCGTCGAAGAAATGGATAGGGAAGATTCTGAAAACGAGCAAGCAGAGCATGATGATTTGTCTGATGAGGACACCATGATGCCTGCAGAATGGAGCAACCAGGACTTCTCTAGGCTTTCTATCTCCGAGGGACATCATGTGTCATGGGAGTACAAGGAAAATGAGGTCATCCAAGGGGCTAAGTATGCATATGTAGAGGATTTAAAGGAGGCAGTAAAACAATGGGCCGTGTCACTTCAAAGGGAGTTCTCAGTCGTGAAGTCAAGCAAATTGGTCTATGAAGTAAAGTGCATGAAGGATGGGTGTCCATGGCGGGTGCACGCATTCAAGGGTAAATGGGAAGATTATTGGCAAGTTTCAATCGTGACTGAGCATTCATGTTATTTACCCCGGTGTTGAAAATATCACAGAAACATGACATCTGGCATTTGTTGCGACAGAGATGTACTCCGCATATTATTAACAATATGGGGTAGAACCAAGGTCAATTGTTAGACATATTGAAGAGAAATTTAAATACACAATTAGCTATGTTAAGGCTTGGAGGGCAAAACAGAAGGTTGTAGAGATGAGATTTTGGCAACATTTGAAGCATCCTATGATAATTTGCCTCGTCTGTTTAGGCTGTATTCTTCAGAGGAATCCGGAGACGTGCTACGACCTAAAAGCCTTTCCATCAATTCACCATGGTAACAAAAGTGTGTTGCAACGAGTATTCTTTGCATTAGGTGCTTGCATTCAGGCATTTGTCCATTGTCGTCCCATCCTCTGCATCGATGGGACATTTCTGACCGGAAAGTACAGAGGGCAGATCTTAACAGCAATTGGAGTTGATGGAAACAACCAAGTTCTACCAGTTGCTTTTGCTTTTGTTGAGAGTGAGAACACTGATAGCTGGTTTGGTTTCTAGAAAGGGTTAAGTCTGCAGTTGTACGGATGAGACCAGACGTATGCCTTATACATGAACGTCACGCCGGCTTGCTGCGTGCAATTGAGGAATGAAGATATGGATGTATTTGAGAAGGGGATACCCACCAAGGTGGTCTGATGTCCAAAGCAGATGGTGGCATGCATCATATGGGTGCTAATTTCTACAGACAGTTTAGAAATAAGCACCTTATGGATCTTTTCAAGAGCTTGCGCCCAGAATAAGAGAAGAAGTTCAAGGAGCTTTGGAGGAGGTTGGATGAGCTGACCTCTAAACAAACAGATGAGCAGTCCAGGAGGGCTACATGAGTGGAGGGGATGGGGGCTCCACAAGCTCTTGAACCTCATCAACTGACGCGGACCTCATATGAGAACGAAGGTCTGCAATTCTCAGTTTAGAAAATTTTCAGATTGGATTGAGAATGAGCCAAAGGAGAAATGAGTATTGTTGTATGACAAGGATGGTTCTCGGTTTGGCATAATGACCACAAATTTGGCAGAGGTTTATAACTGGGTGATGCATGGTGTTCGAGGGCTCCCACTTATTGGCATAGTTGAATTTATCTTGCTTGGCACATGCAAGTACTTCAGAGATCGGTTCAGAGCAGCTAGGCCCTCAATGACGGACAATAATATTTTCTTTGGCACACTACTGACGAAGTATCTACAAGATAAAAGTAAAAAGGCCCGAAGACATCGTGCTCTACCTCAAGGCACACAAGAACACAGATTTGAAATATCGTGTGTCGATAAGGGCATGCGCGGAATCTTCCATAAAAGAGTTGTGCAGGAGTATGTGCTGAAGGAAGACGGGACCTGCAAGTGCTCGTGCCGAAAACCTACTCTGCTCCACAAGCCATGCTCTCACGTTATTGCCACGAGCGGTGAGTGCGGGATAGAAGCACGCTATTTTGTCTCACCTTATTTCAAGAAAGAAGCAATCTATAATACCTGGAGCGGAGAGATATACGGTTTCGGTATTGCGGGTACATTTACTATGGAGCATTCTCAGGCTATGTACATTCCTGATCCAACAAAATTGAGGGATAAAACAGGTCGCCGCAAGACAAGACGCATCCGTAATGACATGGATGAGTCAAAAGCCGGTGGAAGGTATAAACATTGTTCAAAGTGTGACCAAACAGGTCATACATATAAGAACTGTCCAAAGGATGCAACCGGTCTAAGTACGGCAGAAGCTGGACCGTCGGGTTCAGCCGATGATGGCAGGCGTCC
Organism: Oryza meyeriana var. granulata; assembly: GCA_003991445.1. Classification (NCBI taxonomy): domain Eukaryota; kingdom Viridiplantae; phylum Streptophyta; class Magnoliopsida; order Poales; family Poaceae; genus Oryza; species Oryza meyeriana. The sequence goes on along the minus strand of RYFJ01001450.1, from coordinate 80,398 downwards.
TACGGGTGAAGGCACAACTTCAAGACGACCCCGTCTTAGGCGTTCTCGAACAATTAGTGGTGCTACGGTGTAGCGTAAGTCTATACTAGTTCTTTGTTATAGAAGAATATGTACCGTACTGTTGTTTTTTATTATCATGTAACAATGCTATAAACTATAACAATAATTAACGCTAACTCTCTATTTGCATGTAGGTATGGCGTACGATACACTGGAGCTGTTGGACCGAGGTGTCGACCGGTCCCACCGGTCTTACCTGTCAGCCGTGGAGGGTGCCCACTTACCCACCCTTCCGTCCACGGCCTTCACGTCACCTCCTGCGGATAGATCCTCGGTTCCGTGAGAGGTAAGAGCTGTACGAATATTCATTCACATCGTTGTTGCATATGTATGTTCCCAATATTGATTACAGTGCTATATTCTGCAGGTTGTGTGAGGCTGGACTTCTTCCGCTGTGTAGGCTAGTCGAGCCCGCACCGGACGAGAGAGACCCCGCCAAGCGATGGGACGCTGATCGGTCACTTATGGCCGCACTGGTAGATCGCTAGAGACCGGAGACCCACACGTTCCACCTATCGTGCGGCGAGATGACTCCCACACTCCAGGACGTGTCGTACCTGCTAGGACTTCCCCTCGCAGGAGACACAGTCGGCCCGATCGACGGGGCGCACGGTTGGTCGTAGGACATCACTGCTCGGTTTGCGCCCGTGCATCATCGACCTGAACTTGGACACCCGGGTTCGCTACCGACTTACACCACGATCGGCCCCTCGCAGGCTTGGCTGTTACAGTTCACCGTAAGTCGCGGATTTCTTTTATTCACAATCATCTGATCTACAAAGCAACAGAGCTGCTGACTATAATCTTCCTTTACAGCCTGATAAGCTAGCCGATGACGCCGACGATTACTCGGTGCGGTGGAGCATGGAGGCGTACCTGTTGTGGCTGTTCGGGTGGGTGATGTTCACCAATACTCACGGGCACGCGGTGGACAAGGGACTGATCCACTACGCTCGTGCGATTGCCAACAGCGAGGACGGCCTCGTACCGCAGTGGAGTTGGGGATCTACTATGCTAGCGGCGACGTACCGTGCTCTTTGTGACGGGTGCACAAAGACCGATCCAGGTGCGATTATCGCCGGTTGCCCTCTCCTTCTGCAGCTATGGGCGGCCGAGCGGTTCGCGATAGGCCGTCCTCTGATTCAACACTCTGCCTACGAGGGCAGCCTTGGAGGATTGTACGGCCAGTGGCCCGAGGACCGTCCGACTATGGGGACCGTATGGTGTCGACGTGAGGTACAAAATGTGAAATTCTATGTTTAGCAGTTATGCGCAAACACTGACGTTTAACCTTTTCCTATTTTGCAGCGTCGTTACGCCCACACGCAGGTTAGGAGGGCCTACCCCGAATTCGTTTTGGAGTTCGACCACCTGCTGCCCAGCGACGTCGTCTGGGAGCCGTATAGTCCGCAGGCCATCGCGGCCCGTGCACCGCTCGGACACTCTACTCTTTGCACGCGCGACCAGGCGTACTGGATGACGATGGTGCCGTTGGTGTTCGACATCTTCGTCGAGCCCCACTCTCCGCAGCGCGTGCTACGACAGTTCGGACTACGTCAGTACTCCCCTGTGCCCGTGCAGATCGATGTGTCACGCGATGTGCACCGGTTAGTACAACTGTGATCTTTGTTTACTACTATAACTATTTAATGTAGTCTAATGCACTCTCTGCAAATAGATATAATCGTAGGGGACATGCAGCCGGTGTTCAGTGGTATCCTCGACTGCAGAAGTACGTGGAGGACTGGTTGTTGGCGACGGAGGAGGTGGTCGACGAGATACATGCACACACTGAGGAGGCCTACCTAGCATACCTGGCGTGGTACCAGGCCCGTACCCGCACACGCGTAACGTTCACCCCGGATGATCCACAGCCACACGTCGCCGCTACGACGGACATGTATCCTAGACACCGTGACCAGGACTACTTCCGTGCGGTACGTCACATTATCTTTGCACGTTGCTATTTCCTTTGTACGTGTCCACAGTTCTAACACATGTTCACGTCACATCTGAAATAGGCCGACGCAGCGCGACAAGTTCAGGCTGATGTAAACGCGGCGTTCGGACGATTGGACAGTGGGATTGTGCTGAATGTCGATGAGCAGAGGACGACCTTCGGAAGGATTCGTCAGGCGATGCACACAGTGATTCGTGCGCTCACTTGTCGTGCGGTCAATGCGGTACCTCCCGTAGTTGTACAGCAGCAACAGCCACGGCCAGCAGGAACAGGAGCAGGAGCAGGAGTGCGACCGCAGGGTTCCAGTCAGCCATCTGGCCCCTCCAGAGGTAAATTGGACTAACCATCGGTTCATAACATGTTTCCTTCTACGACATGTACTGTTGTACATCAATATGCTTCCCTGCAGCTTTCGCTACATCGTACCTACATCTCTCTGGAGCTAGCACATCGACGCATGGAATGTACCACAGACGACCACATGCGCAGCTGGGCATGACAACTGTCCCTCGGGCCACCACAGGAGGTCCTTCAGGTTATATCAAAGTTTATTTTTTCCTTGCAAAATTTTGGTTTACAATTATCAATATTTTGGTGTACATGGTTCTACTGTACAGCACCGGGGATGTTTGCTGGCACTGGCTCCTCCATGCAGGGCATGGGCGTGACAACTGCCCCTCGGGCCACCACAGGAGGTCCTTCAGGTTATATCAAACTTTATTTTTGCCTTGCAAAATTTTGGTTTGCAATTATCAATATTTTGGTGTACATGGTTCTACTGTACAGCACCGAGGATGTTTGCTGGCACTGGCTCCTCCATGCAGGGCGTGGGTGTGACAACTGCCCCTCAGGCCACCACAGGAGGTCCTTCAGGTTATATCAAACTTTATTTTTGCCTTGCCAAATTTTGATTTGCAATTATCAATATTTTGGTGTACATGGTTCCACTCTACAGCGCCGGGGATGTTTGCTGGCGCTGGCTCCTCCACGCAGGCCGTACGCGGCAGTGGTTGGGTACCGGATCCTTTCGAGGGGGACGATTTGGAGGACTCGGGCGAGGAGATCCAGGAGATACTACCAGCCTCGCAGCTCGAAGGAGCTCCGCCACCATAGACACAGGACCCACCAGCTGCCACACCCGTATAGACGACCCGCGCTGGCCGTGCCGTACCACCAGACCGGCTGACGTACTCCCAGGGGCAGGTACGAGCGCAGGGTAGGAAGACAAAGATGGCTAGAGGTTACGGTCAGGGCCCGTAGTACGTTGCATCTATGATAGTTTGTCTGTTGTATATCATGTTTTATTAATTCTACGTATACTGAAGAAACCCCTTTACTTTATTTACGCTCGTCGATCGTTTACGGTCTATGTTTGTGACGAAACTGATCAAAAATATAAATTTTTCAGTTTCAATTTTACGGCGAAAGTACATTCTGAGCGGTGACAACTGAACACACATTAATTACATACGAACATAATGAAATTATCCATACAAAGAGTACAAACGACACATCAAACGTTTCTAGTTATCGTTATTACATGCCTTAGGAAATTTTAAACAGATAACCAAGTAGAGATGTAACTACTGTGTGCAGCGTGGGTACTTCCTCTTCCTTCCCGCCACAGATATGCCTATCCGGACAGGGTGAGGATGGTCCGGACTATATAATACAAAACAACAATTTGTACAGTGCGCACCGTCTGAACAGGGTGACGATGGTCCGGACTATATACTGTAAAACGGCAATTTGTACAGTCCGGACCGTCCGGACAGTACTCTGGGGCCGTGGGTCGGCCATTTTATAGGCGGCCCCCCAGGCACACAAAAACCACCCTCTGGGAGGGCGGCAAGGGGGCCGCCTGCAAAATAGCCGGCCGGGGGGCGCCCATTTGCAGGTGGCCCCCCGAGCACCCAAAAACCGTCCTCTGAAGGGGCGGCAAGGGGGCCGCCTGTAAAATCCGGCCCTGGATATCGCCCTCTGGGAGGGCGATTTCAGAGATATCGCCCTCCCAAAGGGCGGCGGGAGTATATTTTTGTAAATTTTTAAAATAAAAATATAGTTTTGTAAATTTTTTATTAAATAAATATAAAAATAAAAAAAATTCTCCTAAACTCTAGCGGACGAGTCTACTTCACCGTTGGGCCATCGGCACATTTCTCTTCCATTCATCACCAACCCATTTCTCCTCAACCAAACCCTTTTTTTCCCCTTTCTTTCTCTTTTTCTTTCTTCGGCCGGCCCAGCTCCCTTCCCCGCCCCTGCCTCTGCTTGGTAGAATCAGAGAAGAGCTATACCGATCACCATCGTTTCCTGCCGTGCCACGCGGCTGCTTGGGCTGAGTCGACACCTACGCGTCGTCTCCCTGCTCGCCAACCTCGGAAGCTATCCAGTGCCTATCCTCAGCTCGAGATCAGTCTCAGCTAGCCACCGCCATCAACGTCGCATCCATCCTCAACCGTCGCACGCGTCCTGTCTCCACCGTCGTTCTTCCTCCACAGTGCCTCTCTCGGGCCGCCATCAACAGCAAAAGAGATGCCATCACCTCCTCTTCCTCTTCCTCTTCCCTGAACCCGCCCTGAGCCTCGTCACCGGAAATCGCCGCCGCCGTAGAGCTAGGGAAGCGGAGCCCTAAATTCGGCCACCACATTCAAAACTCCAAAATTCGTCGTGTTCGCTTTCTCCCGTCCAAAATTGAGGTGATCACTGTCTTCTCCATATCTAACTCCTCTCTTCCCCTCAATTACCCCGGCGAAATCGCCATCGGGACCTCGTCGGCGCTGCTCAGCGCCGCCGCCTCGGCCTTTCCCGCGTCCGTCTGCCCGGCCAGTCCGCTGAAAGCTTCTGTTTGAACCCTTGCCGCTCTGATCCTCCTCAGCCACCGCGCCCCTCCACCGGCTCGCCGGAGCCGCCGCCGCCATGAACGCCGCCACCGCCAGCCTCTGCTCGCCGCCGGCTCTTCCACCGCCTTCGGCCTCGGGAATAGGGTCACCATGACCCCAGGACCCCGAAACCGGCGCCCCCTTGCCGGGAACCGGCCTCCTCCGCCGCCGGCACCTCTGACCACCGACTAGCTCCTGTGTGTAGAGAGAAATAAAAGAAAAATTCAAATTCACTGTTGAAAAATAATTCAAAAAAGCTTATTTCACTGATTCAATTGGTTTATTACTCTTTTGACCTCAGAACAAAAATCCGAGACCTATTCCCAACTCCTTGAATTATTCTGAATCCATCCGCGCCAGTTTTGTCGTGATCCGAGCATTCCGTTGAATGCAACCTAATTTTAACCCTAGGGTTTCCGTTCGTCGCGACTCCAGAAAAATCCCTAATTTCTTCTATTATTTCTCTTTTAATACCTTGTGCACTTTTTGAGTTTTTGGCATTTTTATAGAGTTATTCAATTATTTATTTTTATTTGCGTATCGATAGAATCCGCCGCAGCAGATCTGATCGAGGAGTTTGAGTTCGCCACTGACGCGTACGCTTTCTCAGCCATAGGAGGAGACGAGTGGTATGACTACGCTGATCCCAAAGGCAAGTCATTAAATCCTTTGAACATAATTAAACCCAATCTGGAGCTAGGTCATATTTTGGTTAGATGTACTTACCTTATAAGTACTACATAGAAATGGCAAATGAGTAATTTTACTGAAAATCCTTTTGAAATAGTAGTGATCAGTTACTTTATATTGCTATATATTACCATGCCTAGAATTGAGGCCTGAGGAAAATAATACCTTTGATAACTCTAGGTTAATCCTTCTTATTATGAACATGTTAAATATTATATGAAATTGTCATTTTATGTAATAGTTTTGGAGGTACTGTGGTTTATTTAAAGTTTTAAGGACATAACCCCCTTGTGCCAATATAAGTGACATAGGTAACGTCCATCTGCACGATCGAGGTATTCGGACCAAGTGTATATTGCTCCAAGTGTCAATTCCTCAAGCAAGACTGGCAGAGAGATATGACACCTTTCAACCCCTATCTGGACGTTTGAGAGTTTTTATAAGTGAATTGAGCTTTTTGCAGCAGCCAGGTGTATCGTGTATAATTACGTTTAAGCTTTAACTGTACTTCAGAGGTATGTAAGCTGAGTGAGGTGTATCTTGATAATGTTTAATTATATGAGTGTGGGTGCTGCGTTTGCCTTCTGCGGTCTTTGAGCCCAGACTTACGTGTTCCTCGCTCTTATCTCCAAGTTGAGACTGGCTATCACAACTCTGAACAGGCGCCTTATCCTAAACCTGCTAGCTACTGGACTAGTCAATATAATTAGATGAGCTTGGGGCAGTTATTACACTGCCCTCCAGCAGGTTCACTAGCTGTGGGGGGTCAGTCGTAGTGAGAGTAAAGCTGGGCAGACGCTGCAAGTCGTTTGGTATATCGATACGCCGTGGACTGATCCGTGCACGTCCCCTCGTAAATAGAGATATGTCTTATGGGTAGAGAGTCCAGAGTATCTTCAGAGTAGCATGGATGCGACGAATTCGAGGAGATAATATGGTTTATAATTGTGAGATCAATGGCATGAAATTTAAACCCTTTAAAATTAAACTTGTCTATAAAATGGGATGTTTGTGAACTACTGATAATATATAGAGTTAAACCAGTTCCCTTCCTTGTTATATCCTGCATGGCTTGCAGAGTACTTGTGTACTCAGTCTTTCATATTTTGGGCTCTAGCCGGTCAGGAAAAAGTTGCAGGTGAAGTCGAGGAAGCCGTCGATCCGCAGGATTGGGATGAAGACGAAGGCTTCGATTTCTAGGTCAACTCTACGCTCAGGCCATTCCTGTGATGCAGAGTTGCGTCTTGTGGTTGTACGTGTATGGTCATAGACCCGTTGCGTGCATGAGTTAAGTTTGGGTTTGTATTAGAACCTTGTTGGTTTGTATAATTAATCGAAGTTCTGTTTCTATATCATTCTACGCGTAACTGAACTTCTTGGGTGGTTACGTGTGTCGTGGGATGTTTGGACCCCCTCCGAACGGTCCCCATAGTATTGGTATGAGAGCAGGCTTGACTGTAGGTTGACCTAGGTTGGTTAGAAAGTGTTTAAAAATCTATTTTGGAAACTTGAAAGGAATTGCGAAAACGGGTTATTCTTCTAATTGACTCCCTCTCCGCCTTGGTCTGTTTTTCTGTCTACTTTCTTCTTTTGTTGATCTAAACTTGAAAGGTTTTGATTCATCTTTTCCCTATCCTATTCAAGATTTGGTTAGTTGGTCAGGGCATAATAGGTACGATTTGGAGAATCTCGGGAGTGAAGTTGCTTTGGAGAGAAGCATTGAAGTTCGATAGACTCATTAAGTTAGGGTTGACGATAGTTTATGTTGACTAGTGTCAGTCGATGGTTCATCCATCGTGTAGAACATAGAGTCATGTATTGTATTTGTGAAAGGGCCATTCTGTTTTTTCATGTAACCTTTTGGGGTTACATGGCACTCGATGTGCTATTGCGTCTTTCCCTTTTTACAAGAAAAACCTTAAACATGACTATGTCTGTCATTCCCTGCTACTGAGTTGCTTCTTTATTTTATGCTTTTCTAGTCTAAGTCTATTTAGTCTTACCTTGTTACACCTTAATTAACGTTTTATAATGAAAAACCTGTTACAGGCCTAAGTAAAGGGACAAGATGTTAGAAACAAATGGAAACGGCAGTGCGGGTGAGCAGCTGCCAAAAAATCCAGTTGACCTTGCAAGGGTGATGCAGATGATGGATCAGAACTATAGTAGACTTTTTGAGCAAGTTATCAGCAGGATGTCACAACTAGGTGTTGCCACAACTGAGGGATCAACCATGGGATTAAGGTGGATAGACTTTCAGAGGACCAAGCCACCGATATTTTCTTCAACCCCAAAGCCATTAGCAGCAGATGACTGGTTAATGGATGTTGAGAGGAAGTTGAACATAGTCCAGTGCACTGATCGGAAAAAGGTTCTGTATGCTTCTCATCAGCTTAGTGGTCCAGCTGCACTATGGTGGATTAACTTCCAAGTTGTTTATCCTGATAAGGAAACTATTACATGGAAGGAATTCTCAGAGGAGTTCAGGAAGGTGCACATTCCAGAAGGTTTGATTGCAGCAAAGATGAAGGAGTTTAGGAATCATACTCAGAATGGGAAGCCAATTGCAGAGTACCATGATGAGTTCTAACGTCTTGCACGCTACTCTCCTGATGATGTGAATACAGAGAAGAAGAAGATGGTGTGGTTTGTCGAAGGCCTAGATGAACCAATCAAGTACAAGCTTGCTGGTGTAGACTACAAGGATATGTCTGAGCTACTTAATAAAGTCCTGTTGATTGAGCGCAAGAAGAAAGAATTGGAGGAAAGCCGCAAGCGCAAGGTCCCGCAGCAGATGAAGCCTTCTTCTAGTGCCCCAAGGCCAAGGATGATGATGCCAGCAGTACCACCTCGATGTTTCCCGCCACAGATGGCAAGGCCTCCAATGCCACGGAGACAGTAATATTTTAGTGGAAATCAGTACCTAACAAGTAATTTTTCAAAGGAATATTATCATTGCAAGCTGGTGAGACACATCCATCCAAATTGCCCTTGGAGAAACTTTTTGACGGATGTTACACAAGTTAGAGCAAGAGCCCAAAATGCTATCCCACGTGCTGTGCCGCAGAACCAGAATGTGGCAGGACGTGGAGCAGGAGTGCCCAACTGTGGAGGAGCAGTGCCAAACTGTGGAGGATAGGTTGGAGCTGCTGCAGGACGAGGACGACCTAACCCTGGAGCTATTCAGGGAAGGGTCAATCATGTTTCAGCCAAGGATGCCACTGGAGCTACGGACATTATGCTTGGTATGTTCCTTGTTAACTCAGAGCCCGCTTTGCTTTTATTTGATCCGGATGCTACACATTCTTTCATTTCTTTGGCTTTGGTTAAGAAGTGTGGTTTAAGCCTAGTAGCTTTAAATAATACCCATGTGATCCATGCCCTGGATCAGACATGAAATCCCAGTTCAAGTGCCCCAATATAGAAATCCAGATAGAAGACGTTGCCTTTTTAGCAGACCTTATGCTACTAGAAATGCAAGGATTGGATGTTATATTGGGAATAGATTGGTTGCATAAGTATAAAGGAAAGATGGATTGTGAGAATAAGATCATTAGTCTGGTTAATACTGAAGGGAAAAAAGTAGAGTTTAGTGCCAAAAGACCCTTGTTGCCACCATTGCCACTGTCACTAAACACCATGGCCGCAGAAGGAGTTGAGAAAGTGCCAGTAGTTAATGAATTCCTAGATGTATTTCCAACAGAGTTGCCAGGGATGCCACCTGAAAAAGAAGTTGAGTTCTCCATCGAGCTGAAGCCTGGAACCAAACCCATAGCGAAGACAATATACCGTATGGTTGCACCCGAGTTAAAGGAGTTGAAGAAGCAGATTGATGAGTTGGAAGGAAAAGGTTTCATAAGGCCAAGTGTGTTAGAATGGGCTGCCCCAGTGCTATTTGCTAAGAAGAAAGATGGTACACTTAGGATGTGTGTGGACTATCAAGAACTTAATGAAGCAACTATCAAGAACAAGTATCCACTACCGAGAATTGATGATCTGTTTGATCAACTGAAGGGAGCTAAGGTGTTTTTGAAGATTGATCTAAGATCAGGGTATCATCAGTTGAGAATTAGAGAAGAGGATATACCAAAGACTGCATTTACTATTAGGTATGGGTTATATGAATTCACTGTGATGCCATTTGGAGTGACCAATGCACTAACTATTTTCATGGAATTGATGAACAAGACCTATATGGACTACCTTGATAAGTTTGTGGTAGTCTTTATACATGATGTTCTTATATATTCATCCAGTGAGGAAGAACATGAAGAGCATTTGAGGCTAGTTTTGGAAAGATTAAGGGAGCAAAAGTTGTATGCGAAGTTTTCTTAGTGTGAGTTCTGGATGAAGAAAGTGCAGTTTCTAGGTCATATCATCACTGCAGAAGGAGTGAAAGTGGATCCAGAAAAAGTTAAAGATGTATTAGAATAGGAGCAACCACAGATAGTAAAGGATGTCCGGAGTTTCTTGGGAATGGCAGGATATTATCGGCACTTCATTGAAGGATTTTCTAAGATAGCAAGGCCTCTCACCAACCTCTTGAAGAAGGATGTGCCATTTGAATGGATACGTAAGTGTGAGAAGAGTTTTCAAGAACTCAAAGCGAGATTGACAACCGCTCCAGTGTTAGCTTTATCTAACAATAAGAAGGATTTTTAGGTATATTGCGACTCTAGTCATCAAGAAATTGGTTGTGTTTTAATGCAAGAAGGAAGAGTAGTAGCCTATGCATCTCGCCAACTTCGACCGCATGAGCAGAATTACCCAACACATGATCTTGAATTGGCAGTAGTTGTGCATGCACTGAAGATTTGGAGGCACTACTTAATTGGAAATAAGTGTGAGATGTTCACAGATCATAAAAGTTTGAAGTATATATTCACTCAACCTGACCTGAATTTGGGGCAACGAAGATGGTTAGAGCTGATAAAGGACTATGATTTGGATATTCATTATCATCTAGGGAAAACAAATGTGGTAGCTGATGCCTTAAGTCAGAAGGCATATTGCAGTAATGCAATGGTTCAAGAGTGCTAAGAGCCATTATTGAAAGAAATCCGCCAGTTGAAGTTGGAGTTTATTGATCAGTCCAGTATTTGCACCATGGAAATGAAGCCAAGTTTAGAAAATGAGATAAAGAAGGCACAACAGAAAGACCCACAAATCCAGAAGATTAAGAAAGACCTCCAGGAAAATAAGGCACTAGGTTTTGCAGAAGACAGCAATGGAGTTCTAAGGTTCCAAGGAAGAATATGTGTCCCTGATAAGAAAGAGATCAAGGATCTGATACTGCAAGAAGCTCATGATTCGTTATTTTCAGTCCATCCTGAAAGTACAAAGATGTATCAAGATCTGAAGAAGACCTTTTGGTGGACTGATATGAAACGAGAGATTGCAGAACATGTGAACCTATGTGAGGTGTGTCAGAAGGTTAAAGCAGATCATCAGCGACCCACGGGATTGATACAACCATTACCCTGCCCTGAATGGAAGTGGGGTGAAATAGGAATGGATTTTATAACATGTTTGCCGAAGACTAAGGATGGCTATGATGCTATATGGGTCATAGTCGACAAATTAACTAAAGTGGCACATTTCTTACCAGTTAAACAAATTATGGAGGAGATAAGTTAGCTGAATTATATTTGACCAGAATTGTCATCCTGCATGGAGTTCCAAAGAGAATAGTGTCTGATAGAGGGTCGCAATTTGTATCAAGATTTTGGAAGACTTTTCAAGAGTTGATAGGTACAAAATTAGGGTTCAGTTCGGCATATCATCCATAGACTGGAGGATAAACAGAGCGAGTAAATCAAATACTAGAAGATATGTTAAGGGCATGTGCTTTGGTCTATGGATCAGCTTGAGATATTTGTTTGCCATTTACACAATTTTCCTACAACAACAGCTACCAGTCCAGCTTAGAAATGTCACCATTTGAAGCTCTGTATGGTAGAAGATGTAGAACCCCATTAAACTGGGCAGAAACTATAGAAGATCAGTTAATAGGACCGTAGCTTGCACATAATGCTGAAGCCCATGCCAGGATTATCAGAGAGAAGCTTAAGGCTGCACAAACTAGACAGAAGAGTTATAGTGACAATCAAAGGAGAGACTTGAACTTTAAAACTGGAGACTTTGTTTATTTAAAAGTGAGTCCACTTAAAGGAGTACAAAGGTTTCAGGTGAAAGAAAAGTTCGCTCCTTGGTACATCGAACCTTATCAAAATCCTAAAGAGAAGAGGTGAAGTGTCATATCAGCTGCAGTTGCCTGAGGAATTAACTAGAGTTCATCCTGTGTTTCATGTTTCACAACTAAAGAAGTGCTTGCGGAAGTCAACAGAACAGGTACCATTGCAAAGCATCACACTCCAACCAGACTTGACTTATGAGGAAGAACCTGAGAAAATTCTCGAGACGACTAAACGGAGGTTACAAAACAAAAGTATTAAGTTCTGTAGAGTGCAATGGAAGAACCACACAGAGGACGAAGCAACCTAGGAAAGAGAGTCTGAATTGGAAAAGAAGTACCCGTACCTGTTCAGCAGTTGGATGAATCTTGGGGACGCGATTCCTTTAAGGAGGGTAGGTCTGTAACAGCCCAAAAATGACCAAATTTTTAAAACCATTTTTATTTTTGTGTATTTTCGAAAACTCACGTCTTGTTTGTCGTTTTGTTAAATTTTTTTAAAAAAATCGTTCTTCGTTCATTGTACATTTTTCTTCCTTTTTCTCTCTTTTTCTTTTTTTCGAAAGTGCAATCCATCCATCTATCCATTCGTTATCCTAAACGCTAGCGGATGAGTCCACTTTGCCGTCAGGCCATCGGAATATTTCTCTTCCACTCGTCACCAACCCGTTTCTTTTCCTCGACCTGGCCCTTTTTTTCACTTTCTTACTCTTTTTCTTTCTTCTTCTGGCCCAGGCTGGCGCAGTCCAGGCCGGCCCAACTCTCTTCACCGCCCCTGCCTCTGCTTGGTAGAAGCAGAGCAGACTCTGCTGATCACCATCGTTTCCTGCTGTGCCACGCGGCTGCTTGCGCTAAGTCGACACCTACGCGTCGTCTCCTTGCTCGCCAACCTCGGAAGCTATCCAGTGCCTATCCTCAGCTCGAGATCAGTCTCAGCTAGCCACCGCCATCGACGTCGCATCCATCCTTCACCGTCGCCGTTCCTGTCTCCGCCGTCGTTCTCCCTCCACAGTGCCTCTCTTGGGCCGCTATCAACAGCAAAAGAGACGCCATCACCTCCTCTTCCTCTTCCCTGAACCCGCCCTGAGCCTCGTCATCGGAATCGCCACCGCCGGAGCTAGGAAGCGGGAGCCCTAAATTCGGCCGCCACAGTCAAAACTCCAAAATTCGCCGTGTTCGCTTTCTCCCGTCCAAAATTGACGTGATCACTGTCTTCTCTATATCAAACTCCTCTCTTCTCCTCAATTACCCCTGCTAATCTCCATCGGGACCTCGTCGGCGCTGCTCAGCGCCGCCGCCTCTGTCTCAGCTGCCGCCTGCCGCTCAGCGCGCTGCCGCCTCGGCCTTCCCCGCGCCCGACTGACGTCGCTGACAACTTCCCCTTGCCGCTCTGATCCTCCTCAACCACCGCGCCATGAACGCCGCCTCGCTGGAGCCGCCGCCGCCATGAACGCCGCCTCGCCGCCGGCTCTTCCACTGCCGCTGACCTCAGGAATGGGGTTGCCATGACCACAGGACCCCGAAACCGGCGCCCCCTTGCCAGGAACCAGCCACCTCCGCTGCCGGCACCTTTGACCACCGACCGGCTCCTGTGTGTAGAGAGAGAAAAGAAAAATTCAAATTCTCTATTGAAAAATAATTCAGAAAAAGCTTATTTCACTGATTCAATTGGTTTATTACTCTTTTGACCTCAGAACAAAAATCTGAAACCTATTCCCGACTCCTTGAATTATTCCGAATCCATCCACGCCACTTTTGTAGCGATCCGAGCATCCGTTGATATAACCCTAATTTTAACCCTAGGGTTTCTGCTCATCGTGACTCCAGAAAAATCCCTAATTTCTTCTATAATTCCTCTTTTAATATCTTGTACACTTTTTGAGTTTTTGGTATTTATTTGGAGTTATTCGCTTATTTATTTTTATTTGCGTATCGATAGAACCCGCCACAGCAGATCCGATCGAGGAGTCCGAGTTCGTTACTGACGCATACGCCTTCATAGCCATAGGAGGAGACGAGTGGTACGACTACACCGATCCCGCAAACAAGTCATGAAATCCTTTGAACATAATTGAACCTAATCGGAAGCTAGGTCACACTTTAGGTAGATGTACTTACCTTGCAAGTACTACATATCATACATGAGTAATTTTACTGAAAATCTTTTTGAAATTGTAGTGACCAGTTACTTTATATTGACATATATTGCCATGCCTTGAATTGAGCCTAAAATATACCTTTGATAACTCTAGGTTAATCCTGCTTATTATGAACATGCTAAATATTATATGAAATTGTCATTTTATGTAATGATTTTGGAGGTACTGTGGTTTATTTAAAATTTTAAGGACATAACCCCCTTGTGCCAGTATAAGTGACATAGTTAACGTCCATCTGCACGATCAAGGTATTCGGACCTAGTGTATACTGCTCCAGTGAATTGAACTTCTGCAGCCTTTCAATGTATCGACATTTTTAGGCTTTAATGTGTGTAACGGCCACTGAGTGAGGTGAGATTATTTAATTATATGAGTGTGGGTGCTGCGGTGCCCTCTGTGGTTTTTGAGGATTGGGTGTTCCTCCTACTTGTGCAATAGTGAGTGGACGAGTCGTCGGGTTGGTGCACACCCTCGCGAAGGCGAAGTTGAGGCCAACAGACGCCTTGTCCTATAACTTTTTAGGCAGAACAGGGATGAGCTTGGGGCAGTATTACACTTTGTTATCCTTAGCCTGGCTAGGTGTGGGCATCGTGAGGATAGAGCTGGGCAGACGCTGCAGAGTCGTTTGGTATTTGAATATGCCGTGCTCCCGGTAAATGGAGATATGTCTATGGGTGAATCCAGAGTAATAGCATGAGTAGAATTGAGATAATGGTTTAAATTGTGAGATAATGGCATAAAATGTTAAACCCTTTAAAATTAAACTTGTCTATAAAATGGGATGTTTGTGAACTACTGATAATGTTTAGAGTTAAACCAGTTCCCTTCCTTGTTATATCATGCATTAGTATATGTTTCCCTGCATGGCTTGCGGAGTACTTGTGTACTCAGTCTTGCATATTTTGGGCTCCAGCCGGTCAGGAAGAAGTTGCAGGTGAAGTCGAGGAAGCCGTCGATCCGCAGGACTAGGACGAAGACGAAGGCTTTGAGTTCTAGGTCGACTCTACGCTCAGGCTGTTTCTGGGGTGCAAAGTTGCGTCTTTTGGTTGTACGTGTATGGTCATAGGCCTGTTGCATGCGTGAGATAAGTTTGGGTTTGTATTAGAACCTTATCGGTTTGTATAATTAATCAAAGTTCTGTTTCTATATCATTCTACGCGTAACTGAACTTCCTAGGCGGTTACGTGTGTCATGGGACATTTGGACCCCCTCCGAACAGTCCCCACATTTACTGATCTCTTTTTTTTTGTTCCTCATCATTTGTCACATGATCTCTCTCATACATTTATGAAAGACATCTTACTTAACAATCACACTCTTTCATATTTCCAGTGTATATATAAACATGGGTAATACTCATCTTTACGTTGGTTTTATACTCTTCGTAATCCTTAATGGTTACACCGACTAAAAAAAGTTTTTAAAAAATATTTAGGAGTATAGTGCTTTATGTTATTTAAGTCATCATTAGGTAATATGATGAAAAAAAAGCCCGATGATGAAGAGAATGGAAAAATTGTGAAGTGAAATACAGATAAAACCCCTATGCTCGCCCGCCTACTGCCGCCGCCCCTCGTCTTCGTTATCTCAAGACCTAAAAAAATCGAACAAAAACCTTATCTTTGCTAGGATTCTGTTTACAGTTTTTAGAAGTTCGGTCAAATGCTCCTTAGCTCCCCATGCTGCTGCTCCTTCTCTTCATCACTTGGAGGCATTGAATATTTTGTTTGAACCCGTTGGCAAATTATCTGGTTTGTATTTGATGCTCGGTCGCCCCGCTCTATGTTCCTGGCGACCTGGCGTGCTTGGTCACCTGATTGACCCGTTTCGCGTGATGGTGAAGGCGGTGCATTCCAGTTGTCGCTGGTACGACTGGTGTCACACCCCGATCTGGCACTACTGTACAACGGCACCAAATAGGACGTGCCGCAGGAAAACAGCGCGAAATACCTTCCTACGGAACCGCGATACCGATACCAGTCCCAGGACACAGCGCTAGTATCCACGGCAATTAGACGTGCATCATTGCAGTACCTTAAATAAATAAATACATAAGTTGACATATACCTTAACTTACGTTGCAGTTTCGGAGCAAGACGGAGACAACAACGAACAACACAGAGGCAGTGGCAGCAGCAGAACAACGGACTAAGTCCCAACACACAGGCAACGGCTGGGAACCAGGACGAAACCCTAATCTTCTCTTTATTGCAACTCCAACATCCAACTCCCGGTGGAGAACTATATATATAGAGAGAGAGAGCAAGGGTGAGTACTCACGTACTCAGCAAGCCAGGAGAACTTAGGTGGTTGTTGCAAGCTTCAAAGAGAGGCTGGTTATTTTGTAATCTGCTTTGTTTAAAACTTTTTAAATCTATCAGTGTGTGCTTCTCAACAATCAGGGTGAGGTGAGTCTTGCCTGATCGGAGTAAGTTGTATCGATCTTTGAATCAGCACAACTCTCAAGAGTTGGCTTCCGGGATCTAGCGCCATCAGCTGATCCAACCTTATCGGGCCCACAGCCCTGCCGTCCTGAACAACTTCGCAACATTTTCCGAAATCGGATTCCCAATCCGCAAACATCATTTCATAAGCAGTTGTCAAACAAAACTACGCTAAGGAATCACCTCACATCCGCCCATGACCGTGGGCACGGCTGTTCAAACAGTTTAGATCTCTGCAGAGGGTGTACACTTTATCCACACGACGCGACTCACTCTAGTCACCAGATCACACGCATTGGGTACGATATGGTGAGGTAGAGGTTTTCGCGACAAGGCATTTCCCAAACCCTCCCAGGTTACCCCGTGCCAACTGGAGGGGTCCTCAGACCAACAACAGGGTAGGTCCGAGACCATGCTGTGCCAGGAACCTAGGAGGCACCCCCAATGCCCTCCCGCACGATCCACAGTTCAATGGCACGCAAGGCGTTCCTAGGAGTCTTGTTACTTAGCCAAGAGTTATCCCATATCACCTATGTGGTTGTACTGTCATATGTTCGGATGAAATTTCAGAGGAATCGGTCCTTAACTGTAGTGCGGGAGACTCGCCATGCATGGCACGATCCCCGTACCGTGGTTTTCACAAACCATTTTATTTTCAAGGCACCGACCCAGGTGTCGGGTTTTCTAAAGTTTCGTAAACCCAAATTTTACCCATCGTAGACATTTTTAAATTTAATAGGCGATCACCGATAACATGCCTATCGACACGGATACTGGGATCTATCAAGGGAGGTGACAAGGATGTTAAAGGGAATCACAATCAATCAAGGAAGGCATGCAGCAAATGGGTTGGTGGCCCGTCAGTCGTCCTGTGACCACGACCGAGAAATTATAATAGTGTAACCTAGTATATGCGATTTGTCAAATAAAGTACTTAGTTCCGAAATTATAGGTTTGAGATGTTCAAAGGTGACTTGCCTTGCTCTAAGTCTTCACTGGTCTTCGAGAAATCGTCGCGAAATCCACTCTTAAACGTTATTTTCTGGCGACTGTTACTATGCACAAACACACAAAAATCTACACAAAGACCAGTAAAAAGATCCTATTTAGTGCTAATAATAGTGCCATTAAATAGATCTCAATTTTAGAAAATTACTAGAGTTGGAACGGAGTCAATCGGAGTTACGGATCGAAAGATATGATTTTCCGAAGGTTAAATTGATTTTTGGAATTAAGAAAAGGTTTCTGAAATTTGGAGGGAATATTCTCTGGAATAAACCCCTGGAGGTCGCTGACATATATGGCCCACAAGACAGAGACACAAGGGAGGGTCACTGCTTATTAGGCCCGGTTGTCAGCCTCACCGAGGGGTGCCTGGTGCGGGCCGACTGGGGACCAAGAGAGGATGGTCCACCGTCAGCAGCTGGCGGCGCATGGACCACGATAGATGGGCCTACATGGCAGTGAGGTTGCGTCAGGGAGGCCACGTGCACGGGTGTTTCATGGTGGGCCGAGGAGGCTGGGCCCACCCACCAGTGACACAGCTTAGGAAAAAAAAATACCAGGCGCACGCGGGTGACAGCGTATAGCGACGGGAGAGAAATGCCGCCGCTCGGGATCGATGGCCGACGGCGCGCGGGGCGATTCCGGCGAGCGTCAATGGTCTGTGGCAACCGGCGGCACCTACGGGGAGAGGTGACCATGGCGAGCCTACCGAACGGCTTCGATTAGGGCAGGGAAGCTCTCCGGCGGCTGGCGACGAGGACGTCGAGGCGGCGGGGAGAGAAAAGCAAGGTAGACGACGACAACGGCCGTAGCAGTGCAAGGAGGTCCGGCGGGCACCAGCAGAGGGATAGGGTCGAGGGGAACCAACAGGGCGGCTCGGGTTTGGACGAGCGATGGTGGTCGACGACGTGGTGCCGTAACGGCGAGAGAGAGAGATGAAAAGACCGACGTGCGGTGGTGGGGAAGATACGGCGACGGTGAGATGGTCTACTCTACCGGGTCCCCATGCCTAACACCATGTTCCAGGGCAAAAAGGCGAGGGCTACGGGAATGCTCACCGGCGACGGCAATGGCGGCGGCTAGGAGGGGGGGCAAGGTGGACGGGTGTTGATACCAAAATTTGGTACGATTCGTAGCGGACTCGGTTAAGGAAAGAGATTATGTCAGTCGATGGAAAGTCATCCAGAAGAAGCCGAGTATAGGAAGGAATCGTGAAGACCTAGGCATGGTAGTTAATATTTTATCTATAAATTAGGTAGCTCTAATAATTTTTAGGAAACCTGATCTCGTGTCTGATCAGGGTTTGTTGTTTTTCCTTTTATAGATAGGAAACTCCTGTTTCGTGTCCGATCAGGACTGTATCAACTTGGGGTATAAATATATATGCCCGGGTACCTTGTAAACTATCTCACAGATCAATATCAAATTCGGCGCATCGCCACCCTTTTCGACGGGTTCTTGCTTCTCGAGCCGGGCTGCATCGGTTAGGTCCGAACTCCTGCGAGAGGGTAAGACTCGTCACCCCTTACCACGGTGTACCTATTCTGTCTACGGCTGCATCAGTTAAGTTTGATCTCTTAGTCCGAGTAGATATACCACATCACGCGTGCATAGTTTTTATCGGCTTACCGGGGGTAGTTTATCATCAGTTTGTGCTGCATCGGTTGAGTCCGACCTACTAAACTGCTAGCAATAAATTGTTCCTGTTAGGTTGATAGATTTTATGCAAGCGTCTTATCGGGATATATAGCCGATAAGTTATCATACATCACAATTGCATTAGATCTATCGGCTCATCGAGGTTCTTTTATTATTATTAATCTGTGCTGCATCAATTGAGTTTGACCTACTAGATTGATAATAATAGATTTATCCTTGTTAAGCCGATGGATGTTTAGGTGATGTTTTATTGGAGTGCTTAGCCGATAAGTTATCTTTCTACTAGATAAAGCCAACTGCATTGTCTATTGATTATTATTCTGCATATCTACTCTTTCATTGGCTTCTAGCCGATGTCCAAGTGTTTTCTCGGCAGTCGGCTGGCTTATTATATTATATTATCATCGATTCTATCATCGGCTTCTTAGCCAATGTGTAAGTGCTGTTGGTAGTCGGACACAAGGAAGGACTCGGGCGCGGGCACGAGCGAGGACCCGGGCGCGGGCACGAGCGAGGACCTGGGCACGGGCGCGGGCAGTACCTTAGGTTTACGGCCGATGCTCAAGCATTCCTTCGGCAATCGGCTGGTAGGATTCTTATCGGCCGATTGGATCATTGAGCTAATATTTTCTATCTCCTTGTCAATTGCGGGGTCAAATTGACTGGCACACCTACGAACCTCAACATCTTAGGACCTGCACTGGAGCTAAGCAGATCTCCCAGGCCTTCGCGTGTCTAGTGCGCCGAACCATATCATCGGCTCGTTCTCAACGCTGCCGGTGATTTTCGGTGTCAACAATGGGCAGTGAGGAAGGGATGCCGGTACGGTTGATTGGCGGCGGTGGCGGCTGAGCTTGGGTAAGAAGATGTGGTTGGCGGCGTGGCTCGACCGGATTCCAGGGGACGACACGGCGGCAGGAGACGCGACGAGCTGAGACCCTCCTCGGCGGCTGCGTAGGGAGACAGGGGAAGAAGGAGGCTCTTGGAGGGCTTGTATAGGCAAGGGTGAGCTCCAATAATTGGCGTTCAATGATTGAGGGGAGAGAGCGGGAGGATTGGCGCGGCGGCGATAATTCTCTCACGGTTGCAGATCGATTGACGGTGGCGATTTGCCGAGCAACGATGGCAGTGTATCGGACGGGGTAATTTGAAGCGCTTGGGTGGGAGGAGCGGCGCCAGGCTCAGTCAAGGTGGGGGCGGCCGTGACGGGAGCAACGCAGCATCGCTTTTTGACTGCTCCGTCTCGGGACAGAGGGAAGAACAGAGGGGAGGCGGGAGGCGGTGAGTGCGTTCAAGCATTAGCGAGGTGCGTGCGGCGTGCCGTTGCAGCTAACGGCGGCTAGCGGCGGCCTCCGCGGGGCCGGGCAGCGTCACGGCATCATCGGGTGGCCACTGCGGCGTTTGGCCGAGCACCTCCAGTACGTGAATGGGAAACAGGGCTGGGGATGGAGGAAGGAGAAGAACAGTGCTAGCGATTGACGGTTGTGCGGTGCTTGGGGGACACACGGCGCAACGATCGGCGAGTGGGACGCGTGCGTCCTTTACGCGGATCGGACGGCGAGGGAGCTCACGTTGCTGCGGATGGGGAGATCGGCAGCTGAGATGGGCGCACTTCGCCATGTGGCAGCAGATCCGACATCCGCGGCGGCTGGCGCGCTCGGCTGCGGGCTGGGCCGAAATGAGGGATGGAGCGGCCCAGAGGAACAGGAGTATTTGTTCTTTTTCTCCAGGATTTATTTAGAGGAGTTTGGAGAGACTTTCAAAGGGATTTTGAATTTAAAATTTATATTTAAACCCAGAAAAATTGGGGAAATCAAGGGGGGGGGTCCAAGGTAGCAATTTCTTTGTATTTTTGGGATTAGTCTATTTTCGAGGATTTTTGCAGTGAGGATTCAAAGAGAGATTTAAGGAGAGGGAGAGGATCCAAATTCAAATCACAATATTAAATTTGAATTTGGGGGGGAAAGCTTAAGGGAGATTGAGGAGCTTTTCATGGGGTTCAAAGGTAGGAAACGGACATATATATATATATATATATATATACACATACATATAGTGGTATATATATTTATATATATGTACATAGGTTAGTGGAGTTGAGTGGGAGGGTTGGTACATGTATACATGTATATATACATGTTTTTATAGATAGGTGTATACTCAAGGAGATATATATACATATATCTATATATGTATATATATGTTATTTGATGGAGAGGGTTCGGATGGTGGTTCGATACCTAAGCGGTATATTTAACTTGGGATTTTTGGGGGTTTCTAGGAGAAGAGAGAACAAGGGGCTTATGAGAAGATTCAAAGGAGATGTTTAGGGTTCGGATTCGGATCTTTGGAACAGGTATCGAAGCGGAGATTCTGAGGGGGAAAGATTGGGGAACTTGCCACTAGGGTTTTGGAGTAGAGTTCGATTACGGCGATTCGAATTCAGAGATTATTTTGGAACGGAAGATTTTGAGAGGAGGGATTACATGATCAAGGACAGAGAAGCAAATCGAGATTCAGGCACGACACACAACACAGCACACAAGATCGAAATTTTCACAGGTAGATTTTAGCGAAATATTGTTTAACGTCTCGCTGAAAACAGGGCGTTACAACTGGCCGCCATATACTAGATATTGTCACACCCTAAATATAGCCATACTAAATTATACTTGAGAAAAAGCCTAACAAAAATAAATTTAAAATGGCAAAAGGCTTGCTCCCTTTTTCCCCTCTCAGTGTTGGAGAACGTGTCCGACGAGGATCGCCCTAAGGGATAGGCTGGCTCCACCGTCAAGGTGCTTGTGGGATGGAAGCTACTGCTGGGCCCGTTGTTTATAGACTTTGTTTTATCCTTTTCCGCTGTATTTATGTACTATAATTTTACTCTATTTGTAAGACACTCTATATGACAACTTGGATTTGTGTACCCTGGTTTTTCTGGGTAGGAATTTAATACACATGAATATTCAGAATTTTGGTGGTGAATTTCTGGACATTACAAATATGAGCGTGCCTGATGCAAGATTTTGGACTAAATTAGTTGATGTGTTGTTGGTCTTTGCAGCAGATTTAGCTCTGGATTTATATGTGCAGCAATATCTATATCTCTAACTCAATTTCTACTCTGATTTTTGTTTATTGCACATACAAGTACATCCTTCCACATAAAAAGACCTCCAAAAAATATCTTAATTAATCATATCATCTTGATATAATTGTCTATGATCAATAAAGCTTCAACGTATATCAAATCACAGCTCAATAAAAATCAGGCTTACACCTTGGTAGCTTTCTATGTATATCAAATCACAACCACAAAAGTTTGGACATACCAAGATCCAACAGTTAATATCTTTTTCCTTTTTTTATTTGCCATATATACTTGTTATTGTAATGTACATCCGTATTTTTAATTACTTGCTTACCTAAGCGTGAGGCTTACTTGCATGTAAATATGTTGAGCACTACCGACGGAAAAACATGTCAATTACATGCTTTCTCCGTTGGCTTGTTGTTTTTCTCGTGTGCATACAAAACATGTAGACTCTAGCACAACGGTGGCCAAGCACGTACTTAATTACTATTGAACTCTAGCATGGATTTATTTTAACAGAGTGAAAATCTGATTCCTTTTATCTCGCCAAACCAAGAGGACTATACTATATTCTTTCTCTGTTCTTTTTCAATTGCAATTTTATTTTCTTTACGTCTAAAACGATTTATCTATATCGTTATAATATAGACTCATGGTAGTCTATCGGTCTCTAACATGGTGTTCAGCACTACTTAAGCCAGTAGGCTTAAATTCTCATTTCCTGCATGCACGCTTTACAAAACGATAAACGGCGTGTTTTTTTATAAAAATTTTATATATGAAAGTATCTCTAAAAAAGCAAATAGATATATTTTTCAAGTTTTTAATAGTAAATATTTAATTAATCACGCGCTAATAACGATCCGTTTTACGTGTAGCTTATATAAACCATAAAAATAAGCACTTAAGAGCACTGCCTAAGTAACTTGTAGTAATTACTTGTGCAGACAGAAAACTTTGCTTTTCTTCATATCTGATCGTGATTCTTCACCTTAGATCAGTTAAAAATATGCGGCCAACTTGCCCAAGCATGGTACACTATCACACATGCATGATCCAATTGGAAAACTAATCATGTTCCTAATTAATTAATTAATTGGTTGATGATGTCATTGTTAAAGAGAGATATGCACAAGCATGGAAACCAACCAAGATCTGCGCTCTGGTGGTTCGCGCTTAACGATGTTTACCAATATAGCATGTATATGGCCTTTTCTTAGTTCCTGCCAGTTTTTTTTAACTGGAATCCGAATCGGTATAAATTAACTCCTATGGAATTGGACCTCGATTTAATCCATCGAGCAACCCGCTTTGTACTCTATATTAGCATAAAAACTCTGATTCCTATTTATATACACATATTATATCTCAATCAATAAAATTTAGTCATACTACGATCTTACGGTATATATTTTTTGTTTTTTCTCAGATTAACATGGTAATCTCTAGTTGTATAGAGTGAACGTGGTGGCTTTTTTCAGAATTATCTTTATAATATAATAGACAGTTAGATGGATTGACGAGAGAGATAGACACAAACACAAGAAACAAAGTAAAGGAAAATTCCCTTTGAGTTGGAGCTCACTTTTTTTTTCCTTTTAAGAGTAGAGGAATTCTCCCTCTTTCCTTTGGAGTTTGAGATGCTCTTTCCTTTATTCCAAATAAGGTCATAGGGAAAAAAATTCATAGGAAAGTAAACCTCCACAATTACTTCAAAATTTATTTGATCCAAACAAGCCCTTAAGATTTTTTTTGGTATCAAATTGCATTCAAATTTACAATAATATCTTTTCCATGGAAAATTTGCACGTGCTTGTTACACGAGTGACTACGGATTATGGATGATGACGACAGTCGATTCCCCACAATCACGGGCGACACACAATGGGGTAGATTGAGGACTTAGAAGAGGTCTATTGGGCTACTGGGCCCATTAAAGTGGGCCAAAGGATTCAACCATTTTCGTACCATGGGCCTTTCAAATCCTTCGCAAATCCAGCTTACCCGACAAAAAGAAAGCGTGTAAGCTTCTTTTGGACCCGAGGGCCCATAGGCCAACATGCATGTCCACTAGACCACTAGGACTGCAGTATGTGTGACGATTCGAAATTTTTTTATTTTTTTATTTTTTTAAAAAATATTTATAAAAGTATATTTTTATTTCAAAAATTTACAAAAATATACTCTCAACGCCCTTCGAGAGGGCTTTTTTTTGAAAAACGTCTTTTTAGAGGACGATTTGATGACGTGGCAGACGGTCATGGATCGGACGGCCGATGGTCGTTTGCCCTTTTGCAGGCGGTCTCGTCGACGGCCGTCTGCCCTTTTGCAGGCGGCCCCCTTGCCGCCCTTCTAGAGGGCGGTTTATTTATGGCCAGGGGGCCGCCCGCAAAATGGCTGGCCCGTCGGTCGGCCATTTTGCGGGCGGCCCCCTTGCTGCCCTCTAGGAGGGCAGTTTATTGCTGGATCAGTATAAAACCCCCTCTCAGACTCTAAAAATGTCATAAAATTCACCAAAATCATAAAAAAGCGAGGTTGAACGAAAGCAGCAAAGTTCTGCCGGTTTGCTAATTCGTCTGCAGGTAAAATCTATTGTCTCTTTGCAATTTTTATTTCTATGCAAGAATTGATATAGTGTTGTACTAGTTACGTGTATAGTACTATATGAAAATAAGTTGTTACTCGTAGATCTGTAGGTTTTTAGTCAATCTGTTAGGCGACGTAATTTGTGTAGAGATGTTAGTTATAAAATATTGATTATACGGTATTAGATGTGAGGAGAATGTTGGTACCTAGTTTAACTATATTTTTTCATCAATAGAGATGTCAAATAAGGTGATATTTCAGTTATTTCACGGGTAAAAGAATGTTAGGTATGGTCCACAAGGTGTACGGATCAGGCCAGACGTATGCCTAATACATGACCGTCACGCCGGCTTGCTGCGGGCAATTGAGAAATTAAGGGATGGATTTGCTGAGAAAGGGTACCCACCAAGGTGGTCTGATGTTCAAAGTAGATGGTGTATGCGTCATATAGGTGCTAATTTCTACAGGCAGTTTAAGAATAAGCACCTTATAGATCTTTTCAAGAGGCTGTGCGCCCAGAATCAGGAGAAAAAATTCAATGAGCTTTGGAGAAGGTTGAATGAGCTGACATCTAAACAAACGGATGAGCAGTCCGAAAGGACTACCCTTGTAGGGGATAAGACTCCACAAGCTCTTGGACCTCTATCAAGTGACGGACCTCGAATGAGAAGAAGGTCGGCATTTGTGGGCACCCGATTATTCTGCACTATAAGAGGTAATTGGTACGACAACGCGAAATATCTAATTGGATGGGATCTCGAATAGAAACCAAATAAAACTATAACCATCCAACCTCATCGTAGCCTTGTCACACAAATCACCAAATATAATACAAAACAACCGAACGCCAGACTAAGAACACAAGAGATATTTGGAAGAATAGTTACACCAGTCCACACGGCGAGATATGCCCGTCAAACCACACGAAGGCGGCGACCAAACACGATACATATCTCTGAGGACATGGTCTACGGTTGAACTATTCTCCATGCATCTCAACTGTTCTAAGTCTATACTCATGCAGACTAGCCCCAGGAAAATTGCTAGTCCACACTTTCATCTCTAGCAATGGTATACAATAAGTGGTTGTACAAGTAAGTAAACTAAATTTTCTACATCAGAGTTACATAGGCCAAAAGGCCAAATAATATGATTCAGCGGAAGCTTGTCTACCCATACCACAGGCAATCCGACTAGGGGTACACCCCCTAAAGAATCAATCCTGAAGAAGCAACGGAATCCCGTAGCACTCAACCTACAACCAGGTAATCAACGGAAATAAAAGCAAGAGTCAGTACATTACCGAAATAATGTACTGGCAATGTCAATCCTACAATACATGCAAGTTCTAAATCAAGGAAAAAGGCTATTTGTGGGTTTAGTTTTGCATAAAGCTAATTTTAGTTCACAATCATTTGCAACGGTATTTAATAAAACATTAGAAACATGTATAATAAGTAGCGAAGTGATCAACATAATAATTTTCCAACATAATGCCCTCCATGGCAACAAGTCATCATAAACATTGTAATAATCATAGTAGTTCTCATAAATCACCAATCATCATCCCAATTTCATAAAGCATTTTAGAAATATAAGTCTATACTCAATGGACACAACCATGCCACTCATGACCGTGAGCACGGCTAACTAATTAGTTTTGACTCTGCAGAGTTTGTACATCGTTACCCACATGATGTGATAGAAGCCCAACGGCTACACTCTAGTTTGTCCGGTACCCGTCGGTACCACCACACTCTTCACGTTGAATGCGGTCTAGAGATCACAACACAGCTTTTACATTACCTAACATTTAACCTTGCACCAGCACGAGGTGTGTTACTCCGCATCGGGTTGCAAACCAATGCCGTGGGTGGCGGGCCCACGCCCTTAAACCCAGCGCCGTGGGAATCTGCCTACCCGGCTCCCCACGAGGCACACAACGTTGTATTGGACAAACTTAGACGCCTACGCCATGAGGTGATCACAGTCCCTCATGGTTCACATAGGTAGCTCCTCTGAACAGTCCTACCGTACATTCGTAGGCACTGCCCCTACTACTCAGCCTACCAAAGTGCAAGGCTAAACATTAAATAACTTAATCCGCTATGGCTATCCCATAACTAGCACATGTGGTTGTACTATTTAACATGAGAATATGACACTGAGTTCGGTCCTTAATTGACCCGGGCAAACACTCCCCCTATCGGTGTGCAACTACTCCATATGCACACCACTTGCCGCCCAAGTCTAAATCAGGTTTTTCATCATTTTAGTTCACAAATAACCAGAGGTTTCTCCTCTGTCCAGAAGTTATAAAATTCCCAAAATCTCATTTATAAAGTGATCACAATCTATTCTAGCATATCTCTAAGCATGGCTAAGCAATTTATATATGTATAAGCATATATAGCCCCAAATAAGCACAATTAAAATGCTCTAATGATTTCTAAGGTTACAATCAGCAAGGGATACAAGTTCTCAAGGTTGGTTATGCAACAAATTGGTTATAACTACCCATTTCCACAATTTAAATACCGATAGTTACAAATACGCATGCAATTTTGCAAATAACACATTTCATTCCCTAAAACATAGGATTCAGTTTGTTCAAGGAGGAGGGGAGAAAACTTGCCTTACTCTTGAGTACTCGGATACCAACTATTTCACTTCTTCACCGATATCGAATTCGTTCTCTAAAAAGAAAATAACGTACGATCGAATAAATAGCAAATAATGCAGAAAATATGAAATGCTCTAATATGCATGATATTTATGCCTTAGGGTGCTACTGGTCTAAAGTGAATTTAGGTGAAGGAATTTCTATTTTATCACGTTCTATTTGAGAGTTATGAATTTTACGAGTTCTATACAAAAATACGTTCGAATACGATTTAAGGTCAAAGTTGAAGTTATTCTGATATGTGTGAGATTTATACAGTGACTAGGTACTGGTTTTTTATGATACTCTCTGGTGAACTTATTTTATCTTTGCACTTGCCATTTGTGAGATATGATTTTTACGATTTTTATGTGTCCTTTTAGTAGTATAAAATGTACTGATTATGTGTGGCCTAATTTTGTGCAATATGAGTTCATAAATGGAAAGTATACATTTTTATGAGAATTACAAAATTGTTTTGACATTTTTCTGAGTTATAATGAATTTCTTATGAATTTTCTAGTTAAAAGTCCCATTTTCACCCTTTATTTACTGTTATAATTTTTTGGCAGATTTTCTGTACAGAAAGTGCTACTTTTTATTTTACCGGATTTTAGAGAATAAAATTACAGAACCAGCAAAACTGGTTTTACTTAATTTTGGAGTTGTAATGAATTTTATATGATTTTTCCAAAGTTAAATCCATTATCAATGTAATAGAAAAAGCATTTATTCATCTCTTTTAGTTTCTGGATTTTATAAAGGATGGGCCCAACGTGTCAAAGAGACAGGCAGGGCGGCGTGTGCTGAAACAATAGAACGGACCGTCCGATGTCCGTTCGGACGGTCCCGCCAGGCGAAACAGAGGAGGACTGAGCCGGCGAGCCTTCTCGGCGGCGGCGACGGTGATGGCGGCGTCGGCTGCAGTTGGGCCAAAAGAGAAATGCAGAGGAAGACCAAGGCGAAGCCTTAGGTGTTCTCGTCACCGGCCGGTGGCCGAAACGACGCAAAGACGGCGGAGGCGGCGGTCTCTTTCGGCATGTGTATATGGAATGCATATGGATGTCATGTTACAAGTTAAAGCGATGCATGCATGCGGTAACGAGGTGCCAGGGATGCTCATGAGGTGTTGCGTAGCTCGGCGAAGCTGAACGGCGACGGTTGCTCCGGGAGAGGTCCAACGGCGGCGGAGTGGCCTCGGGTGAACGGCGACGGCCGGATCTGGGCCAAGATCCAGAGAAACAAAGTAGGCATCACCTTAGTGAGTTGCTGAGGTGGGTACAGACGCGAGGAATCGGAGTTTGACTCACCGTGGTCAGAGAGAGAGCAAGAAGGGGCACGGTGGCCGCGGAGAGGAAGAAGACGTGGTTCTACAGTCTCGGGACTCAGCTGCCTCTAGTGCTCGGTTCTTGAGCTCGTCCTGGGCTGGTGATGCTGCTGGCCAAGATTCAGCTCCAATCTTGCTTCGGTCAGGAGAACGCGTGCATGCCATGGCGGCGGTCGCCTGGAGGCCGAGTGCACACTGTGGCGTCTTCAAACCTAGGGACAGGAGGAGTTGAGGGGAAAAAATGGATCAGGTATCCAGAGTCAATCACGTTCCCAAGTCTCAGTTGCAGTGAGGCTCACCGAGAAGGACAGCGGCCGTCGGGATCTCGCCGGTGCTGAGGAAGAAGGCCGGTGTTTTCAGAGCTGTGGGTGTTTTCGCCTCGGTCTTTCCGTGGAGGACGTGAGAGAGAATGGCGAGGAGCTGCTAAATGGCGAGATGTGCTCGGGTTGCAGTCGACTTGGCCGAGGAGAAGAGGAGGCGCGCTGGCGCGCTCTATGAGCATGCAGCCGGTGGCTTGGCGCGTGTCCGCGAGCGTGGCAACGATGTTCTGCAGGTGGGGCCGGGCTGGAAGGGTGTCTGTGCGCTGACAAGATTGGACCCACAATGCCGGGACCCACTTGGCAGTGTCAGAGTAGAGAGGAGACTTCCTCTAGAAAGTTGTTAATGAAGTAGTTGAGGAGCTAACTTGAGCTGGCATTTTGAACTGGGTCACAGTGTCAGTAAAAACTATGGAAAAATTACTGTGAGCAGTGAGTGGTAATGGCTAGCTCTGTGCCAAAATTTCAGAGGTGTGAGGCTTGTGGATTTCTCTGGAGAAAAATGGCAAAGTTTGGCCGAAAATCAGTTTTCTGCTGTGCACTAGTCTGAGTCAGTGAGCTTTAGCTATTATTTTATGTGCCAAAATTTGTGAATATTGTAACTGACACAAAAGTTTTACTGTAATTATTTCACAATCTAGTCCAGGTTCTGGTAAATTTTGGTGAGAAGGTGATTGATGGGTTAATTCTGGCAAAAATGTCAATTAGGCAGTCTGGCAGGTGAGAGTTTTTTCTGTATGCTGAATTAGAGTATTTATTTGAGACAATTATTGAATTGATAAAATTTGGTAAAAATTACTGGAGATAGAAAATAATGTGATTAACCTGCTGACCAAATTTTTTTGCTAGAAGTGATCTGGTTTATTTTTGGTGAATTTGCAAATTAGGGTTGTTGATCCAGTTTTTCTGCAGTTTCCTTTATTTCTCCAGTGCCTTGATTTTATCATTTTATGTGTTTTATTTGGGAGATAAATCAAACCAAAATTACTGGTGGTAGGATTCTTGCTGACACACCGTTTGGTATAATTTCACTGCCTACTTAATCTTTATTTTTATTTGGTGAATTTTAGAAGTATACCTATTCATCTTTAGCTAGCTTCCTAGTTTTGCTGATTTGAGGGATTTGATTGGAGTATTTATTGAAGTGATAAAATCATGTAAAATTTACAGTGGATTAATTATGTGGGATAGTGTTTACAGGAATTTTTCTATGCTTTTATGTTTGACCGATCATTTTTAGAAATTCCTTAGGCTATACAAATATATATGCATCCTATTATGAAAATGCACTTTAAGATCCAAAAACAATCCAAATAGAGAGTATGCACATGAAATGGTAATAATTTATTTATCTCCATATTTTATGTCAAACTTTTATCTATACATATTTAGTCATATTACATTTTTCTGTTTATTGTGAGTTAACTCCTAAAATCTTTATGCACTCCTAAGTATTCTAACTTGGTCGAAACCTCTTTATCGTTGCTCCCTAGTTTGGAAATTACAGGATTTTACTTCCGAGGTCTTTTTGTTATTTTGTTTTGGTTAGAATTTCGAAAGTCGAAATTCTGGTATGTTACAGCATTATCGGTTAGAAAATTTTCGGAGTGGATTGAAAATGAGACAAAGGGGAAATGGACATTGTTATATGACAAAGATGGTTCTTGATTCGGCATAATGACCACAAATTTAACAGAGATTTACAACTAGGTGATACGTGGTGTTTGAGGATCGGTTCAGAGTAGCTAGCCCCTCAATGGCAGACAATAATGTTTTCTTTGGCACACTGCTGACTAAGTACATGCAAGATAAAAGTAATAAGGCCCGAAGACATCGAGCTATACCTCAAGGTACACAAGAGCACAAATTTGAAATATTGTGTGTCGACAAGGGCATGCATGGAATCTACAGCAAAAGAGTTGTGTAGGAGTGCATGCTGAAGGAAGACGGGACATGCAAGTGCTCGTGCTGAAAGCCTACTCTGCTCCACAAGCCATGTTCTCATGTTATTGCCATGAGCGGTGAGTGTGAGATAGAAGCATATCATTTTGTCTCATCTTATTTCAGAAAGAAGCAATCTACAGTACATGGAGTGGAGAGATATATGGCTTCGGTATTACGGGAATATTTACTACCGAGCATCCTCAAGCTATCTATATTCCTGAGAGGGACAAAGCAAGTCGCCACAAGACAAGACGCATTTGTAATAACATGGATGAATCAGAAGCCGGTGGAAGGAATAAACGTTGTTTAAAGTACGACCAGACAGGTCATTCCTACCAGAAATGTCCGAAGGAAGCAACTGGTCCAAGTGCAGCGGAAGCTGGACCGTCGGGTTCAGGCGTTAATGGCAGTCGTTCTACGAGTAAAGGCACAACTTCAAGACGATTCCGTCCTAGACATTCTCGAGCATTTGGTAGTGTTAGTCCATACATCGATGTAACAGAGATTTTATAAATTAAGTTCTCCTGTTTTGTTGCGTGCTTGATTTTTGTTCTAGAACGATATGTACCGTATTGTTGTTTTTTATTATCATGTAATAATGCTATAAACCTTAACAATAATTTATAATGTGGTTGTTCAATTAACTTTGCGAACTTACTCTTACTTGTTGCTTTGAGAATAAAATTTACGCTAACTCTTTATTTGCATGCAGGTATGGCGTACCATACACCGGAGCTACTCGACTGAGGCCTCGAGTAGTCCCACCAGTCTTACTTGTCAGCTGTCGAGGGTGCCCAGCTAGGCACCTTCCATCCACGGCCTTCACGTCACCTCCTCCGGATAGACCCCCAGTTCCGTGAGAGGTAAGAGCTATACCAATATTCATTCATATCATTTGTACATATCTATGTTCCCTAATATTGACTACAGTGTTATATTCAGCAAGTTGCATGAGGCTGGACTTCTTTCGCTGTGCAGGCTAGTTGAGCCTGCACCGGACGAGAGAGACCCCGCCAGGCGATGGGACGCTGACTGGTCACTTCTGGTAGCACTGGTGGATCGCTGGAGACCGGAGACGCACACGTTCCACCTACCGTGCGGCGAGATGACTCCCACACTCCAGGACGTATCCTACCTGTTGGGACTTCCCCTTGCAGGGGACGCAGTCGGTCCAGTTGACGGGGCGCATGGTTGGTCGCAGGACATCACTGCTCGGTTCGAGGTTGTGCATCGTCGACCTGGACTTGGTAGGCCAGATTGGCTACCGCCTTACACCACGAGCGACCCCTCGCAGTCGTGGCTGCTACAGTTCACCATAAGTCGCGGATTCCTTCGATTCACAATCATCTGATCTATAAAGCAACAGTGGTGCTGACTATAATCTTACTTTACAGCCTGATCAACTAGACTCTGACGCCGACGAATACTCAGTGCGGCGGAGCTTGGAGGCGTACCTGCTGTGGCTATTCGGGGGAGTGATGTTCACCAGCACAATGGGGCATGCGGTGGATAAGGGACTGATGCATTGCGCTCGTGCGATCGCCGACAGCGAGAACAGCTGTGTGTCACAGTGGAACTGGGGATCTGCTGTGCTAGCGGCAACGTACCATGCTCTTGTGACGCGTGCCACAAAGACGGATCCAGGTGCGATTCTCGTCGGTTGCCCTCTCCTTCTACAGCTATGGACGGCCGAGCGGTTCGCTATAGGCCGCCCTCTGATTCAGCACTCTCCCTACAAGGGCGGCCTTGGACGCATGTACGGGCAGTCGGCCAAGGACCGTCTGACTATGGGGACGGTATGGTGTCGCCGTGAGGTACGTAACGTGAAATTCTATGTTTACCACTTATGCATAAACACTGACGTGTTCCTCCTGTCCTATTTGGCAGCGTCGTTACGCCCACACGCAGGTTAGGAAGGCCTACTCCGACTTCGTTATGAAGGTCGACCGCCTGCAGCCCATCGACGTCATCTAGGAGCCGTATAGTCCGCAAGCCATCGCGGCCCGTGCATCGCTCGGACTCTCGGCTCTTTGCATGCCCGACCAGGTGTACTGGATGACGACAGTGCCATTGGTGTTTGACATTTTCGTCGAGCCCCACTGTTCGCAGCGCGTGATGCGACAGTTCGGCCTATGTCAGCTCTTCCCTATGCCCGTGGAGATGGTTGTGCCGCGCGATGTGCACCGATTAGTACAGTTGCGATCTTTGTTGAATACTACAGCTTTTTAATGAAATCGAATGCACTTTCTGCAAATAGGTATAATCGTAGGGGACAGGCAGGCGGCACTCAGTGGTATCCCCGACTGCAGAGGTACGTGGACGACTGGTTGTTGGCGACAGAGGAGGTCATCGACGAGGTACGTCCACACACTGAGGACACCTACCTAGCATATCTCAAGTGGTACCAGCCCCGCACTCGTACACGCGTGGCGTTCACCCCAGATGATCCACAGCCACACGTCGCCGCTGCGACTGACATGTATCCTAGACACCGTGATCAGGACTACTTCCATGCGGTAATTCATATTCTCTTTGCACTTTGCTATTCCCTTTGTAGGTGTCCACGGTTCTAACACATATTCACGTCACATTTGAAATAGGACGACGCAGCGCGACAGGTTTAGGCTGATATGGACACGGTGTTCAGATGGTTGGATGTTGGGATCGTGCCGACTGCGGAGGAGCAGAGGACGACTTTCGGGAGGATCCGTCAGTCGATGCACACAGTGATTCATGCGCTCACTTGTCGTGCAGTCGACGCGGTACCTCCCGTAGCTGTACATCAGCACCAGCCATGGCCCGCAGGAGCAGGAGTGCACCAGTAGGGTTCCAGTCAGCTAGTTGGCCCCTCCAGAGATAAATTCCGCTAACCATCGGTTCATAACATGTTTCCTTCTACGACATGCACTGTTTTACATCAATATGCTTCCGTGCTGCTTTCGCTACACCGTACTTACATCCCTCCGGAGCTGGAATGTCTACGCAGGGAGCGTACCACACACGACCGCACGCGCAGCAGGATATGAGCAGTGCCCCCGGGGCCACCACAGGACGTCCTTCAAGTTTGATCAAAGTTTACTTTTGCCTTACAAAATTTCGGTTTGCAATTATCAACAATTTTGTGCATAGGGTTTCACTCTACAGCGTCGGGAATGTTTGCTGGCGCTGGCTCCTCCGCACAGGGCGCACGCGGTAGCAGTTGGGTACCGGATCCTTTCGAGGATGTCAACTTGGAGGACGAGGAGATCCAGGAGGTACTAGGTTCTCGCAGCTCGGAGGAGCTCCGCCACCGTAGACATAGGACCCACCAGCAGCCACACCTGTGCAGGCGAGCCGCACTGGCCGTTCCATACCACCAGACCAGCTGATGTACTCCTAGGGCCAGGTGCGAGCGCAAGGTAGGAAGACGAAGAGGTCTAGAGGTTACGGCCAAGGCCTGTAGTATGTTGTACCAGTACTAGTTAGCCTGTTGTACGTCATGTTTTATTAATCCTACGTTTACTGAGGAAACCTCTTTATTTCGTTTACATTCATCGATCAAACGATGTACTACTCACGGTCTACATTTGTGATGAAACTGATCAAAAACATGCATTTTCGAGTTTCAACTTTACGGCAAAAGTAGATTCCGAACGGTGACAACCAAGCACACGTTAATTGCTTACGAACCTAATGAAATTATCCATCCAACGAGTACAAACGGCACATGAAACGTTTCTAGTTATCGTTATTACATTCCTTAGGGTATTTCAAACAGACATCCGACTAGATATGCATCTACTGTCTGCAGCGTGGGTACTTCCCCTTCCTCACCACCTCCGGTCTAGCTTGCTTCGCACGTAGTGCCCTCTCCCACTTCCTCTCCCTGTTTGCCTTACGGCCTTCTTGCTCCTGCCGCTTCTTCTCCTCCTTTCTCTTCTACTCAGCCTCCCACTCTACTTCTGTTGTCCAAAGACGTTCGAGCCGCTCCCTGTGTCATTCCCGTGACCTGCGAAGAAATCTTCGTCCTCTGGACGGATCTCCGTATCTATCCACTACACAAAGTCGCACAGAGACGGAGGAGGCTTCGGTGCCTTCACATATGTAAATTTGTTAGCTCAAAGGTTCAAATATTTCGTACTACAAGATAATTCGTATTACCTCCACTGGTTTCTTCGACTTCCCTTTCTTTCCTTGTGGCTTCGGCTTCTCCGGGGAGTACGCGTAATTAGCACACATCCAATATCTTTGTCGATATGTGTGATCCTGCTCACTTATTGCAATTTTGCAATCATCTCCGCACCAACACATCGGTGGAGGCACGCCAATCGAAGATCGTTGACGACTGGACATACGGAACGTATCCATAGCAACCTACATTATAACCAAATAAACGCAAGTGATAACTCGCTAGGCTAAAAATACCTTATACAACTACATACCTAGGGTATACTACACATGACTACAAAAAATAAAATGTCATCGTCCTCATTTCCATCTCTCTAGCGTTTCTCGAACTAGGGCTGCTTATTTAATAAAAAAAACCTAACTTCTCTCATCCGGCCTATCAATGCCCTTAGCTGTTATGCTCAACTACAATAGATCTACATCCTGTGGACCATACCTAACATTCTCTTACCCGTGAAATAGCTAGTACAATACTACACATACTACATCACTTGATGCATAGAAATGGAAATTGCAAAGAGACATAAAATATTACCTGCAGACGAATCCGCAAACCGGCAGGGCTTCGCCCCTTTCGTTCACCTTTGCTCTCAACTCTCTCTTCTTTTTTTCTGTTATTTTTGTGAATTTTATGAACTTTTCGGAGGTTGGGAGGGGGTTTTATACTGAGCCAGCAAAAAATCACCCTCCCAAAGGGCGATTTTTTACTCGGAAAGAATTTTTTTTAAGTAAAAGGGTCATTTTGCAGGCGGCCTCCTGGCCGGCCAAAAACCGCCCTCTAGGAGGGTGGCAAGGGGGCTGCCCGCAAAATAGCCAAGGGCCGGCCATTTATCCGCTAGTCCCCTTGCTGGGAAAAACCACCCGCTAGGGGTGCAAGGGGGCCGTCCGCAAAAGCGGCGGCCTGGGGGTTGGGCATTTTGTAGGCGGCAGGCGGCCCCCTTGCCGCCCTCCTAACGGGCGGCTAGGGTGCCGCCTGCAAAATTGCAGACGGCTGTCGGCCGCCCGGTCGACGGTCGTTTGCCACGTCACTAAAAACGCCCTCTAGGAGGGCGTTTTTTAAAAAACACCCTCCCAGAGGGCGTTGGGAGTATATTTTTAAAACAAAAATATACTTTTGTAAATATTTTTTTAAAAAATATAAAAATAAAAAAATTCGTGATGATTCTATCACTTTTGTCGTCTGCTACTACCTCAGAACGTACCTCACAGGTCATAGCACGGTAACCGCAAATTGGATCTGCAGGCACCGACGCACAGCAGCACAAGTCCGTGGGAGGCATGCCGCCGATGCATTTTCGCTAGTTATGGACGTGGATCGTGTTACTGATAATTTGTGGTCGATTCTAGTTCAACTAAATGGATTAAATTTTATTTTTAAGATAAAAAATAAAACTTAGTTTATTTAGTTTGAACTAGAGTTGACTATGGATTACTCGCGAACTGATCCACGTGTATCCTAATTATCACCCGTCATACTCGTTCGCCACACTGGCACACTATGGTTGGAGGCGTACTTGCTAGGACTCGTGGGCTTGCATGCTGCAGCTGGCTGGTGACGAGGAATTTAACGAGTGGTCGCGCTGCATTTTTCATATTTTATCCTATTTTAAAAACTTATATTATAAATAGACCCTTAAGAAAACTTATCCTAAAAATAGACCCCTATCTCGGCGCTGGCGTGATTGGCGCCGAGGTTTAATATCTCAATGTCAACCACACTGGTGCCGAGACCAACCCCTATACAAGTTAAAAGGTGCATACGATATCCAAGTCAAAAATAACATTATAGTGCAGTGGTGAGATAGCTTGTTCTACCCAAAGGAGCTAGGCTCAACTCCAACTTTTGAGCATCTTAATTTTTTTTTGGTTTTGTTATTTTTTCAGTCCTGGTCGTTTATCTTTTTTTATGTTCCTGGCATCAACAATATTTTTTTCTCTTTTATTTTGTACCTACTCTTGACCATTTAAAGAAGAGTATAAAATGATTAATAAAAGGTAAAAACGCCACGTGAAGACTCGAACATGTGATCTTAGAAAACAGAAGAAGGTGACTTACCACCAAGCTAGTAACTAATAGTATACCATTATTTCTTTTTAATAGTCGTGAGGAAGGTGTCGGCGTTAGGATAGTTGTCTTGCGCGACGCCAAGCTATGGATCCATTTTTGAATAAGCTTTCTAGAGGATCTATTTATAACATAAGTTTTTAAAAGGGCTAAAATATGAAAAATGCAGAGTGGTCGCGTGTGTGAGGTCGTTGGCCGATCGGGGAGAAGAAGGGTGTGGTCGCAACGTCGCAGCCGCCGCCGGAGCCTCGCGCGGTCCCTTGCAGGTACGATTGCAGCAAGCAAGCAAATGCACGTAGGTTTGCGGTTACATATGGCGGCATGGCACACATTGCTATCAGCCAAACTAATTGCATCTAAGACCGGTCTGATGATATAGGTTGGTCACCTATCGTGGCGCTGCCATATTCAAGTTGCATGTATCGTGCCGCCATTATTTTGCCCTGTGCTTCAGTTACGCACGTTGTCACGTTGTGAGCTTTGCAATTGATAAGAGCCCTGTTTTGTGAAGCTTCTGATAATTGTAGTTTCTTTCATAATCTTTAGCTCATCAAATAGTTTACATTTAAGAATCGGTAGCTACAGAATCATAAAAATTAACTATTAGTCATAAGCTAAAAAACCTATCATTTTTCAGATTTCACCGACTCGCAACTTACCAACTATTTCTCGGAATATGCACTTGTTCTCCAAACAGGTCCAAGAACTCTCGGCCTTGCGTTCCCCTCGCCCAAACTTAATTACTAGTTATTACTGCTTGCCTTTAGGATATGATGCGCAACAGTTTGGCATCGTTTATTCTGAACAACCTGCACTACATATCTCTAGAAACAAATATACGATCACCACAAACAGCGCATAAAAACAGTAGAATGCCAAAGATACTCCAGAAAACGAAGGGTACGGGAAACAAATCCAAGTAAAACTAATCATCTGAACATACCTGCATGAAACTCTTCTAGTAATCTCATAACCCCAGGAATCAATATCTAATTAGATGAACAAAGCCATATCGTATGAGCAAAAGAAAAGATAAATACTACAATTCATTCTTTTGAAGTCGAGTTTAACGAATATCTGACACACATGCACAATCTTGGAAGATACAAATAAAGGGAATTGTACTGTGGCCCCAACCAGCTGACCTAAAAATCGCAGCCAAGAACAGGGTTCACTTGTGGTTCAGAAGTCTTGAGAATTGATATATAGGTGTGGCCAAATAGTTCCTGTCGTACGTAGAGCTGTCTGATGCTGCAAATTGTCTTTAAAACTGCAATCTGCAAGCATCTCGATCAACCCTAGTCATACCTTTGGTGAGGGAAGTCGATGAGCAATGAAAGACATCATCGAACTCGATGGGCAATGGAAGAGATTGTCGAGGTGTTTGGCTGTGTGCATGCATGCTTAGTCCTTCCACATGAAGGTAGGACACTGAGATGTCCCTTGGGGAGGAAGATCTGAAGAAGAGGAGGTTACCGGAACATCATCGCATGGCATGCCGATCCCTACTGCCGTTGCCGGCACGGTGGCTCGTGTGACGGAATGATCCATGCTAGTTTCATCACCGGAGAAGCGAGGGTGGAGGAAGAGGCCGCGAGAGTTGTCCATGTCGTAGTCGTCCCAGAAGGAGCTGCCTGGGCCCCACGTGCTGAACCATGACTCGTCGGGGGTAACCCACATGCCGCTGGACGCCACCGGTGGCGCGTGAAGCATTGCGGCCGAGTATGGCGCAGCTGTGCCGTCGCCAGAGCTGCCTTCTTGACGAGAAGCTGGGGCCGGAGGGTGTGGTGGTTGTTTCTCCATGGGCACTCCTGCCACGTCCCGCTGTTCCCGCGGCTGAGGAGCTTGCTGCGTGTTTGGCTCGTTAGGTGTCTCCGGAGGCGATGGCGACGACGATGAGCACGACGCGGCGGCGGCAGCGGACGAGGCGGCCGCCGCGGAGCTTACGCTGGTGCGGCCGCTCCCGCCGGCGCGGCCCTTCCCAAGGAACCGGTCCGGGAAGTTGAGCCTCGCGTTCTCGCCGCGGAGCTTGAAGGCCTCGCGGTCGTACGCCATGGCGGCGTCCTCGGCGGTGTCGAAGGTGCCGAGCCACAGCCGCGTGCGGTTCCGTGGCAGGCGGATCTCCGCGACCCACTTCCCCCAGTGCCTCTGCCGCACGCCGCGGTAAAGCTTCTGCGGCGGTGGCGGGGCCCGGAGCAGCTGCTGGTACAGCCACGGTGGCACGCCTCCAGGTCCACCGCGCGGGCTCAGGTTCAGCGCCTCGCTCCAGTACCGCAGCAGCATCTGTTGCTGCTCCGCGTTCTCCGGGACGACGAACTGCGTCGTCGAGCACGGAGGCGACGCGCCGAACGATATCATCTGCTGGTGCTGCAACGGCTGCTGCTGCTGTGGCGATGCCGGCTGGGACATGCTGGAGTGCTGCCACAGCGGGTGGAGCCGTGGGCTTCCACCACCCACCGTCGTGGAGGCCTCGTACGCGAAGGGGAAGATATGTCGCGCCGACGGCGGCGACGGCGACGACGACGAGATGACGCCGGCTGGAGCGTCGGAAGCCGAAGAAGAGCGAGGCGAAGGCGGAGCCGACGAGGACGTGGAGAGCGACGACGCGGAGCGGAGGAGGCGGTCGGGGCTCCGCCCAATCTTCTTGAGCGGGCGCAGCAATGCCGCCGACGCGTCCTCCATAACCGTCCCCAGCTGCCGCCGCGGCTGTATGGGCGTCACCCCCTTCCCCTTCCACCTCCTGCCACCACCACCACCACCACCACCGCCACCGCCGCTGCTCTCTCCGCTCGGCGCGTCCATGCGGAGAAAAAACGCAACGCCGCCGGTGTATCGGCTGTATCTGTCTATGCAAACGTATCAGCCGAGACCGGGTGCAGCCAACGTACCCTGCGCCGGCTGTGCTGCAGCAATATATAGATCAGTCAACCAACTTGCACCTCTTGTAGCTAGCTAGCTAGCCACGCTGCAGAGACGTCCGGGCGCAAGTGCGACCGGTGAAACCGGGAGATGATCGCTTGGCGTCGCGGGGAAGGCGCGCGCGCGTGCGTATGGTGGGGTTTGGTTCTGATTCCGCGACGCGTGCGACCGATAGCAGCGCGCTTATAAAGGTAGGGAGAAAAGCCAGAGACCGGTGCCCGGTGAAAAAGGAGAGGGCGGAAACAAACGGTTCTGCGCGCCAGGAAAAAGATCCCGGTCGGTGGTCGGGCCCCACCGCCCATTGACCCAACGAGGGGCCCTCCGATGCCGACACGTCACGGGAGCACGAATCTCCAGGACGATGTCAGGATCGCGACAGGGGCGTCTTTCTGTTGCTGTCACCGCTGCGTGGACGGTACTGATCTGGAAAGAAATACTTGTCAATGTGGGCTT
The DNA here is from genome assembly GCA_003991445.1 of Oryza meyeriana var. granulata. Taxonomy (NCBI): domain Eukaryota; kingdom Viridiplantae; phylum Streptophyta; class Magnoliopsida; order Poales; family Poaceae; genus Oryza; species Oryza meyeriana. Next base: position 39,809 of record RYFJ01001450.1, on the reverse strand, counting down.
TGCTAGATTGACCCCTCCCATTGCTTTCCTTGTACTCTAATCTCTCGAGAAGCTTAGCTAATGGCTCGTTTTTATACTTGAGTTATGAGTTTTCCGCCAATCCGATCACGCTGGCAATAATTGGTTTGTTGTTTCATCTTAAAACGAAAATAAATTTTGATGTTCCTGACGGACCGTTTAGTGAGCGTGTTAATAACATATTCAGTAGGTGAGGAAGACCCTACGGAAGATTAGTTTTCTTAATGACATATGCCAACCCGGCTTGCAGGCTTCGCGATTGGCATGTTCGAGCGGCATGCCAGAAGGGGAATGAATTAACTAAATCATATCGAACTGCTAGAACTGTATAATATGTTATCTCCCGGAATTAGTTAAGGGAAGTGATAAGCTTTGTCGCATAAATTAATAACAGGCTAACATAATCAGACCATCTTTTGTCGTACCGTTAGCTGCTTAAGTAGGCACCCCGCCACGTGATTTGTCCGGGCGATCCATCGGCATGAATTGCTCGATCAGGTTAGCATTAATATTCTTCTCTATATCTTTCTCCTTATTTTTTTTGTTAAAGAATTATTTAAGCACGCATGTTGTCCCTCTCTTGATCACCTTGTTTCACTTGCTAGATGGGAGGCTAGCTTGCTATCTGACGAGCTATATATACGTAATACATCTTCTGATGTTACTCTGCTGTTTTCTTTGGAACAATCGTGCGTTATGAAATTAAGGTACGTACGTAATCCTTGTAGGTTCGCATGAACTTTTTATTATACGGGATGAAATTAAAATTAAAGTAATATCGGCAACGATTCTGGTTAATTTTCCATCTGTGGAAAGCCTCAAAGCCAAACGAGTGACATAAGGCCAGGACGAGCACTAGCCCTCGATGTATCGGTGCATCGCCATCCCACGGTATCGAAAACACCGGTGAAAGACTGAAAGCTCCCGAGGAAATTAAGCACGCATCTGATCTTCTCCAGCCGCTCGATCGTACGTCGCCGCGCGCAGGCAACGCCGTCTCGATTCTCGAACGATCAAGCCGTGCATCAAGGCATGAAGGCATTGTGTGCTAACTTGCCTTCTTGCCGGTCCACTTCCATCAACAACCAGGGTTAGATTCCCCCAAGAGATATGTGACAAAAAGGAGGAGCTAGAGCCAGATCGATCGAGCGATCGAAGTAAGCTAGTGGCCGTTCGTTCGCGCGCGCTCCCTCGCTTTATTTTTGGGCGCATCTGGGGGCATGGGCACGCGTGCGAGAGTACGTACATCCTGCGCCCAGATACCTAACCCGCATCGGCCAGTACCAATCGTATGGCTTTCGGCAAGAGCGCGGCACAGGCCACGCGATTACGCGAAGAGATCTGCTACTGAAGTAGTAGTAGTAGTACTATACCATCACGGAAAAAAGCTAGTCCGCGCGCGTACGTGCCACAAAGATCTAGTTGTACAATATACGGCCAGGCATCGAAGCTGGCCACCGGGCGGCGGCCACCACCACCACCCACGTAGGGCGCCGCGCCCGCGTGACGGGGGACAGCCGCCCAACCCCACCCACTCCCAACGGGAGCACCGGCCGCGACGACTACGTACGTGCGCTTGTGGCTAGCCATATGCCCGATATGCGCGTGCGCCGCGGTTCGATCTCTCGGGCGCGCGCGCGCGTGGCGTGGGGCCGTTGCCAACGGTGAGCGCCGCGCCGTCAGCCGCGCGGGCGGTCGCCGACCAACGCTATCGCGCGGTGCGGTTCCGTGCATGGGTATCTCGCTCGCTTGCATTGGCCGCTCCGGCGCTGACCTTAGCTTTGCCGCATGTAACGCGATGACTTCTTTTTGGCAAGACAGCAGAGCGACGTCAAGCTGCACGCCACAAGCCCACAACGCAAGGTCATTAGCACTTTCCTACGTGCTGCCGTAGGCTGCAGTTGGGATTTTTATCGGCCTCGAATGTGCAAAGAGGTTTTGACTATGTGCAACTTAGTACACGCCACATATAAGTTGCGTTGAGGAGCAGGTATATTACAACGTACTGGTGGTCACCACTTACTCCCCAGTCTCCATCGTAGATGATCAGATCCTGTCGCGTCCAACTTTCACTTGCAACGTACGAAAAATATGAGCTGCTTGCAATTATTTAGCTCGATCATAATGAATCTTTGCCAGGCTTAAATCTAGTACAACGAACAAATTTTACAGCCTTACAGGCAAATTAATATAATGCGTATTGCTCTCGTAAGCTTTGCGAGAAAGTATACGTACGTGTACGTCACCAGCCAGCCAGCAGTGACAAATTTACAGGAAACATCAAGCGTCTAACTCCTCCTTAGTCCAAAAAGATAGACTTTCTACCTAAACCCTCTCGAGTAAGCAGTATTACGCATGGCTAAAGTCTTCGCCCACAAAAATACTACGATGATTAATTAAGTATCACCTCTGTTCTAAAATAGTTATCTTTCTAAATTAAAATTTTATTCTAAAATAATTATCAGTCTATGTGCTACTTATCCCATCAATCATTTTATAGTTAAATTTTTTTTTATCCCTAACTATCTTCCCACTTCAACCACCCATCATTTAATAAGAGATATTATAGTCTTTTTCTTTAAATCTTAATTTAACCTAAATAATATAGAACAACTTTTTTTTGTTTTATCCCTAACTATCTTCCCACTTCAACCACACATCATTTAATAAGAGATATTATAGTCTTTTTCTTTAAATCTTAATTTAACCTAAACAATATAGAACAACAACTATTTTGGGACGGAGAAAGTACTAATTCATTATGCTGTGCTGCATTTGCATCTGAGCATCCAAGAAGGCTAGCGAAGCATATATACTAATTAACAAAGTTATCACCCCAATTGGTCTTTGGTCTAGCTTCCTATTTTCAAGTACCGTTGACAATGTCAACGCCTAAGCTGCTAGAATCTACACTTCACCTCACGCCATGGACGGAATCCCTGTCACCAAACATGTAACCATCTTTTCGATCCTCTCGTGACCCTTCACTATGCAGGTCTGAGCCGGCCATAGCCAGGCTGTGCCTCAAAGATCAACCCCCTTCCTGTTGGTGCTTCAACGACCTAGCAACCTGGTGGAATGCGGCACACCAACCGCTGGACAAACCTATATAAAAAGACAAATGTTGCTATAGAACCTATATAAAAAGACAAAGGTTGCTACCGAACATCCAAAGTTATTGTTCTTTGCTCATGGACACCGCAAAAACGTGAAACTGCTTGAGGACACTACCAAAATTTGGTAATATGCTGAAAAATATTATACCTATTATTTTATTATTTCCGGTGAGAATGGAGAGAGAAATATGTCTAAAAGATGAGATTGTCCCTCTCGGGCCAGCACGTTCTAAACCTAGCTGAGTCTAGTTCGAACCAAACCCGAGCTACATTGTCGCCCCCATTTCCTCCTTTCTCCACTAAACCCTAGCCCGGTGGCTCCCATAGCGGCGACAGCAACCAACGACCGGTGGCGACAACCTGGAGCGGCGACAACAGCGGCGGCGACGACGATGACCGGCGATGGTAGCCGTGGAGGTGTAGTGAAGCGGCAGCGTGTGCAATCGATGGAGCTGTGAAGTCGGGAGGCATCGACAACGGAGGGGATGAATTTGCTGGGGAAGAAAGGGACGGTCCGTCTGATGAGCACACAATCACCATTTAAGCCCTTAGACTTGTCATGGATTCCTGATGGGTAAGTGCTTCTGTTGTTGTCAATATTTGGGGATGTAGATGTAGTTATTTGGCTTTCATTTGAAATGAAATTTGTTTGAAATGTGTATTTTGTCTATTGTTTTGCATCGCGTAGGATGGACGGTAGCTCTGCATGCCAAGTTGCTATTCGAGTTGGTCCTTATGTAGAGTTTGGTGACAACGGTAGATCGAACTTTCATATCACTCGTCACATTAATTGGGCATTAGACAAAGATACAACATATTGGATTGATCTAATGAAGGACATTGATGAAGAGGTCAAACATAGTCTTGAGCAAGAGATAACTATAATCTTCTGGGACAAAAATGCCAATAGGTATGCACAGATAGCTTCTGACATTGGTTTGATTGATGCTTTTGATATGTACTGGCAGATGAGGAGGCTCCCATTGATTGTTCAAGCCATTTTTCGCCGTAGATCTTCAATTTGAGCCTCGAACGCCTGACGATCAACTTCTGACAACTCCTCGTATTCCGCTGCCATGATGTTGTCTTGATTAGGCTCGGTGTGAGAGCCCATAGTGGAGAAGTAGAATTTTGGCTATAGCAACTGAAATCGTTCCCTAGCGGAGTCGCCAAAAAGTGTGTTGGCGCAAAAATTTGTCATCGCACACACGTGAGAACCTTGTATGCAATCTACAGCGGCACCAGGAGACATGCCGCCACAGGGGATAGATGCCGCTGAACGATAACCCAAGAGAGACCCTGTCAGGATGAACGTGTGTCGGTTTGTCCTATGCTAGGTAGGCCAGCTAGGACATTCTCTAACGCCGTAGAGACGAGAGACAATGAAAAATTGAGGGATTGAAGTTGAATAGATGTAGGATACAGAAAGAAAGGAGGGAGATGTAGAATATAGAGGGTAGAGATAATAGATTGATTTTGATGATTGATTGGTTGTTTTCCAATCGACCTTGGCACCCTATATTTATAGGAGGGGTGGTCTCGCGTCTACAGGACCTTCTCCACGTCCTATTAGGTTAGTGATCAACTAGGACTTCAGAAACCCCGGCCTTATGCAAGGAAACACGAGAAATGCTAAAATTGGATTCGGACTCGGGGCTTAAGGTTGGGCCGCTATTATGCCGTCGGTCGGATCAGCCTTGTATAGAAGGTTCGGGTCCCTACTGGTCAGACCACTCTAACACTTGCAGTTGGACCGGCCTTGATGTGAAGGCTCTAATCTTTTCTAAATTTGGCTTGAATTTGCTATAAATCGAAAATAGCGCCAAATTTGGGTGTAAACACACTAGTGACCCTTGACCGGTTAGACCGACCAGTCACCCTCCTCACCTATGCTATGGTTGTTGTCATAATTACATCGTGATGCCTTCCTCTATATTTAAAGGAATAGCTCGAGTCATAGAGTTCGACACCAACTCTACTACCTTGTACCTCAATTACAAATCCAAGTCCACATGTAACTCAATAGGACTTTTGTATTCGACACCTATTCTAACAACCTCATCGTTGTTATGTCGTCCTAATTCTGGAGTCGTGGATGGTGCGGAAGGAGTGTAATGCTCACATTTTTTTTTATAGAATTAGCAAATCTCCATATGAGGTTAATTCGTGCTCAATGGAAGAATGGTGGTATTGGCGAATGGCGGGCATAGCAAGCGCCCTTTAGAGATCTTAGGTATCTATGTAGTAGTTTAAGTTATCAATAGTTTTTAAGAGGCATGTAGCTCATTTTAGTCCTGTCGATGTTTTATATCGGCAACAATAATATGGGGCTATTCGTCGGACCTAAACTCGATGGATTCGAAAGGACACACGAGATTTATACTGGTTCAGGCCCTCGATATGAGATAATACCCTACTTCTAGTTGTGGTGTATTGCTTTCACGGTATTCTCTGATGAGATTGTCATATGCCCCAGGGGGCTCCCTACCCCTCCTTATATACTGGAGGAATGAAGATTACAGGGTAGGAAACTTAGTCAGATACAACCAAGGGCTTTCCTTATCAGTTCATAGAGTATCTGGCTAGGACTAAATCCCTTTCCTTGTCATGCAAGGCAATATGAAGCCGAGTCCTACTCTATCTCCAATTATAGGGACCGGCCCACCCTCTATCTGACTGGCCGTAATTGCTTTCCTTGAGGTACCCGGGGCCCATGGCCTCCACAAGTCCTAGGAGGGGATGGCGGTGTGGCCACTAACCTCCTATGCTTTTCCCGCAACAATAATATTGTTGTAATTCTTGTGTTCACTTTGTCCCCATCTTAATAAAACTCGGTTGGCGTCTCTTGCCCTAGCAAAAATAAGATCATCTGTATTTACATATTCAATAGCCTGAATGAGCTTTCTCCCCAATATGGATGTGGTACATTTATCCATCCATTATTTAGGATGGTTGTGCGAATTGCAAAGTAAAATCTCCAAATGCCATGATTTGGAGTATGGATTAGAAATACTGTAAGTCAAAGGAGCAACAAGAATGAGAGAATTATTGGAATATCAACATGAGAGTGTATATATATGGTAAAGTATAATGATATAACTTCTATGTTAATATGTAGAGGAATATACGTACAACAAAGTATAGTAAAGAGATGGAAGAGCAGATGATGTAGAAATAAGAGATTCACGCTGTTGTTGAAGAACAACAGTGGAAATTAGAGTGCACTGTAGTAAATCTTTTGTATTAATCTCAAAAACCTTGCCATTATAGTGTCCTAGGTACCTATTTATAGCCCCAAGGGTACAATTACAGGCTCTAGGGTTTCATTTACAGGTGGTATTACATCATAGCCCCTTGATAGGAGGCAGTATAGGGGTATTCCCGTCTTTTCCTGTCTGCAGGTTCCTAACGGGCTATTGGGCCGTCATGCGGGCCATGGGGCCGCTATGTGGGCCGGGCTCCCAATGGGCCTTTCGGCCTCTTTGGCCACCTTGCTCCTTAATCGAGACGGGCACCACGGGGTTCTGCCCGCCGGGATGTCTCTTTGGCCCTCCTGGATCTTTCGCCAGCGGTCTCAGTGCCCCGTCCTAGAGCCCTTCGTCTTCGCTAAGTGCATTGCGCCTTGCTCCTTCGAGCTAGGCCCTTCGCCTTCATGTCTTCGAACTTGGGCCGCTGAAGGGGCTCCGTTAGGTGCCTTTGGTCTTGAGCCTTCCGAAGGAGGGACTATCCGAAGGGGTTGCGGCCTGTCTCCAACAAGCCCCTCACGTGCAAGGGTGAGCTGTGACTCAGCCGAGCTCATGGATAACGTACTTCGCCATACAGGCCGCTCGCCATCCCTACTTCGGCCAAGTATAGCTCAAGACTTTTGGTTCTAGTTCACTGTGCTTCGGTGAGGCCCTTAGACCGCGTAGTGCGACAAGGGCATTTTCCTCAGGCCGCGGCACTCTTGGTGGTTCGGCGTTCACGACGCCACGCGTCAGTTGAGGCGTCTAGGGGCGGTTTGGCTCCCGAGGCACCACGTGTCGGTCGATGCAGCAACGAGGCGGTTCGCCTTCCAAGGCGCTGCGTGGCCTTCTCAACCCACGCCACCTGTCATCTTGCCATTGGCGGTTTTTTGCGATCGCCTGTGGTTCGCCTCCTGAGGCGCCACGTGGCACGTCGTGGTTGGTTGGCGCCGGGTGGCCTCGTCTATATATAGACGCGGCCGGCCCCCTGACGCCATTCTTGTCTCGTTGCTGGAAGAATCACTCTCCTCTGTTCATCCACGCTCACCGATCTCCTCGCTTATCGATCTCCGCACTTCGACCTTCGATCTTAGCCTTCTTCACCTATCTTGGCACCCATGGCTCCTCGAAAGCCTTCCTCAGCGAGGGCCAACGGCGTAGATCCGGGGTCGATTGATGACCACAACACCATCTATCTCAGCCCTTCGCTCATCCATCAATCGGATATCGACGACCTCTGTCGGAGGGGGACCCTTTCGGAGTGTTTCGCCTGGGCGCCTGGTGAAGACGTCGTCCCTGCGCCGGGTGATGACAAGACGGTCGTCTTCGCTGCCTACTTCGACGCCGGGCTTCGGTTTCCCTGCTGTGATCTGCTCCCCGAGGTTCTCACCTAGTTCAATCTGGAGCTGCTGCAGCTTAGCCCGAGCGCCTTCGTCCGTGTCGCCATGTTCGAGTGGATGGCCTAGACTCAGGAATTCGAGCCGACGGCTGATCTCTTCACCATCGTTCACCAGACCGCCCTCTATAGCAAGACGGTGGCGACGCCGGCAGGGCCAAAGAAGAGTGTATTCGGCGGCATGAATTTCATCACATGGCCCGACCAAGCCGATCTGTGGCCCGTCCCCGCTTCGATGCCGAAGTGGGGAAAGTCGTGGATGAGGCGGTGGTTTTACCACAAGATCTCCTATGCTGCCAGCTCCCGCGAGTTCAAGGCCCTCTGGACGTCACTGAGCATTCCCCGCTTCGACGCCTGCCCGAAGGTCTCCTCGACAGGTATGTTGGAGGCCTACCACCAGCTTCTTCAAGCAATTGCGAGCCGCCTCAGCGTTCGGGACCTGATTGAGGAATACCTGATGATGGGCGTCACCCCGTTGGCGCGATCGTGGAATATTCCCATCGACCGTTACAACCGGATCTACGATCTCCCCGGCATCGCCGTCCCCGATGACCGCCTTGGTATGTTCCCTTTGATTTGTTTCGATCCTTCGTTCTCCTACTGAGCTTCACTCTGACATGTTCTGATTCAGGTGACTTTGCACGGTTTGCAGTTATCTCCTTGGGTGAAGCGGAGAGATTGGCGAAGCGCCTTGTTGGGGATATGACTCCGAAGGAGTATGGGGAGATCATGAAATTCCTCAAAGGGGGGAGGGTGAACCACGTATTTATGCGGCTTCGCCAGGAGGTTCCCCAGCGTGAAAACCCATCTAGCCTCTGGGCAATGATGGTGGGGAAGCTGTGGGGAAGAAGTGAAAGAAGGCCACTGGCGACGTTGCAAGGCCCAGTCGCATGGCACCGAGGATGGTTCAGCCTCTTCAAGCTATCCGCCCTTCTTCGCTGCCGGCCGTTGATGACGATGATGAGGACGGCGATGCAGGGGATATTGACCTTGGAGCCGTCGGTCGAAACCCCAGCCCCGACGTCGCGATGCCTGTCAGCGGCCTGGAGGGAACAGGGCCTTCGCTCTCACGCGGGTCTTCGGCGGTCCCCGCTCGTCCCAGGAGCGCTGGGAGGGCGGTCCACTTTTAGTTCGCACCGGTGGTGCTGGGCTCGGCGTTCGGCGACTCCGAGTCAACTTTGCCAGTGCACAAGAGCCCGGTGGCAAAGAGGGCGAGAGTGGATTCCTCTCCGCCCGTCGAGGAAGCAGTCGTCGTGGATGCGGCCTAGGACATGCTGGCCGGAGGCCTATCAGAGCCCGCTAGTAGTAGCGGACAAGGCGCCATGGAGGCTAGTGGGTGACCGACCGCAACGCTATCTGCCTCCGACAACGTCCTTCCGGCGCCAAGCTTCATCGCCAAGGACTTCACCTACCGTGACGAGCTCTGCACGTTTGTTGGAGGCCTTAGTTCCGTGGCTTCACCCTCGGCTATCCAGCCGGTTGTCGACGACCGATTCGACCTCAATGAGGCGGGCTTGTCGCTGCGTGGTCTGCTCACCAAGGTTGGTTGCCCCCCTCGTCTTTTTCTTCAACCCGTCTTTTGGGTCTTCGATCCTGCTTTGCTTATCTTCTAGCTTCGCATATTTCAGGCACTCTCCTTTGCGGGGTGCTACGAGCGTATGATGCATGCTCGCTTGGACGGCCTTAAGAGCCATCAGTGGGAGGAGGCGTCCAAGGCGGAACGGCTGGCCCAGGAGTAGAGTTTTCTTGAAGAAGGCGCTCAAGGACACCAAGGCTTCGAACGCTGCCCTGCAGACCGAGGCCGATCAGCTTCGAGTCCGCCTCGTCGACCGCTAAGCCGAGCTTGAACGTCTTCACATTGAGCTCGCGTAGGTGAAAGAGGTAGAGGCTAGCACTCGGGCTTCGGCCCTCGACGCCAACCGTACGTTGCGCGTGGAGCTCACAAGGATGGGTGCCTTTCCCTAGCCGCTGCCTAAGGATGATGCCCCCGCCGAGGAGTTCACCGATTGGTGCGTCGTGTCCGGAGGGGTGGTGGGCGCCACTTCTGGCGTCTTCGGTGATTGTTGTGCCTGGACAGCAAGCTACGGCATCCTCTCGGTGCTCCACGCCGGCGGCTACACCCATCTCAAAGACCTCCCCACGATCTACGCCTACGATGTCGAAGACAACAGCGTGTGGGAGGCGGGGATGACGTTTGGTCCCACTACCGATCCTCCCGGAAAGGTTGGTGGGTGCCAAAGGGCAAAGAGATAGCCGCCGAGCACCTCCGCGATCAACTAGAGAAGCATAGGGAGGGCAAGGCCGCCAAGATATCGGCGGAGACATGCCAGAGGGCGAGGCGCCGCCGCAGGTGTGACGGCCCCTCTCTCCTGGCTTATTTTATTTTTGATAGCTTAGGATAGCTATTTTTGCCGAAAACCAGCCTTTTGTAAATTTGCTTTTGTAAGGCCTTCGGTCCCACCCTTGCTTATGAATGAAAACATCTTTCGCACATCAAGTTTCGCATAACCAAAAGCTTTGGTTTACCTCGTTTCAACTATCTGCGGTCAACGTTGAACTTCAAGTTCAACGCGTCTCGGCCACCTAGGAAGATAAGGTACCCAGGACCAGGATTACTAGCTTCGCAGTGGTGATATGGTGGAGTTCTGGCAAAATTTTTAGATGTCGGCCCAGCGGTAGGTGTAACACCCTGAAATTATCCCCATATAAAAATATTGTGAAAAAGAAATTTTAGAAATTAAATTAAAAGCCTCAAGGGGTGCAAACCATAAATCAGAGAAAAAATATAACAAAAATGGGCCAGGAAATAATTTTATAAAATTCTATGCTTAATTATCTACCTCCTAGAATTTTCTGGGATTTATTTGATTAAAGGAAGTATTTTTTTGGTGAATTAAATCATGGTCACAACAGTTAAATAAAAGAAAAACAAAATAAAGTCCCCCCACAGTCTCTGGGCCGAATCCGGCCTACTCCCTCTCTCTCTCCCTTGCTCTCCCCGTGCGAGCGCGAGCAGCCTAGCTAGCCCGATAACCGTTTCCCCCGCAAATGCCCATTGATAGGTGGGGCCCACCTGTCAGCTCCATCTCTAACCTCCGGAGAGGAAGTCCTGTTCATCCCCGTGTGCTGCCCCCGCAAATCCCGCCCAATCCGATCGTCTCAGCCTCGATCTCCTCCAATTAGATGAGGGGAAACATTGCCCCCAACCTCCTCCGCCTTATCCCCAAGAAATCGGAGCTAAATCATGCACAGATGCAGATATTGGAAGCTTCTCGAATCGGACCCGAAGCCCTATTCCTCCACCGCCGCAATCTCACCGAACCCGAGCCGGACTGCGCCTCCTCCCACCTTAAATAGCAAGCCCGAGGCCCCTAGGAACTTTTCCGTGCTCAAGCTTTAGCCCTACCTAGCCCTAGCCGCCTCCTATCATCCCGGGATCGCTCCGCCGCTGCCGCCGAGTCTTGGTCGCGCGCCGCCATCGCCTTAGCCGCCAGTAGCGCTCACCACCGTCTCTGTAAGCACCACCGGAGCACAAAGAAGCTAGGCTGCCACCTCTGAGCCACCAGGGTTCACCGGAGCGCTGTCGCCATCGAGGACCCGATGCCCGCCGCCGCTTGAAGCTCGCCGTCGGCGCCTCCCATCACCGTTCATCACCATTCTACCCACGGTGAGCTTCGCCTCGGTCCCCTCTACCTGTTCCCGTCCTCGCCGCGCACCGCCGTGCCGCCGATTGCCGGCGACCATAGGGCCCCGAGCCATAGCCATCGCCGCCGTCGACCGTGCCGCCATGGCGCTGACATGGATGCTGCGTCGGCCACCCGATCAGCCGTGGGGTCTCGTGTCCAAATCCAATCTGAGACGTAGGATGTTAGGGTTAATCTGGGCCATCCGATCCAAGTTTAGATCAAATCTCGGTCTTCCGATCTATATCAAATCGATCGAGCGATCTGGACCATCTGATCAAATCTCATAAAATCCGCACCGTCGGAGTGCCCCGTGGACCTTGGCGGGCTCAGTTTACCGTGGACCCAAGCCCTTCCTCTCTCTATTCAGTGGGCCCCGCCTATCAGCCGGTGGTTCACCTCTTTTCCTGAATTAATTTAATTCATATATGACGTAATAAATTGGTTTTTTTAACTTCTTTTTTTTGAATATACTTTTAAAATGTTTAAACTTCTAAAATTCATAACTAATTCATCCGAACTCGGTTTTGGGTGATTCAACTTGCAAAATTCTTTAAAAATCAAGATCTACCCATTAAAAATATAATATTGTACTGTTCATGTGTGTTTATGTACTATTTTACTTATTTTTGTTTAGTTCACATGAAATGATGATTCAGTTCATGACTAAGGTCATGTGAGGATAACTTAATGGTCCACTAAAACTTGATTAAATGGTGGGTTATGAGCACCAGGGTTGTGAATGTTGCTAGCGGTTCTTATGACAGTTAAGGACTGGTTCGAGGATTACTTGTTGCGAAGCAACACTCGTGCTAACCACAAGCTAGATTGTGATAGCGGGATTTGAAGTATGCCGAGTTCAATAGGAGGCATCAAGGCTTTGTTTATGGCTGATATAAGTCCACACATGGAAGTTGTCAATAAGTCTATACTTTTGGGCGTCGAGCCGTCTTGCGGGAAGGTACTTGATCACCCCTACTGGAGACCGGAGGCTTGCCAGGAGGCTCTCCTATTGTGCGAGTTACATGGATAATCCTGTTACAATTCCTTTCCGAGATACCGTGGTGCGTATTTAAGGCGCACAGTGATGTGTTGTGGAGTTGTGTGTTGTGGGTAAATTGGTACACCTCTAGCCAGAGTAAAACTATTCGAATAGCCGTGTCCGCGGTTATGGACAAGCCTAGCAATGTTTTCTGTGATTAATCCCATATTACTTATATTTGACTATTGAATGGTGAAATATATTTTGCTCCAGGTTGGAGTGGTTGGGCCTATACCGTTTTGATGAATGGTATAGTGTTTGGTTAATATTGTTTTAATTATCGATGTTTTATTACTCTCTTAAATGCTTTACTAATACGTTTATCCCTGCAAATTGTGCCATATTATGCTATCCTCTGTTATCATGTGCACTTGCATATTTGCTGTGTGGCTTACGGAGTATTTCATGTATTCACCTTTGCAATCAACAATCATCATTCAAAGGAGTACTTCAGCGAGGAGAATTTCTTGGAGGACTAAGCGGGAGCCTGGTCAAGTTTGTGGAGTGGGTGTCATCGTGTCGTCGTCGTTGAGTTATCTCCGCTGCTAGGACGTTATTATTTTGAGAGGTGCCATTCGCCTCTATAATAAATACTTTCGTTATGTAAACAATTACTCTGTTATCAACTTTGTCATGTGTGCCTCGGTTGATTCCTGGACGATGACCTATACACAATAAAGCGCCAGAATTTTAGATAAAAATTCTGGGTGTAATAAGTTGGTATCAGAGCCGTATTGACTGTAGGATAAGCCTCTTGGTACCCCTAAGAGCCTTCTGAACAAAGATTTTTAAAAAAAAAACTAGAACTGTCCTCTCCTCTTCTCTTTTAAGTTGGGAAGTTTAATGGTACCAAAAAATCTCTTTTGTTGATTTGGTTCACTTCTTCCCTTGAAAATGTAAGCCTCTCTAAGGAAAAACCATTTTATTAAATCCTCATACTATTTTAACTTTTGCATATTTGTGTCGTGACCTCCCATTAATTAGTATTGTATATTTATTACTGTACTGGTTATGATCTTTCTTTTAAAAAAATCCTCACTTTATGCTAACTCTTTTGCTCTTAATTTTCAATGAAAAATCTTACTACCTTCCTTTTCCCTTTATTTGAAACAAAATTTGTTCTGTTAACATAATCAAAATCAATAAATCTTTCTCTCATGTTCTGTAGATGGCAAACCGGGAGCCTGTGCATTTGGTCAGAGTTGGTGGATTTGTCAAGGAGCTACGAGACATGGCTTTTGCCATAGGGTACAATCCAGCCCTAGAATATAGACAAGTCACTCACAATCCATGTGAAGAGAAGTGCCACGTTCGTCTTACGATATCAAGTGAACGAGAAGGAGTCTCATCCATGATCTTTGGCTGTTGGGGAGGAAGGAATTTTGACGGCCACTGCATGTCAAAGGGTGGATTGGGGAAGCGATAGCTATTGGGGACTTCGTCATGTTAATTGCCGCTCGATTGGGAACACGGTGCTTTACGCGCTACAGTACCACTGGTGCGGCTCCCTGTCAAGGACCCACAACGAGTACAGCAGCTACCAGAATCCGGAAGCAGAGAACAGTGCAACTACACAACGACTTGTAAGGATGTTGAGTGCTATGGACAACGCTCGGGCAGATTGGTGATTGCAGCACATGAACGGGAGAACGAGAACCGCACCATGACCTGCAGGCTATAGAATCAAGTGGATCGCTTTGTAAGAGAGAGCGTAGCTCTGGCCAAAGGAGAAGCACACCTGGAGAAGCCAGATCCGTACCATGCGACCAAAGGATGAGGTTCGTCTTCCACTTCGCATTCTGCTGCAGCACCAATGAACCCATTTGCTGAATGACCAAGTCCCACTCAGGATAGTTCCACCTACTGGCTTATGCTGATGAGCTGCAGAAGAAGAGGACTCGGAGGAGTCAGAATGCTAGAATACCTTCAGAAAGGTTAGGAGACAATGGAGCTCATACTCACTGCCCTCTGAAGTTGAGTGGGTGATACTCAGATGATTGCAAAGGAATCTGAGCACAACTCCAATGCAAGAAGTCCTTCCGCACCGCTGTGTGAAAGCCCTTAGGTAGGCATCTTAGTATGAGTTCATTACCATAAAGCATTGTGTTAGCAATTGTGTGCTTAAGAGATGTTGTGTGTGGGGGGTTTTTAGTTAGCAGTTTATATCAGAGGGTGGTGATGTAACTGCTTAAGTTAGGAGTTTCTTGAGTGGTGATGTAACTGCTTAAGTTAGGGAGTTTCTTTGATGGGTGTGAGATTCTAACTACATAGATGTCCTGACTTCAGTTCAGTTCAGAGCAATATAAGTGAAAGTTTATTAGTAATATGAATCCGTCCTAGAAGGGCTCTTTCTCTCTTTCTCGTCTTTGTTCTGCTGGTTCTACAGATGGTGAAACACGCAACGGCAGCAATCAGGATGGCAACCGGACAACAGTTGCGGAGGGGCCTCCGATAATGGACCGCCTCTGATTGAAAACTCACCATTGCCGCAGGTTCTGGCAACATCAAACTCACCTGATGAGACTTGATGTTCAACAGATATCAGAATCACAGAAATCAGGGAACACTCAGCAAGCGCCTCTCCTCCAGCCTCAGAACAAGCTTGCAGAATTTTTGCGAGTGAGGCCTCCTTCCTTCTCGAGCACAACTAATCCCGTGGAAGCTGGGGATTTGTTGCATGCCATTAAGAAGAAGCTAGATCTTCTGCAATGCATGGATCGGGAGAAGGTCTCTTTCGCTTCACACCAAGTGCATGGCCCTGCGTCTGAATGGTGGGACCACTTCAGAGCTAATCGAGCTGACGGACAGCCTATCACTTGGGCTGAGTTTGCCGCCGCTTTTAAGAAGACGCATATCCCACTGAGTGTGTGGCACTAAAAGAAACATGAGTTCCGGGCACTTGAAAGCCGCAAGGAAATCGGTCGGTAACTGGTTTCTCTATGAGTTCAACCGTCGCTCGTTACGCACCAGAAGATGTCAGCATCGATGGGAGGCGAGCAATAGGAGAAATTTCTGGACGGATTAAATTAAATGAAGCTCTCAGTTCAACTACTCTCCGGTGACTACTCGGTAATTTTCAGAAAGCTGGTGGACAAAGCATTCGTCAAGAGGACAACACAATAGAATGGAGCAGAGGAAGTTGTACTGATGGCAAGTC
The DNA here is from genome assembly GCA_003991445.1 of Oryza meyeriana var. granulata. Classification (NCBI taxonomy): domain Eukaryota; kingdom Viridiplantae; phylum Streptophyta; class Magnoliopsida; order Poales; family Poaceae; genus Oryza; species Oryza meyeriana. The sequence continues at coordinate 24,173 of RYFJ01001450.1, read as the reverse complement.
ACTTCGGCACAGCAATCCACTAGTCAAAGGCCGCGTGTTGCGGACCCTCTTAGACCCAGCAAGGGGATCTTCTTGGCCGCGCGGCACTGCCCCTCGTCCGCAGTGCCAATTCTACAACAACAATACTAGCGGCAACGCTGGAGCAAACCATCCTCCTCCTTGGCCAGCTGCTGCCCCGGCACCTAACCCACCAGTCAAGAAGGAGGCAGGAGGGAAGACACTGAACTGCTACAACTGTGGAGAGCCGGGACATTACTCTTCTCAATGCCCAAAGCCTAAGCGTCTCAAGCCAACCGCACAGGGACAAACCACCGGCAACGTGGTCAAGGCTAGAGTGAATCACGTCACTGCAGATGAGGCCCAGACTGCACCAGACGTCGTCCTGGTACGTTCCCTATTAACTCAGTTACTGCAACAGTTTTGTTTGATTCGGGTTGTGGAGGCCATGGGCCCCGAGTACCTCACCACCAGCATATGGGGCCACTCGATAGAGGATGGGCCAAATTATGTAATTAGAGATAAGATAGCACCCGGCAGGCTTTGCCTTGTACGATAAGGAAAACAGAGTCTTAGTTGGATAAGTTTCTATCTCTAAAGGAAATCCCTTGGCCGTATCCGACTGGGATCCTCATCTTGTACCCCTGTCCCCTAGTATATAAAGGGAGGCAGGGCGCCCCATGAGGGCACGGGAAGATCATTGATCGACATAACCTTCGAGAATAACACCACAACTGGACGTAGGGTATTACCTCACATTGAGGGCCTGAACCAGTATAAAATCTCTTTGTGTTCCTCTGCAATCCACCGAGTTTCCCCTTGCCTAGTAGCCCTATAATTCTATTGCCGGTGTAAAACATCGACAGTTGGCGTGCCAGGTAGGGGCTCCGGTGAGTTTCACATCTACAAGCTTGATGGATCCAACAAGCGGAGTCGACGGCAACAAGTTCTCTCCTGGAGACACAATTTCCTTCGGAAGCCTCGACTTCGTTGCCGACCAGATCGGCAACCTCAACTTGGCCGAAGCAGATTCAATCTAGCCGGCCAAGGAACCAGCCGACGTTGCGCCAGTCGGCCCACAGGACGCCGCGATCTCCTTCAACGATCACCTGCGGCAGTCCTTTACTTCGCCGAACATCGGGACAACTCTCTCCTTCGGCGTCCAACTTGCGCTAGGCCTTGAGCCAGCTCGGGTTGGGCCAAGAAGGGGAGAGATCGTCAATCTCCCGCACGGATTCGGCGACGCTGCGGATCTACATCCCGCGCAGCAGACCCGATCTCCTGTGATTCAGTTTGGACACGGTCAAGCGCCGTTTCAGATTGGATCTAGAGAGGTCGGGGTCGTTCTTACTCCGATAAACTACTCAGAGTCCGACTCTAAGTCAAATAACGGTTCGAGCACTAGCTCGGACTCTAGTCTGGCAAGTCTTCTTCTATCCCGCGAGATCTTTATGGCTTCAACACCACCATCCGAGGTGCGCCGACTACAAGAGGAGCAACAGGAGGAGGCGCGCCGACTGCAACAACAGGAGGAGGCTGACCGCGAGGCTCGCAATGACGGGCTACGCAAGGCTGGGCGAGCGGCTCAGCAGCAGATTCTCTAGACTAAAGTCGGCGATCACGACGTCTTCGTCATGCCACAACAGAATGTTGTGGCCGCCGCAACCTTGCTGGACACGCTCTAGCTCGGGCCTGATCACCAGGCCACCCCAACTATCGCCAAGATAAAGGCGATGATCACGGCGGCAGCCTGCCAACAACAACAACAGCAGTCGGGTGACACCGTGGTACCGACTAACCGGTCGGGATCTCCAGCAACGGGCTCATCCACGTCAGCACGGCGTCAGGCGGCCGGCTCAAGTCGGCCACACGAGGAGTCCAGGCAAACGTCACTCGGCAATGACAACTGGCGGCGTCACCAGTATGACCACCGGCCCAACCAAGACCTCTGAGTACGCCTACAACATGACCTCCGCCATACCATCAATGCCCGGCGCCACGAACGAGAAGAGGACGAGCGCCGCCGATTGGAGGACGAAAACGAGCACTTCGGTGTCCATCACGAGCAGTTTATCCGCCGTGGTCGAAGCCCGAGCCCTCATGATGATGAAGGCATCCCCGCTTTCACACGAGAGCTACAGGACGTCAACTGGCCGACTGGTTTTAAGCCCATAGGGATTGAAAAGTACGACGGCAAAACAAATCCTGAGTCCTGGCTCACCGTATATACCCTAGCAGTTCGAGCTGATGGGGGCGACAGCAAAGCCATGGCTAACTACCTCCCGGTCGCCCTAGCCGACTCGGCGAGGACATGGCTGACAGGGCTCCCAAGGCGGTCGATCGCTTCCTGGGGAGAACTCAGGGAGCGGTTCATCGCCAAGTTTCAGGGAACCTACGAGAGGCCATCTTCTGAGCATGATTTGTATCAACTACACCAGAAGAAGAATGAGTCTCTATGAGATTTCATCAAGAGATTTTCCGAGAAGCGCAACAAGATCCCAATGATCCGAGATGAGGCCGTCATCGCTGCCTTCCGCAAGGGAGTAAAGGACGCCCCGTTCATCGCGAAATTCACTTGGAAGCCACCACCCTCTATCCGGGCTCTTTTCGACATGGCCAACAAATACGCCGACTCGGCTAAAGCGGTCGCAGAGGCCCTTGACGAGAAGAAGGAGTCCCGACAGAAAGACCAGAAGGTGAAAGCCGATAACGAGCCATCTCAAAACAAGTCTAGCAACCGCAAGCAGAAGTCAGACAATGAGGTGGCCAACATGGAGCGCACTCGATCGCTGCCCCAGCAGAATAACGACTATTAAAAAGTCATGAGCTGGCCATGCCCCTTCCACCCCAAGGGCAAGCACGCGGCCAAAGACTACTACATGCTCAAGAAGTTTGCCTCCGAGCAGGCTTCATCATCTGGCACCGACAAGGACAAAGACAAGTCAGATCAGGGTTCGGCCGACGATTTTCAAGATCCTCAAGCTGAGCTCCACCATATCTTCGGAGGGTCGTCTGCCTACGAGTCCAAGCGCAAACAGAAACTATCAGCGCGCGACATCAACACAGTCTCTACAACGGACACCCCCCAGTACCTGCGCTGGTCAGAGATGGCCATTACCTTCAACCGCGCAGATCACCCAGATTGGGTTTCACACCCGGGACGCTATCCACTCGTCCTGGACCCGGTCATCAGAAATATCAGGCTGAAGAAAACCCTTATCGATGGAGGCAGCGCGCTCAACATCTTATTCACCAAGACTTTAGACGACATGAGGATTCCTTGTTCAGAATTATGGCCGAGCACTGCGCCCTTCCACGGGATAATTCCCGGCCTGTCATCAACTCCACTCGGGCAGATCACATTGCCATTAACCTTCGGCACGCAGGATAACTTACGCACGGAAAATGTCTGCTTCGAGGTCGCCGACTTCGAGACCGCGTACCACGCGATACTCGGACGATCGGCACTCGCCAAATTCATGGCGATACTGCACTACACATATATGGTGCTCAAGATGCCAGGGCCAGCAGGAGTCCTCTCCCTACGCAGCGATGTCAAGCAAGCCTTCACCTACGACAAGGAGAGCTGCGAATTGGCTCAATTACAAGAGGCGGCAGTCGGGCGCAACAGCATTCGGCAAGCCGCCACAACTGAAGTCGAGCAAGATCTAGTTCCGGCAAAAAAGGCGGCGAAGTCGGGAATTTCAGCGGACTCTGACACGAAGAAGATCCCCCTGGACCCTTCCGACCCCTCCAAGACTGCTCAAGTCGGGACCAGACTCGACCTCAAATAGGAAGACGCTCTCGTCACCTTCCTCCAAGCTAACAAGGATATCTTCGCATGGAAACCGTCCGACATGCCGGGCGTACCAAGGGAGGTGATCGAGCACGCCCTCAATGTGAAGACAGACGCCAAGCCAGTCAAGCAACGGCTGCGGCACTTCGCTCAAGACCACAAGGATGCTATTCAGGAGGAGATCACCAAGCTCCTCGCAGCCGGGTTCATCAAGGAGGTCTATCACCTGGACTGGCTGGCAAACCCAGTTCTGGTCCGGAAGAAAAATAATAAATGGCGCATGTGCATCGATTACACCGATCTTAACAATGCGTGCCCCAAGGACCCATTTTGTCTTCCCAGGATAGATCAGGTGGTCGATTCCACGGCCGGGTGCGACCTACTTAGCTTTCTCGACTGCTACTCGGGATACTATCAAATCAGCCTGAGGGAGGAAGACTGCTTAAAGACATCTTTCATCATGCCGTTTGGAGCGTATTGCTACATCACAATGCCGTTCGGTCTAAAAAATGCTGGAGCAACCTATCAACGGGCAATTCAACGGTGTCTACATACTCAGATCGGGCGCAACGTGGAAGCCTACATCGACGACGTGGTGATCAAGACCAAGTCCAAAGAAGACCTCATCGCTGACCTGGAAGAAACCTTCCAAAATCTTCGACGATTCAAGATGAAGTTGAACCCGGAAAAATACGCCTTCGGAGTGCCATCCGGCAAGTTACTCGGCTTCATTGTCTCACATCGTGGCATCGAGGCAAACCCGGAGAAAGTCAACGCCATAATGAACATGGCTCCCCTGGCTAACTAGAAGGACGTCCAGAAGCTAACAGGCTGCATGGCAGCACTCAGCCGATTTATTTCCCGACTGGGCGAACGGGGTATGCCCTTCTTCAAGCTACTCAAAAAGGCGGACAATTTCCAATGGACTTCGGACGCCCAACAAGCCTTTGAAGACTTCAAACAATTTCTCACATCACCTCCCGTGTTGGCGTCACCCATGCCCCAAGAACCGCTAATGCTATATCTGGTGGCAACCACTCAGGTAGTCAGCACGGTACTGGTGGTCGAGCGATCCGAACAGGGTCACATCCAGAAAATACAATGGCCAGTTTACTTTGTCAGTGAGGTACTTGCTGACTCGAAGACGAGATATCCACAGGTCCAGAAGCTATTATATGGCCTACTCATCACAGTCCGGAAGCTGGTGCACTACTTCCAAGCACATCAAGTCACTGTGGTTACATCGTTTCCACTCGGGGATGTCCTTTATAATCGCGAGGCCACCAGCCGAATCGCTAAATGGGCACTCGAGCTGATGGCGTTCGATATCACCTTTCAGCCACGGACATCAATTAAATCACAAGCTCTAGCCGACTTCATAGCTGAGTGGACAGAAGTTCAACTGCCTACATCAACAGCGAAGCTAGAGTACTGGACAATGTACTTTGATGGTTCTCTACGGATCGGCGGCGCCGGGGCTGGAGTCATATTAACATCCCCCACCGGGGAAAAACTCAAGTACGTCCTACAAATCCACTTCTCGGCTTCCCACAACGTCGCCGAGTACGAGGCACTTATCCACGGGCTCCGGATCGCTATATCACTCGGTATACGTCGACTGGTTGTGCGCGGGGATTCTCAACTTGTGGTGAACCAAGTCATGAAAGACTGGACTTGTCTCGATGATACCATGGTGGCATACTGTCAGGAGGCCCGCAAGCTGAAAAACAAGTTCGACGGGCTGGAAATAACACATGTTCTGCGCCAATACAATGACGCGGCAGACGAGCTAGCAAATATGGGATCCAAGCGAGAAGCGGTTCCAACTGGAATCTTTGTCGAGCAACTCATGGAGCCATCAGTCAAGAAGAAACCGGCGCCAGAGCAGTCGAGAGGTGAACATACCCCGGCTACAGACGAGGTGCTACACATATGTCAAGACTGGCGGGCCCCTGTTGTCAAATTTCTTGTCACAGCCCTAAATCTAAATTAAGGTAATTAGTGTTAAGCCCTAGCTAATCCTTTGCTTTGCGCTAGTTGTCACTTCCCAAGTTCTATATATCTAAAAATCCCACAAAAATTCCTAAACATGTCAGGTGATGTGAGTAAGCCCCTGTAAATTTTACATAATTTTATCACTTCAATAAATACTTCAACGGAATCCCTCAAATCAGCAGCTAGGAAGCTAGCTGAAATAAATTAGTTTACTTCTAAAATTCACCACATGAAAATAAAGACTAATTAGACAGAGCCCTTTTGCCAAAGTGTGTGCCAACATGAACCCTATCATCAGGAATTTTTGGATTAATTTATCTCCCAAAGAAAACACATAAAATGATGAGATCAAGGCACTGGAGAAACGAACTAAACTGCAGAAAGACTGGATTAGTATGCCTACTTTGCTTTTTCACCAGAGATGAACCAGACCTCTTCTAGCAACGATTTTTGGTCAGCAGGTTAAACACATCTTTCTTTACCTCCAGTAATTTTCCCATGAATTATGCTCCTCATTAACTTAGTGAAACAGTAATGCAAAGACTGCCTGCTTGACAGCTAGCAAGACTTAGTTTCTGGAGTTTTCTCCTCTCATCTTTCACTGACCAGTGGGACCCACAACACCCTGGCCCACCTGTAAGCCTCTGCCAGTCTTGGGACAGTGAGTTTCACCCCATTCCTACTCACACCCCTCTCTTTTCCATAGGAATTAACTACAAGGACCCACAAGTCATAGAGTAAATCTAGCTAAATATGAGTAGAACATTGTTGCCTGACATGTGGGACCCACCAGAGGCACTGTAGCAGTGGAGACGACTCAGCATTGCATGGCAGACGTGTCTTCCTCTCGTTCTCCTCTCCCACAGCACACACAGAGTGACCTAGATGAGCTCCTCCATGGAGCATCGACCATTTCGACTCAAACTCCGCCAGTAGAACCTCTCACCCTTCCTCTTCACGCTCCCACCGGAGAAATCCACAGAATCACCAAAGATCACCGCCGTCAAGCTTATTCTTCCCTCTGCCGAAGGTGTTCGGTTGAGCTCGAGGTTGCTCCAGTGAGCTCCACCCTTTCTAAGCTTCGGGAACATGATCTATACCTTCTGACCGTTCCATTTTTGTGCTTGGTTGCCCTAGGATCGCCGGTCGAGGCCGTCGTGTTTCGCTCTCTGCTCTGCTGCGCCGCCGCCGGCGTTGCCTCGCTGTTTCCGGCCGCCTCGGAGCAAGTCTGACCGGACCACCTCGCCTTCAGTGTTGCCTCACTCCCAGGAGACGCTGGCCTCGACCAATCGAACCGCGACACAGTATACCGAGAGATCGACATCGTCTTCTTCCCCTCCGGTCAATCCGCCGCCACCGCCGATTCGTCCTCTGTGGTGAGCCCCGCTTCGATTCTTTGCACCGTAGCCGTCCTCAGGAAGTTTCTAACCTGTTAGACACCGTGTCCTAGCCGCAGGCCAACTGAAGTGAGCTACCGTCGTGGAGCCGAAGGTTTTCGCCGCCGCCGGGCCAAGTTCGCCGTCGCCGTTGCTGTTTCCGTTTCATCGAGACCAGCACAACCTTCTGTGAGCATCTTGGTACCCTTTAGACGCTAAGGCATGCTTTGTTTTGGCCTGAAACCGCCCGTAGCCGAGTCGGCCTAGCTAACCCGAACCACTCCGCCGCTGGAGCTCGCCACCGGCGAGATTCCGGTGACCCGAGGTGTCAAGAAGACCGCCCTTAGCTCCGCCGTGAACTCCTCTATCTTTTCTCTTTTGGGCCCGACTGCAGCCGAGCTGCCGTTCACCGTCGCCGCCGCCGAGAAGCCCGCCGGCTCTGTCTGCCTGCGCCCTTCTCTGTTCACCGCCAAGCCGGACCATACACTCCGGGAACGGACGGTCCGATCCATGCGCCCGCGCCCTCGCGCCTGTGCCCTCGTGCCCGCGCCCTCGCGCCCGCGCCCTACTCTGCTTTGCCTCGCTGGCCTGCGGGCCCGGGCTGCAAGGGAAATCAGAAAAGAAGAAAGAAGAAAGAAATAGGAAAAGTAATTAAAAGATTTATCTTACAACAGAAAAATGGCTAAACTTTGCAAATCCATAACTTCTCCATTTTGACTCCAAATTGAGTGAAACCAATTTTGTTAGCTCTGTAAATTTGTGAACTTTATTACTGTAAAATAAAATAGGACAACTTCTGTACAAAAAATATCCATAAAATAATATGAAGCAAAATTGACTTATTTTGGGCTTAATAACTTGAAAATATTCCCATAAAATTCATCCTATTTGCTAAAAATGTGAAACCACTTCTGTTAAACTCAGAAAATTGTAACCTTACTGTGGAAAAGTTGTATTTGATAAAAATACCTCCCAAAATAGGCCTAAGTAATTTTCTACCCTTTCTTTTTGTTAAACTTGTAAAATTCATATCTAAATCATTTTAAATCGGATTTCAGTAAACCAAATTTTGTCGGAACCAGGAAGATATGTATTTTCACATAAAAATGCTCACACTCATAAAATCCTACCAGAGAAGTCAAGCACTTATTTTTCCACTTAGAGTTTTCCTATAGTTTCGGCTTTTGCCGTTTTCAGCCCTTCTACCTTGTCATTTTTGTATCTCCCAATCCAGGGATGCAAATGACTTGGTTATTTCTCCTAAAATCTTGTTAGGACATGCTATACCTACTGTATTTATCTCATAATTAATTAATCATGTTGCATAGACATGTTTATTGCTTCTTATTTGCATATTGCTTCTTATCGATAGATTCTGAGGATACGGAGTACGTGGAGATTAACCCAGAGCTTGAGTGTGACCCATCGCTGCAGCAAGGCAAGCGTCTAAGCATATTGAACCTATGTTTTCAATAAATTGATTTGTTTGTGAAAACAATATCTATATGCATGCTTCAGTCTATTTAAAATGGGAAAATGGGTAGAGTTAATATTACCTAATTGTATGCATTTCCATTCCTTGTTTATTGATGCCATGTTTATACATTGTCACCCCTGGTTAAGGACTTTGGGATACCTTCATTTTACCGAATGCTTAGCCATGCTTATTTCTAGACTTAGAAAGGTCCGATAGATGGAGCTATCGGTTCAAAACTAGTTTAAAGCGAATGGATGGGTTAAAATCTGAAAAGAATCACTTCTAATGTATAATTGAGAATATGTTTGACTTGGACGGATGATAGGGCGATGAAGGGATGGTGTTTCCCCGATGCACGTAGCTCCGTCTGGGTCGTTAAGGACCGAACATGTTGACGTCTATTCAAGCACCCTACGTACTTCCACACGCCGGGAGTGGGACGGCTTAACTCAGTAGCACGGGAGGCTGTGGCCATCTATGCCCGTCCGTCAGTCGTGAGGAGGGATTTCCGTTGGAGGACCTCGAGCGCGCCTGGCTATGGCCGGAGGTGCCTCCCACGACGGTAAGCCCGCCTTAGTCATCACACACGCACGACTAAGTTGTCGGGGGCCCAGACGTGGTTTAGGTGGTTGGGGCTAAGCGTGCAAAAGGTTCTGTTGTGACCTCTAGTCCGCACTCAATGTGTAGAGTGTGGGTACCGGCAGGTACGAATCAAACTAGAGTGTAGCCGTTTGGCTTCTATCACATCGTGTGGGTAAAGATGTACACCTCTGATCAGAGTAAGAACTATTCGAATAGCCGTGTCCATGGTTACGGACGACCGCTTGATGTGTTCCTCAGTCATGTTAGCATCCAACTTTGGGTTATGTGGTTACCATGACTTAGGATAGTCATGGATGGATGGGTTTATATAAGGGATTTTTAATGTTAATTATGACTTGGCTTTAGTCATGAAAAATGGTGTGCTAGTGTAGCACAATTGTTTGGGCAAGGATGGCCCATGGATGATGCTTAAAGCATGGTTTATGCTCATTTATATTCCATTTTCAGAACCATATACTTGCTGTCTTAAAATTTCAGATTGAGTTATTTCACAAAATGCTTATAGTTTCAAGTATTACTTGCTCAATAAAATCAGCTTTGTGCAAAATCAAATCAATATAGCCTTCTTCCTTGATGTAGAAACCAGCATGCTTCCTTTGTACTATTATTATTGTGTAAGTCTTGCGGAGTACCATTCGTACTCACGTTGCTATTTTTCAGGTGAGGTCAACAACGAAGCTGATGTGGTCTACTATTATCCCGCCGAGGGTGGCGAGGATAATTAGTAGTTTGAGTTGAGCTCTATCCCCAGTCGGTTGCCCTGTGCATGGGTTTGGCACCACTGGTTCTTAGCTTTTGTGTTTATATTCCGCTGCAAATCTTTTGTGTCACTTTGTGATGAATTAGGGTGTGAACCCTCTATGTAGTATCTATAACCCTGCTACTCGTCTATCCATTTTTAGAGTACTTGTGATGTTTATCAATTGCTTGCGATGAAAGTGTGAGGCTAGTCGCTTTCCTGGGGACTAGCTGAACATGAGTATGAGTTGTGTATAATTGAGATGGTTGGGGGATAGCTATTGTGGTTCGAGTCCTCTGGGGTACGTATCGTGTTTGGTCGCCACCATCGAGTGGTTTGACGGGCGTATGACGGGGAGGACTGGCAAGCTATCCTTATGATTATCTCTTTTGTACACTTCTCGGCATTTTGGATTTGTATTGTGAGTGGGTAAAGATTATGGCAAGTCTGCGATGAGGATGGATGGTTACCGTACTTATTTGGCTTTTATTCGAGACCCCATCCATCTAGATAGTTCGCGTTGCCGTAATAGTTACCCTTCATAATGCACTTCCGGGGTGCCCACATTTCTCCTAGACGACGAACTCCCAGAAGATCGTAGTCAAGCCGAGCAGATCAAGCACCGAAGCAAAAGCTTCCTACTAGTCGGAGAAGACCTGTACCGAAGGAGCGCATCCGGTGTCCTCATGTGTTGCGTCACCACCGAGGAAGGCAAGCAGATCCTGCAGTCGATACACTCGGGCATATGTGGCAACCATGCCGCATCCAGTACGTTAGTCGAAAAGGCTTACCGGTAGGGATTTTTCTGGCCCACAGCAGTAATAGACACAAAAGAAATTGTTCGCAAGTGCAAGGGTTGCTAGTTCTACGCAAGACAAACAAATCTCCCAACCCAAGAACTCCAAACTATCCCTATTTCTTGGCCATTCGCAATATGGGGGCTCGACATGGTTGGGCCTTTCAAGAAAGCGCCAGGAGGGTTCACACATCTATTCGTCGCAGTTGACAAGTTCACCCAAGTGGATTGAGGCCAAACCCGTTGCAACTATAACAGCGGCATGAGCAAAGGACTTCATCATGAGTATACTATACCGATTCGGGGTCCCTAACCGCATCATCACTGACAATGGTACTCAGTTCACGGGCAGCGTATTCCAAGACTTCTGCGAAGATTTCGGCATCAAGATCTGCTATGCATCTGTGGCTGTTGACGCCGAAAATCGCCGGGTCCTGGTTCGGCGTCTGGGTGACACGCGAAGGCCTGGGAGATTTGCTTCACTCCAGTGCAGGTCCTAAAATTTGAGGTTCGTAGGCGTGCCAGTCAATTTGACCCTGTAATTGACAAGGAGGAAAATGTTAGATCAATGAGCCAATCGGCTGGAAGCCGATCTAGACTCGTTTCATCAGCCGATGGCCGATGTACACTGTAGCACTTATACGTCGGCTTAAAACCGATGATGGCAAGGACAATAATGTAATAATAAACAAATATTATGCTAGCCGATCATCGAAGAGATGTTCAAAAACCGGCTGTAAGCTAGATAAAATAAGCAAGTATAATGCATGAATAAATCAAACAGATCCTAGCTGATCATGATCTAGTGTTACTGGTATTATTATGAAGGTATGCCCGCACCCGGGCCCTTGCTCATATCGGCTCCCAAGATCTTCGTCCACTGTCCGGGCCCATGCACTGGTCCTTACCCGGGCTCATGCCCGGGCCCTTACCTGGGGTCGTGCCCGGGAACCTGCTTGTACTTGTGCTTGGATCGGCAGAATGAACCCATCGGCTATCCCTTAGCCGATTGTGACAATAATACAGGCAAGAACAAATAATAAAATATGCAATAACGTAAATGATAAACAATTGATAAGCTAGCCGACTGCTTAATAAAGCGAACACAGGATAAAACAATGAATAAATGTAGTCAGCTTTAACAGGTAACTTATCGGCTAAGCACTCCGATAACACCATCGCACAACACCATCGGCTTATTAAGAGTAAAGCTATTATCGTCAGTCTAGTAGATCGGACCTAACCGTTGCAGCACAGACCGACAATAATAACAATGCCTCAATGAGTCGATAGATATAATGCGATCGTGATGAAAATACCTTATCGGCTATACACTCCGATAAAGCGCCTGCACACAACGCATCGGCTCATCAGGATCGACTTATCACTAGCAGTTCAGTAGGTCGGACCTAACCGATGCAGCACGAACTGATGATAAATCGCTCCCAGTAAGTCGATACAATCTGTGCACACGTGATGTGATATACCTAATCAATCTATGAGATCAAACTGAACTGATGCAGCCATAGATAAAGTAAATATATCGTGGTAAGCCGACTACCATAAACCGACTAGAATATCGGACCTAACCGAGGAAGTCCTAGCCGATTGGTATTCGGTGTGACGAGACTTACCCTCTCGCAGGAGTTCGGACCTAACCGATGCAGCCCGGCTCGAGAAGCAGGATCCCGTCGGAGGGGTGGCGATGCGCCGAATTTGTATTGATCGTTGTGATAGATTACAAGATCCCCGGGCATACGTATATATACCCCGAGTTACATGAGTCCTTATAGGACACGATATATGATTTCCTATCTATAACAGAAAGCGCTAATGAGACCTGACCGGACACGAGGTCAGGTTTCCTAAAAGAGATAAACCTTTTCCTAATAACTATAGTAATTAACTGCCACGCGCGGTCTTCACGGCTCCTTCTCAGACTCGGTCTGCTTCTTGGATTAATTTCCATTATCCGACTGCAACCGTCCTCTTGACCGAATATGATACAGGTCCTTACCAAATTTTGGCGTTAACACATGCCCCCCAATTTCGGAATTCCTCTGTAGGATTCCGAAATTCTTCCAATCTTTGGGCCTCTAGATTTCTCCCATACCGAGGCGGCCCAAGATAGCCCACTTGCCATAAATGTTTGAAACAGTGCCAACGGCCTCAATTCCCGCTCGGCTGTCATACCTTTATAAAACGCTTCATCTTCTTGCCCTCTTTTTTATACTTTCACATCACCAGAGCACCACCGCTTCATCTTCCACATCCTCACCAAGCTCTAGCGAATCTAGACGAATCACTGCAACCTCTCTCTCCGTCCGTCGACTCCTGCAACCTCTCCTATTTCCGCGATGGCAACAGCATCTGTAATTCCTGAGGTAATCTTCTCACCCGGTTACTTTTCCCCAATCTGCAATCTGTACGAACCCGATTTGCTATGTTCTTCACCCGTTCTTCGTCGTGTTCTTGTCTACTGTAGCATCTCAGAGCCCAGATCTTGATTCCGGCTGCCGATTACCCCTGCTTTTTCTATCATGGCCCCATGGGCAGCGAAGATCCCACCGATTTCATCAGTGCCGAAACCCAACGCACTCCCTTTAAGAACTCGGCCATGTTGGTTAGTGACTGGACCAACAGCTTCAGGTCCTGGCCGAGCAGATTGCCCGGATGGAGAGATTGGTACATCAGAGTATCGGCTGCAAAGAGGATCTACTGGGAAGAATCTCACATCGGCCACTGCATCAACCTCTCCTTGGCCGATATGGAAAGGAATGAATCTCTGCTCGCATCGGCTTCGTACTTCTGGTCTGATGCTCTCAATGCCTTTCTGTTCGGTCATGGGCCGATGACCCCCACTCTGCTAGATGTGACCATGCTCACCTGCCTGGACACGACAAGCTACATCAACCCTTCAAACTCCGGTTCAAGCCTGCCCACCGGCTCCAAACAAAAAACATCGGCGGCTGGTCCAGGTATATATCTCTTCACAACAAAGGAACTGGACCGGTTGATGATCGGGAGCACGTCGCTTTCTGAACTTGTGGCTGGAACGGTTCGTCTTTGGTGGCGCAACCCTCGGCCCGACGACCAATATGCAATGCCTAGCAGAGTGCTTGGCCGATAGGAAACAAATTCCGTTAGGGCACTATCTCCTTGGCGCCACCTACCAGCTGCTCCATCAGGTGGCAATCAAGCTATCGGCCGGCCAGCCTGTCGGCCACATTGGGGTCCTTGGTGGTTCGTACAGCTCTGGCTTAATGTTTACACCTCCAAGGCCATCCCAGAAACTTCCCTCCTCAAGCAATCCTTCCCAGCTGATTACCCAGAAGATCAAGACCCATCTACCGCCGATGCATCTCTATGGGTGAGGCTGCATCGGCCCTTTCCGGCGGCAAGATATCCCCTGCTGAAGTTAGTCAGTGGTTCAAGGGGTTTATTATGGCTTTACCAGGGATGCTACTCTTTGGTTTGCTTATAATGACGCATCATCATTCGAGATGCCTTCCAACTTTGATCCACTCAAAGCTCTGAACGATGATCAATCTAAAGCCATATTCCTATCGGCCATCAGTCCTTGCCTGCTGCCAACCGGCTTTTCTCTAGGCCGAACTCAACCATCGTATGAATTCTACCACCCATCAACCAGCTCCCGTCAACTCGGCCTTGGCCAGCTTCCGATCGGCCTGTTCTTCACCGACAAACTCCAGGCTCGGGGCACGGTCAGCAGCGCCTTGGAATATGATCGGCTGCGGTCTTTGACAGACTCCCTCCTGCTAGGCGCTGCCACCGAGGTGTACGTCTGCACTGCCAACACCAAGCCTTTTGTCCGATGGTGGTCGGAATGGAAAAAACATCTGTTCTGCTTAGCGCCCACTTGTTATTGCTCCCGTTTGGACGCCGACTATGTTGAATCCGACAACGAGGTAACTCTTGCAAGCTTCAAATATCATCCTCAATCGTCTCTGACCCTTGCTTCGCAGGCCGCCAGCGTCGAGCCCCCGTCAACAAGCAACAGCGGTCGGCCGATTCTGTACCAACCCTCATCAGCTGCTCCGAACTTAGGACGCGACGCCCCATCTCCATCGGCTCTTCTCAAGGCACCTCGGCCGATGGGACCAAAAAGGAAAAAGTTAGCGCATCGCCCCTCCCTGAAGAAACAGAAAACCGATGCCGATGTCGTTGCCACGACGCCATCTTCTCCCCCGACCACATCGGCTCCCTCATCTTCTCAGGTATGCACCAAATCTTAACATCATTATTACCCGCTCTCATTTATCTCACCAGCTCCATCTTCAGCTCGAGTCATCGGCTCCAGATTTTCAACCTCCTTCTGCTATCCCTCCAAGCGCTGAACCGATGTCCCCTTCAGCTGCCCCACTCTTTGCACCAAGTCCTCCAGCTGTCGACGAAACTGCCCCTACTCCATCGGTTGACATCGGCCCCTCCAGAGAACAACCTATTCACCCCCCTGAAGCCGATGTCGCGCAAGCTGCCGATGTCCTACCTCAGGTAACTCTTTTGTCTATACTCTGCTCTTAACTTTTCTACTGATCCCTTTACCGATGCCAATTTTGCAGTCCATAGCCGATCTATTCTCCTTTGACATCGGCAAGTACTTAGAAGTAGAAGAATCCACAGCCACCAGCGCAACGACCAAACCATCCTTCCCAGCCGACGTACGTGAATATCTGACAAGCATCCTCAGTCGGCTGGAAAACCCAATTGACGCGCTAGCGGAAGATTGCGGGCCAATCCGGGCAAGATTCGCAGAAATTGAACACCATCTGCCCGAAGAACTTGTCGACGCATTAACCCCCGCAGCATATCTGGAATCCCATAGATTTAAACTCATCAAGCTTAGACAGCGCATAGCCGATCGCGCTGACCAACAGAAGACTACCGAAGACATCCAAGCCGATCGGCTATTAGCCCAAGCAGAGAAGAAAAAGCTTGATGACATGGCCGCTGCCCCCCAAGAGCTCCAACTTAAGTTAGACCAGCTGAAGAAAAAGGAGGCCGATTTGCTGGCAGAACTTGAAAGAGTTCGTAAAGACCTTACAGCAACAGAATCCCAGCTAATCGGTCTACCGCAAGCCATCCAAGACCAAGAGGCTAAGGTTGCCGCGACAGTGCGTCAAGTCATTCATCGGCGCAAGAACCTGAAGACCATCCCAGGCACCGACAAAGATGACATCCGTGCTATCAATGAGATTGACCAGATCCGCCTGCACGCAATTGAAGTGATCCAAAAATTCTTGTAAATCTTAAACCTTCGTAACTGTCGATTTTCTGGAACATGCCGATCACCCTTCTGCTGTCATATAACCAGATCGGCTCTACGACCCATCTCTCTCAGTCCTGATAACTTTTCCGCTTGTTTTGATCTAAAGGCGATATCAATTGATATCGGCTGTCTTTAGGCGACGTACAAAAACATCGGCTTTCCTAATTGTTTAGAAATCGGCTGTACTTAACCGATTTAAGAATTGATCCAAACGCTAGGGTAGTATTTCTTGAGATATTTCCCATTAAGCGCTTTAGCAAACTCCGTCCCGTCAAGATCTTCTAATATATATGCGTTACCAGGCACACAGCGATTAATCCGATAAGGTCCTTCCCAATTAGGCGACCATTTTCCGAACTTATTATCTCTGGACCCGATCGGCAAAATCAACTTCCACACAAGGTCCCCCTCGGCAAACGACTTATTCACCACCTTTTTGTTGTAATGCCGAGCTGCCCTAGCCTTATTCTCCTTGATTCTTTCTAGCGCTCTCAACCGATTCTGAGCTAAATCTTCAAGTTCATCTGCCATCAAGTTATAATAATCATCAGCCGTCAATTGATTCTGCAAAGAAAGTCTTCTAGAGCCGATGTTAGTTTCCCACGGCAAAACCGCCTCATGTCCATATACCAACTGATACGGCGGTACCCGAGTAGACCCGTGGCATGCCATCCGATAGGCCCATAGTGAATCGGCTAATGTAGAATGCCATCGCCGTGGCTGCTCATCAATTTTCCGCTTAATCAACTTGATCAAACTCTTGTTAGAAGCTTCTGCTTGCCCATTGGTTTGAGCATAATAAGGCGATGAATTTAATAGCTTGATTCCCATACTGGCAGCAAACTGTTGAAACTCATCAGACACAAAAATAGACCCCTGATCAGTAGTTATCGTCTGAGGAATCCCAAACCGATAAATGATATGCTCCTTGATAAATTCAATCGCTTCTTTGGACGTGACCTTCTTCAAAGGAATTGCCTCTACCCACTTGGTGAAATAATCTGTTGCTGCCAATATAAACTTATGTCCCTTACTTGATGGAGGAAAAATCTGGCCGATCATATCAATTCCCCATCCTCTGAACGGCCACGGTTTAATGATAGGATTCATAGCCGATGCCGGTGCCCGCTGTATATTTCCAAACTTCTGACAATCTTGACACCCTTTATAATACCTAAAGCAATCTTCCAGCATTGTCGGCCAAAAATACCCTACTCTTCTCAACAACCATTTCATCTTATGAGCCGATTGATGAGTTCCACAGATGCCTTCGTGTACTTCACACATAACCACTTTGGCTTCTTCCAAATCCAGGCATCTAAGCAGAACTCCTTCAAACGTCCGATAATACAACTCCTCATCAAGTAGCACATATTTAGTAGCTTTATACCGAATCTTCCTGGAAACAGACTGCGACGGGTTTCGTAAGTAATCAATTATCTCCTGTCTCCAGTCATCGGCCTTGTTCTGGACATCAATATCGGCTATCTCCACCTCAACCTGCCTATTCAGCCGATATCCTGAAGCAATCTGTGCAAGATCATTGGCTTCCAAATTCTGCTCTCTGGGAATATGATTCATTGACACCATCTTGAAATCCTTCAACAAATCTACACACTCTTCATAATATGACCTCAAAACATCATCCCTGCACTCATATTCTCCAGATAACTGTTTGATCACCAACAAAGAATCACCAATAATCTCTATAATATCGGCCCCGATCTCCTTTAATAGTTGAAGTCCTTTCAGCACCGCCTCGTACTCCGCCTGATTGTTAGTCCGATAAGGCTTAATTGTAAAAGCAAACTCAAAACTTGCCCCCCGAGGCGACACAATAACCAAACCGATACCAGATCCATGCCTGCAAACCGATCCATCAAAAAACAAGACCCACGGGATCGGCTCCACATAGTCCTCGTGAGACCCCCTGTGCTGGACAATAAAATCGGCCACTGCTTGTCCCTTGATTGCTTTAGCCGATTCGTACCTCAAGTCAAACTCTGTCAAGGCAAAAACCCACTTGCCAACTCGCCCTTTCAAGACTGGAGCCGACAACATATATTTGACCACATCGGCCTGGCAAACTACTATACACTCAGCCGATAGGATGTAATGCCTCAACTTAGTACACGAGAAATATAAACACAAGCATAACTTCTCCACCGCTGGATATCTCGTCTCAGCATCCAAAAGTCTCCTACTTAGATAGAACACAACTCGCTCTTTACCTTCAAATTCTTGGATCAAAACAGAACCGATGGACTTCTCATCGGCCGACAAGTATAATCTGAACGGCACTCCTTCCTGCGGTGGAATCAAAACAGGCGGGGAACTAAGATAATTCTTGATCTCGTCAAACGCCCTCTGCTGCGCTGCCCCCCACACAAATTCTTGACCGGCTTTCAACTTCAATAACGGCGTGAAAGACTCAATTCTCCCTGATAAATTTGATATGAATCTCCTCACAAAATTAATCTTGCCGATCAACGATTGCAACTCTGTCTTATCGCTTGGTGGCTCTGTGGTCTTAATGGCTCTGATACTCCGCTGACTAACTTCAATCCCTCGCTCATGAACCATAAAACCCAGAAATTGCCCAGCCGATACACCAAAAGCACACTTATTGGGATTCATTCTTAGTCCGTATTTCTTGGCCCTCTCCAGCACTCTTCGTAAATCGGCTATATGGCTTTCCCACTTTTAGATTTAACCACCACATCATCAATGTAAATTTCCACCAACAAACCGATGAGATCATGAAATATATAATTCATAGCTCTTTGATAGGTTGCACCGGCACTTTTCAATCCAAAAGTCATTACTACCCACTCATACAAACCGATAGCTCCAGGACATCGGGAACGCAGTCTTGTGTATATCCTCTTCGGCCATGAAAATCTGATTGTATCCTGCATTGCCATCCATGAACTGATAATCTTGTGGCCTGACGCTGCATCCACCAACAATCCGCTATCGCATCGGGTACTCATCCTTGGGGGTAGCTTTATTTAGATCCCCGAAATCAATACATATCCTCAATTTTCCATTTTTCTTCTCTACCGGGACGATATTAGAAACCCACTCAGCATATCGGCATGGCCTTATGAACTTGGCATCGTACAACCTTGTGATCTCCGCCTTGATCGGTTCATATAATTCTGCCTTGAATCTCCTTGGAGCCTGCTTGAATGGCCGATACCCTGGTTTAATAGGTAGCCGATGTTCAACAATTGATCGGCTTAACCCTGGCATCTCATGGTATTCCCAGGCGAAACAATCCCGATACTCCTTCAACAATGCTATCAATTCTTCTCGTAGCTCAGGACTTAATTTTTTGCTTATATACGTCGGCCTTGGTCTATCTCCTGGTCCTATATCAATCTCTTCCAAATCATCAGCCGACGTAAATCCTTGCCCCAATTTCCCCTCGAAGTCTTCAATGGAGCCCATCAGAGTAACAATTCAGAGCCGACTTGCTGGATCGGCTGTATCCCTTGACTAGTAACCTTGAGGTAATCTCCTTCCCAAACCCTTCCGGATAAGCAGTCAACACCATCGGCTTCCCAGACTGGTAGATCGGTCATGGCAATATTGGTCGACCGATCCGCTTGCACCACCTCGACTTGATCTCCCTGCCACTGTATTAGATATTGATGCATTGTCGAAGGCACGCAACAGTTCGCGTGAATCCAATCCCTGCCGAGGAGCAAACTATACGACCCCTTTCCGTCAATCACAAAAAACGTGGTGGGTAATGTCTTACTCCCTACTGTCAGCTCCACGTTTAACACGCCTTTCGCTTCAGATGAATTCCCACCGAAGTCTTTTAGCACCATATTTGTCTTGATCAGGTCTTCGGCAGTCTTCCCCAATTTCCGGAACGTAGCATGAGGCATGAGATTAACCGCGGCTCCCCCATCAACCAACATCTTTGTCATCGGCTTCCCATTTACATATCCCTTGATGTATAGCGGCTTTAAGTGCCGATGCTCTGACTTCTCAGGTTTATCAAATATAGCTTGATCAGATTGCAGCATTAGTTGAGCGAAAACCTCCTCATCTCCTTCTTCATCTGATGACAGCGCTTTATACTCCCGAGGCAAAAAGAACACCATATTTACCGGTGCTGATACGTCCTCATCGTCCTTCTTCTTCACTTGCCAAACTTGCCTAGTCTTTTTTTGGGACGATGATCAACCTCCTCTTGATCCTGGCACTGCTCTTTTTGCTGTTCTCGGTGTCGTAGCCGTTGTGCCCTTCTCTTCTGATTCTTCGTGAATATGCCGCTAGGACACCACTGAGGATTCTGGACTTGTTTCCCATGCGCTTCCTCTTCATCTTCTTCAAAGAACTCTTCATGGATCGGCCCCAATCGGCTATGAACCGATGTTCTTTTCCCAGGCGACCGATCCCGCGAACACTCCTGCTGGCGATCATGCCGATTCCCTGTACCGCTGCACTCGGGGCAATTTTCAGCTGATGGCAATCTCATCCCTTGATCCCAGCAGAAACGAAAAAACGGGCAGTTCCAATGCGGATTATACTGTTCCGGTCCATCCTCCTGTTCATCGTACCTTGAGTACTTCTCTATCATACCTGATGAAGTAATCCTTGATTTACTCTGACGTTTTCCTTCATCGGCTTGAGTTCTGGATGATGACCCCGCATAGACCATATTTACGGGGAACGGGTGCCCATCTATCTTCATTGGCTTTTTATCTTCAAACTTAATTCGTCCTTGCTCAACGGCCAGCTGAATTTGTTGCCGAAAAACCTTACACTCGTTAGTATGGTGCGATATTGCGTTGTGCCATTTGCAATACTTTTTCTTTTTTAGTTCTTCGGCTGATGGAATCACGTGGTTTGGCGGCAATTGTATTTGCTTTTCCTGCAACAACAAATCAAAGATCTTATCGGCTTTGCTCACATCGAAATCATATCGCTCCTCTTTGCCGATATCTTTGACCCATGGGCATGATACCGACTTCTTGTTCCTGGCCCACGCCGCCAATCCAACCTCAGCGTCGGATTCCTCATCATCTGAATCCGTTGAATAGACCTGAACCTGAGCAACTCTCCTCTGGACTTGGTCCTTTTTCGCCTCTTGAACCGGCTTTCATGAGCGATACCTTCTGTACTAGGTGCGACAAAGATTCGAACTCTTGAGACGAAAACCTTTCTCTGATTGGCGCCAAGAGTCCCTGAAAAGCTAGATCGGCCAGATGCCCATCGCTCAGGTTTAAACTATAACACCGGCTTCTGATATCCCGAAATCGCTGAATGTATTCCGGTACTGTTTCATCTGGTCGCTGCTTAACCGATGTTAAATCTGACAGTCTCAGCTCGTGAATCCCAGCGAAGAAAATATTTGTGAAACTGTTTCTCCAGATCGGCCCACCCCCGAACAGAAATTCGGCGGTAACGAGGAGAACCATGTAAAAGCCGATCCAGATAATGATAAGGGAAAAAACCTAACCCTTAGGGCCTCTTCAGCCGATGCTTCCCCCACACTGCGCCAGAAATCGGCTGACATGTTCTACTGTAGATGTGTTGTCCTGCCTGAAAACTTAGAGAAATCCGGGACCCTGTATCGGTGTGGCAACGGAACCCTGTCAAAACCACTCAGATATGGGTGCCGATACATGAACCGCTGCTCCTTGGGCTTGATCCCGAACTGCTCCCTTACTATTCCTCAACCCGTGCCGACAAATCTTCCTCTCTTGCATTCTCCTGTTGATATTGCTGATACTGCATCGGCGGGGTTAGTTGCCGATTCTGTCTGTGATACTCCCTCTGGTAAGTACCTGGATCGGCTCCTCCTCCCGGATAGTTCTGCTGATATCCCCCATAATAAATAGATCGGTGATATCCAGGAGGGATATCCTGTTGCCCCCCGGCCTGGTTTTGTGCGAACAAGTGCTCTGGTACATCTCTGCTAATGTTGTAATTAACTTGACCTGGCTCTATCTTCGGTGGGAGAAAAACAGGACCCCGAGTTGGCTCTTGGGCAATCGAACCATCAACAGTCTTCTTGATAAGGTTGTGCAATGTATTTACTAAGACCCCTGACTGATTGATGAGTGCGTGGTGCACAGCCTCGTTGACCATCTCCTGTAAAGGCTTGATTGGTGGACTCTCAGGTTGTATGCGGCTCGATTCTCCTACCAGTACTGGTTTTGGAAACTGAGACTTCTGAATCGGCCCTTGTCTTGTCATACTGAAGGATTCTAAACACAGCTTCTGGAAATTTGTCATGGTCTGTTCAACCTGCTGTTTTTGTTCTTCAGTTAGATCTTCCATGGTGACCGGAATTACGTTGTCCCTCTTGACTTCTTTTCCAGCCATGTTGAAATCTTGATTGAAACAATGTTTGTTGGGCTCAAAACTTCGTGTCCCACCGGGTCAAAAACGTGTTGATTCAGCCGATAGGATATACTGTGATAATATGAAGATCGTGTCCCACCGGCGTGCCAAAAGCGTGTTGACGCCGAAAAAATCGCCGGTCCTGGTTCGGCGTCTGGTGACACGCGAAGGCCTGGGAGATTTGCTTCACTCCAGTGCAGGTCCTAAAATTTGAGGTTCGTAGGCGTGCCAGTCAATTTGACCCTGTAATTGACAAGGAGGAAAATGTTAGATCAATGAGCCAATCGGCTGGAAGCCGATCTAGACTCGTTTCATCAGCCGATGGCCGATGTACACTGTAGCACTTATACGTCGGCTTAAAACCGATGATGGCAAGGACAATAATGTAATAATAAACAAATATTATGCTAGCCGATCATCGAAGAGATGTTCGAAAACCGGCTGTAAGCTAGATAAAATAAGCAAGTATAATGCATGAATAAATCAAACAGATCCTAGCTGATCATGATCTAGTGTTACTGGTATTATTATGAAGGTATGCCCGCACCCGGGCCCTTGCTCATATCGGCTCCCAAGATCTTCGTCCACTGTCCGGGCCCATGCACTGGTCCTTACCCGGGCTCATGCCCGGGCCCTTACCTGGGTCGTGCCGGGAACCTGCTGTACTTGTGCTTGGATCGGCAGAATGAACCCATCGGCTATCCCTTAGCCGATTGTGACAATAATACAGGCAAGAAAAATAATAAAATATGCATAACGTAAATGATAAACAATTGATAAGCTAGCCGACTGCTAATAAAGCGAACACAGGATAAAACAATGAATAAATGTAGTCAGCTTAACAGGTAACTTATCGGCTAAGCACTCCGATAACACCATCGCACAACACCATCGGCTTATTAAGAGTAAAGCTATTATCGTCAGTCTAGTAGATCGGACCTAACCGTTGCCAGCACAGACCGACAATAATAACAATGCCTCATGAGTCGATAGATATAATGCGATCTGATGAAATCCCTTATCGCTATACACTCCGATAAAGCGCCTGCACACAACGCATCGGCTCATCAGGATCGACTTATCACTAGCAGTTCAGTAGGTCGGACCTAACCGATGCAGCACGAACTGATGATAAATCGCTCCCAGTTAAGTCGATACAATCTGTGCACACGTGATGTGATATACCTAATCAATCTATGAGATCAAACTGAACTGATGCAGCCATAGATAAAGTAAATATATCGTGGTAAGCCGACTACCATAAACCGACTAGAATATCGGACCTAACCGAGGAAGTCCTAGCCGATTGGTATTCGGTGTGACGAGACTTACCCTCTCGCAGGAGTTCGGACCTAACCGATGCAGCCCGGCTCGAGAAGCAGGATCCCGTCAGGCCAGGTGGCGATGCGCCGAATTTGTATTGATCGTTGTGATAGATTACAAGATCCCCGGCATACGTATATATACCCCCGAGTACATGAGTCCTTATAGGACACGATATATGATTCCTATCTATAACAGAAAGCGTAATGAGACCTGACCGGACACGAAAAGTCAGGTTTCCTAAAAGAGATAAAACCTTTTCCTAATAACTATAGTAATTAACTGCCACGCGCGGTCTTCACGGCTCCTTCTCAGACATGGTCCTGCTTCTTGGATTAATTTCCATGTCCACTGCAACCTCCTCTGACCGAATATGATACATCCCTCTACCATTTTGCCGAACCAACCCAACAAC
>RYFJ01001448.1:80000-212268 GCA_003991445.1 Oryza meyeriana var. granulata | reverse complement strand
TAAGATCACGATTTTTGGGCGTAACAGGACAGCGATGCAGAGGGGTTTTGGGCGGCGACGATGTTCGGAAGTAGACAGAGCGGGAGGCTATTACGGAAGCGCACAATAACTGACGGAGGCGTGCGGATGTGGTGTGTAGGAGAACCTGGCGAAGGTGTAGAACGTGTTAGGAAGAGAAAAAGACCAATAGGGTCGCAGACTGAATCCCGGCCAATCGGCCGTGGCGGAGAGGCTTACCGAAAGGGACGACGGAGAGGATAGGAGTTGCCGGCGAGAAATCGAGGCGGCCGGTGGCGGAACAGGACGCAGCGGGCCTGCGGGCGAGCTAGAAGTGCGGAGCGCGTGTCGGCGATGAGTTCTAGGCAGATTCAATCGCTTCACTGGGCTCTCACGTGCTGGGCAACGCTCACAAACGTAGAAGCAGGATATGAGGTTGAACTATTGGCGACCACCATATGCTGTGTTGAGATGCAGGGAGGGTACATCTCAGATAGGAAACACGTGGGTCCTGGGTAATAGGCGGAGCGGCGACACACGGCGGCTGGCGGCGGACTCGCTCTCGGCCTCCGATTTTCGGCCGGGAGGTTGAAGACGGGCCTAACGGTGTGGGCCTACCGTCTCCACATTCTTGTCACAGCGGGTAGTCAATTCATAGGAGGCGAACAGCTCTTAGCTGTGACAGGTGGGAACCAGCAGTTGCAAAAGAGAGGGTGAGGGGGAAAACGGGGCGCGTGCGAGGAGACGCTAATCGGACGGGCCGCACAGTGACAACGTGATGAGAAGGAGGGGCGCGCGCGCAGGGGGGTAGGCAGCGGCGCAGGGGGAGGACGGGCAGGACTTCGGAGAACCGCAGGAAATAAGATGTAATAAGGCGTAGTGTTCTTTAACGGCGCCGACGCAAGCGAGAGGTTAAAGAAGAAAAAGAAGGGAAAAGAGGAAAGAAAAGAGATTCAGTTAGGAGTTGAATTGATGGATTTGTATATTGGATTTTATGAATAGGGTCAGTTGCTTGACTAGAAAATTGAATAACAGTAAAATATCTATTTTGTTATTTTTTGGCAAGAGATACCTAGAGATAAAATATTCTCAGCCATGGATAATATTATTTCGTATGATTACTTTTTAATTAATTTCTTGGCCTATTTAATATAGGGACGGGTATACTTTGAGGAGGGCTGTTCTTTCTTTACGAATATCATTTTGTTTGTTGGCTAGCGAAGTCATTAACGGATCTCTAATCCGAGCTAAGGGGAAACATTAAGGGGAAAAGAGTGTCAGAGCGAGCAGGTTTCGTGTAAGGGTCTTATAAGCCAGACTGTATAGTGGACTGAGGTTGGGTTATTTTTCTGGCTATCGATTCCGCTTGCCTGTTTCCAATTGGCTTGTTCATATTCCTTAATTCATGATTGTGCAGGACTGGACTGGCCGTCATGGAGACACGAGGAGGTCGTTGGAGAGGATAATCTAGTTACGCGGTAGCGTGTGTTCGCACGGAGGATAAGCATAGATGGATCGATGAGCGATAAGCTACGCAACGGAGTAAAGGAAAGGGGCATTCATGAGACTATCGGGTTCCTGAACACCTATGTGGCCACGTTTCACGGATCGTGTAGTCACCCGCTGATTGCAGATTTCTTCGGCCGGCATCCCTGCTGGGATGGCGCAAGTGCGGTCACGCGGTCCTCCGGCTATCGCAGTAAAACAATTCGAAGAGATAGACGAGCGGAGTATACTCTCTACTTTGGGCGCAGGAAGGAGTTGTTGATAGGAGGCCACACAGTGGATCACAGGTCTGATATATAGCGGCCGCAAGAGGACACGCTGTACAGATTCGCTTCCCTGTCCTTCAGGAGATCCTGAATGTTCGAGGCCGGATTGTTGCGATGGGCCTTGGGATGATTGTAGGGGATTTTAAGCTGATTTACCAAGATCAGGAAAGAACAACAGCAATTTTCACAGGCAAATGATGGGTTGCTTCCGTCCGTTAAAATCAATGACTTGATCTCAGAGAGTTTCAACGTTAATGGTCGCCAGCTTACCTTGGTCGAGATGGGCTGGGACAGACCAACTGGAACGGCCTAGACAGAATCTTTGACCCAGACGACTGAGGCTGGGTTTTGATATTAATCTCAGGGCGAACTTCCATCATAAATGTTCTGACTAATGTCACTTTCTTCCCAATCGGCAACAGAGCGCACGGAACAGAGGTTCTATTTTGAAATCTTTTGGGCCCAAAGCAAGAAGAGATATGTGGAGAATCGTCTAAGGACGATGTGGAACTCGAGCATGTGGGACTAAGATCTGGTGGGGCCCTATGTCCGGCGGATTTAGGACAGCAAGCTCCACCTTACGGCGGAGGGTCAATCCAGAGGGCATGGGCGAGCCGCCTAAGACAACTTGGCAAATCATCGAAGACTACCAGCTCTGCCCTGGACACAAAGATTGTAATCTGCTGCTCGACGTTGCGAGAAAGAAGAGCGACCGTGCTTGAGTGTAATGAAAGAGCAGTTGCCTCTTGCGAATGCTGAAGAAGAACAGTGCTTCGCTAGTCGTCAGCTCGAGACGCTCCCAAACGATGGCCGGTCAGAGGTCGCTACAGACGGGCAACGCCCACGCTTCACGCGTCGCAAAGAAGCTAGGTGTATCCAGACGCTTTGCTTCGGTGGAGTTGTCAGTGTAAGCCATGCCGACAAGGAGATGACTGGTTCGGGAGTTCTAAATAATGGGATCCTAGCACACTCACCTTCCCGGTCGCACTCTCTTAACCTGCCTTCCATTTATCACAACCCGGAGAGCTTTGAGGGACTTGGGAGGAAGCCAAGTACTCAGGAACGAGGTATACTGGGAAGGCTATAAAGAAACCACACTACGGATCAGTACCCAGGACGGATGGCTTCACCCGGCCTGTTTGTCAAGGTGTGTGGGCTCGGTGATACAAGAGGACCGTCCTTGGTAGTCTTGACCGCCTATAGGGATGGATGCAAGTCATAGCTTCAAGAGGGGTCGACAGGCCTTCAATAACACCTTCGTACCTCCCCAAGAAAGGCCAGAGATAGCAACCAACCCTGGCTCAACGACTACCCATCCAATACCTTGTCATAGCTTTGCAAAGCTTTTCGCCAAAATTCTCTCTAGGCGGCTAGCTTGAAGCTGGACTCCATTGTAAGCCAACAGAAGCGCAATTGTAAGGGTCGTTGAAATTCTTGACACTTCGATTGTAGTGAAGCGATCAGAAGCGCAGCTCACATTTGGGGGCGTGAGCTGCGTCTTCTAAAGCTAGATCGAGGCCCAAGCGTTGACTCGTGTCATGGCTATTCCTCTGGAAGATCACACGCGCATGAAAGGTATATGGTCGCCGATGGAAGGAGAGTGGATTTCATTCTGCTCTGCCTCCAGCACAGAAGGTCCTGCATCAATGGGATCGCTAGGGCAACGAATTCTGCCATGCCAAGCGGAGTCCACGGCAAGGGAGACCCTCTATCCCGATGCTGTTTGTCATCATGATGGACGTTCTCAACTCAATGTTCGTCAAGGCGGAGGAAGAGGGGCTGCTGCAAACTTTGCCCATCCCGTACCGAGTCTACCTGTACGCGACGACGCCATGGTGTTCCTTCGAGCTTCGATGCAGGATCTGAAGGTAGCAAAAGAAATCCTCAGTCTGTTTGGGGAGGCTTCGGGGCTGAACCAATTACAACAAATGCTCTGCAATCAATGCCAAGTGCAGTGCCAGCAACCGCACCATCAACCTCATTCTCGAAGAACTCCCATGCCGCTCCGATGGCAGCCATTCTCTTGCAAAGTACCATTGGCCTACCTCTCTCGACAGGTAGAACAAACAAGCCGACTTGCACATTGGGTTGACCAAGTAGCGCGCAGACTGCCGGGCTAGAAAGTGAGGCACTAGCCACAGCCGGTCGCTTAAACCCTTGGCTAAATCGTACTCGTGAGCTCTATCTTTAAAATCGGTATGTTTTCTCCCGCTGATCTCTATTACCGATCTATCTCCTCATTGCCATCGACCCTCCTAAGTGGGTAATCAAGGGCAACAACAAGATAAGACACGGTTTCCTGTGGAAAGGAAGTGCTGATGCAAAAGGGGGCCATTGCCGCATGGCATGGCAGAAAGTCTGCGCGCCAAAGAAATACAGTGGGTTGGGCATCCATGAATTTGCATCTGATGGGCTTGCTCTACATGCTCGACTGGATCTAGGCATCACGCACTTTGCCCCACAAGCGGTGGCTAGGCCTCCCAATGCCTGCACTTTCACGGGAGAGAGAGTTTGTCGCAACGTGCACAACCTTCCAGCTTGGTGATGGTGAGTCCATTCTGTTTAGGAGGATGGCTAGATTGAT
Source organism: Oryza meyeriana var. granulata (assembly GCA_003991445.1). NCBI lineage: Eukaryota > Viridiplantae > Streptophyta > Magnoliopsida > Poales > Poaceae > Oryza > Oryza meyeriana. Next base: position 207,915 of record RYFJ01001448.1, on the reverse strand, counting down.
GGCTCAAGCGTCAAGAGGTTGGCACCTGTCGGGTGTATGGTGTAATCCACATTTAAACGGGTGCTGACTAGGATACATCTCAGATGAACAGTAGTTGAGTCTCTACAGGATGGCCGATGGATCTCGGATCTGCAAGGTTCTCTTGACATGGATGCTATTGTGGAATATCTCGGACTCTGGCAACAAGCTGAGTACAATATCATTGGTGGGGGGGCAGCAAGACAAACTTCTTTAGAGGTGGGAGAACTCGGGACAGTACTCCACCAAATTAGCCTATCAAGCACTCTCATTGGTGGGAAAGCTTCCCGGCATCACCCATCTGGAAGTGTCGTGCTCTGCAACGTTGTCGATACTTTTCTTGGCTAGTAGCACATCGACGGTGCTAGACATTGGACCGCTTGAGCAAGCGGGGGCTGCCCTACCCAAGGCGATGCACCTTCTGTGACCAGCAGGAGGAATCCATTGATCACTGCAGATCGAGTGCTTGTGAATCCAAGCAGTTCTGGTGGCTAGTCTTTATTGCAATGGGTTCCAACCTATACTACTTCCCCACCCGCCCAGACGTTCCTTCATTCTTGGTGGTGCGAGAGCCGGAAAAAGGTTGCAAAGCAGCTCCAAAGAGGCTTTGACACAATTGTTACCTTGACTGCTTGGACTCTGTGGAAGGAGAGGAACAACAGAGTGTTCAGCATGTGAGCCGGCCGTGGAATGAGGTCGTGGCAATGGCTGCCGAAAAGGCGGCACTTTGGCGGGACGTAGGCCTACTAGCCTAGTGGGATGAGTCTCCGGGTCGCGCATTCAACCGCGAGATTATAGGCTTTAGACGGTCGTTTTGGTTTTTTTGTTTCTCTTCCTTTTGGTTATAGATAGTTGTAAGCAGTTGTAAACAGCCCCTCGTCTTAATACAAAGATACGCAAATCTTATGCGTATTCTCGAAAAAAAAAAGCTAGGTACATGTGTATACAGACACCCTGAGCTATCCGAATTATTTCTGCAAAAAGCTGAGTTAGAGTTTGTTCATATGCACTCCAATAGGCAGTCATTGCAAAAACATTTGCCAAAATATAGTCTACGTACGTTGCTTTATAATAATTAGCTTCAAGGGCAACATGAGAAAGAAGGGTAAAATGACCAAAATTTAGAAGACTGAATTTTAGAACTTTGAATCTTAATTTTTTTAATTCTGTATTTCAACTCTGAAACTTATGTTTAAATTTGATGATTCAAAGATTTACAATGCAAGACACCATATCTAAAGTGTATGCATCGAGTGTCACAAAAGGGTCTATTTTGCAGTATCGCTCGACTCTATACTTTGTGGTATGTTATGCCAAATTGATGGCAACCATGGTTCCAGATCCTGCCGAAATTATGTACAAAAAAATTGTATTCGCTAATAATTCTTTAAATTTGGTTCAAATCCATTCAGAATTTAAATCAGTTTTGTAAAATCTCATTGAGATCTGACTATCCGGGACCTAGCTGAAAATTCCGATAAGAAAAGGCCCTGTACCAACAAGAATGTTCAGGAGCTAATTTTGTTAAAAACTGAAAGACCAAATTAGTGAATTCAAAACGTTGGGCCCAAATTTGACAACTGTAAAACTTTATCTAGCACACTGACCAAACTTCTCTGAAATTAATGTAGACATGTTTGTATGTATTATAAAATTTTAATTAAATAAGAAATAAACAGCTGGTTGACACAAAACTCTGGTTTATGGAAGTGGTTATACCTTCACACCACCACCGGGATGCAAGAATACCACCATTTGGCATGAACAAAGAAGTCAATGCAAGGACAGTATTAGGAACTAACTTGCAAGTGGGATATATTTTGGACATTTGTTGTGTTAAGGTTTATTTGCTTCTTGTTTGGGAACTTTTAATTGTTATTCAATTGCTACTTTAGTTTGGCTGCTGGATCTATGATAGAGTTGGTGGAAAAAATTGGTTCATTAGACAACTTTTAGTCTTTTAGTGACTAAATTAAGGGATGCTTAGTGGATCCTGATGTTGATAGGGGCTTAATCATGAATAATGATCACTTAACCAGGGGATGGACTCTTGATGAGTAAACAACTTGTATATATATCAACTAATTCCTATAAATTGAGCCCATGATTCATGCTTCTTATAATTTAATTTAGAGCATCTCTAACGGTTTCTCTAAATTTGTCTCTCCATTTGCCCATTTGACCAGCTATCCAAAAAAATCCTCTCCAAATATTACACTCACTCCAACAACCTCTCCATCTCCCACTCTCCAAATAGTCTGGGTCCCACATATCAGTATCTCTCTCTTCTTCTCCTCCTCCTTGTCTCTGTGTTCACTCTCTCTCAATTTCCTCCTGCAGCCCCCTTGCCGACCCGGGCTCATCGTCCCTGGGGACGCCACCCCGCCTCACCACAGCCTGTTGCCGGCCCGCCGCGCCTCCCCTCCACCTGCCGCCCCCTGCACTGCCTCGTGGGGATTTTCTCAGCCTTGATCTCATCGGCGGTTGGTGATGGCGAGGCGGGAGAGGGGAAAGGAGAAGGGCCGCAACCACCACTCCAACGACAATGACAACAACAACGGGTCGGCGGGGAGGCGGTGCAGGGGGCAGCAGGCACCGGTGAGGCACGGCAAGCCGGTGGCAGGCGGCGGTGAGGCATGGCGGGGCGGCGGCCGACGGCAGTGAGGTGGGGAGGCACGGCAGCCGGCGGCAAGGGAGAGAAGCACGCCGAGAGGCAACGGGCATGACAGCCTGATAAGGATGACTGGATGGTGGGACCCACTATAGGGACCACCGTTTGGCCAGCGAATGGCCAGCCAATGAGACGGGCCACATTTGGCCAACGAGGGTGCTTGTTTGGTCAGCCGAATGGCTTGGCCATCTAGATAGCATGGTTGTTAGAGAGTATTTTTTCTCTACAATGGTCAAATTTTAGCTTGGAGAGCCATTTGGCCATGCTGTTTGGAGTTGCTCTTACACATCTGTTAACCTCTCCCCCTGAACTTAATTTTAATTAATATTACCTAATGTATGTTATCACCCTCATTAATAATAATTAGGAGTATATGTGATTGTCACTTATTCTGCAAACCTTACGCTAATAAATTAACTAATTAACCCTAAAGCATGCTAATTATCACTAACCAAGGCTAATTTTTCACTAATACCCATCTTGATCCTCCTTGTTTATCTTTACCATGCAAATTTCTCAAGGGGGTGTAGTCCCGAATTTAAGGGGAATGTTTCACAATATTATTCAACAGTGTGGCCACACCATCCATGTTTCATCTACTCCCTCCATTTTAGATTATAAGTCATTTTGACTTTGATCAAAGTCAAACTACTTTAAATTTGACAAAATTTATAGAAAAATATACCAATATTTACAACCACAAATTAGTTTCATTAAATCCAAAATTGAATATATTTTTATAGCATATTTTTCTTGTGTTAAAATGTTATTATATTTTTCTATAAACTTAATCAAACTTAAAAGAGTTTTAACTTTAATTAAAGTTAAAACAACTTAGAATATGAAAAGAAGGGAGTACCAACCAAACGTATAGACGAGACTCGTACTAAGATGCCCCTGTCCTGCCCTACCTTTACCATGAATCAAATGATAACTTAGATAGGTCGGGTTAGCATATCAACGTATACATTCTAACTATAGTACGTATAGATTAATCCTTTTCAGGTAAGAATGAAGGAATATATAAGCGGTTTTAACCACAGGATCTTCGGGTTAACCATTTCATTCAAAGCGAGAAGAAAAGGGTGCAACTAATAAGTGCTATATAAGTGCATATGGGCTCCATATGGAAGGACTAGGCTAATGCTGGTCGTGAAGTTAAAGTATTACGGTTGATATTAGAACATAAACTTTTGTTGCACGAACATATGTGCGTTTGGGCCCATAGTGCGAATACAACATGGTCATGTATCGTGGGATGGTTTCTAAATATTTTATGGCATCCGTGGCATAGTGTTGAGGGCGTTATTAGCCTTTAAGGAGGTGAATGCAATAGTTCGATCTATTAAGCAGTTACATGTATGGCCCTTGTCATATACATGTTATTATTGAGATTGGTCTCATATAAGGAATTTAGATAGGTTGGGGCTAACACAGTGACGGACGTAGCCCTAAAATAAAGATGGGGCGGAGATAAAGACAACTAAATACAACACATAATGTACCATATTTATATTGCAAACACATAAAAAATTTAGCATAATCAATAAATTAAGGCATACAAGAATGTCCAAGATAGCACCCCTTATTTGGAAATGAAGCAATAATCTTTGCACCACGTATAACTCATTACACATTAAAAGATAATAGTAAACTTGTCAATTTATAAAACATGACTAATAGTTAACTAATAAATTGTCTTTATAAATTGGTTAGTATATGAGAGGATGAACCACTAATAAATCACTAAGCATGTCTAGATCCGCTAGGGGGCTTAGATAAATATATTCTTGGATCAACCAATGCTTCAAACCTCTTCTTAAGTTTATTAAAATAAAGTCCTTTAAAAATCTTTTTCTCAATGTAACACAATATAAGTCTTTATTTTATTGTGCATATTAATAGACTGCTTAAGGGCTGGTGAGTGGTGGCTAGTGTGAGTGGGCTAGTATTAGCAAAGGGACTCTAGGAGTGTGGAACGATGCGGGCCATAGCTAGGCCGGTCCAACCCACCCTACCTAATGGGTAGATCCGCCCCTGGGCTAACATATGAAACTACATATTCCAACCATTTCGCCTTGGGAGTTAACCATTCTACATGATGTAGATTAAGGAGAAAAATATAGGTGCGGTTCTATATGTATGCTCCGTCTCTATGGAAGGCTGAACTAATGCAGATTTTGGCCTACTCAGTTATTCTACCAAATTGTCTATGCTAAACTATTGGGTGCACAACAGTTTTCCAAGTTGTTGAATAATACCTTTTGAAATGTCGTTGCACATTATTTCAAAAGCGTTTTTCAAATATTTTTGCATGATATCTCCACCAGGCCACTACAAGTCATAAAGCAAATTTGCCAAAACCCCAAAAGAGACTTGTACAAAGTGGAAAAGAGTAGTAACTCGTGCGAAAGCGAGACCTATTCTAATGCGGATGCGTGTCCCTGCATCTAAGTTTCTTAGGGTGAGTTTGAAGGTGAGAAAAGAAGAAGATGATGTCACGCAAAACGAGATGAGCCATTAGCACATGATTAATTGAGTATTAGCTATTGCGAAGTTGAAAATTTGATTAATATAATTTTTTAAAGTAACTTTTATATAGAAATTTTTATAAAAAAACACACTGTTTAGCAATTTGGAAAGCGTGCTCGTAGAAAACGAGGAAGTTTTTATCCCTCACGTGGAGATTCGAGCAGTCCCTTAAGGTAGCTAAGAACACAAACATAGTTAGGTTTAGACTGAAAAATTATTGTCACTTGACAGGCCATGTTTAGAATACCTCAACTTGTTCTAATTATGAATCATTGAAAGCAACTTGGCTTAAAAATTACAAGATTAGATACAAAGATGACTATGAACAATATGCTCACGTTATCATCATGCACCAAGGCTTAAACTTGTGTTTACAGCTCAATTGTTAGTTAAGGTACTGACCATTTTGTGAGCAATTGCACAGCTAGTTCAACTCCACTTCTATAGTACCCTCGTTCTCATATCAACAACAATTTATTAAGAGTCTGTCCTAATTAATATTATCTTATATCCGGAAACCTAAATTACTGATATTTATTACTGCCTAGTCATTCTATTGCAGTGCTAGATTAATTCACTGCTATAACAGTGGTCATCCCCGATCCTTAGTCTTATATGATTGTATAATAACCATTGGTATAATGTGATCTCATATTGTCTGAGTTCCCCACGAGATAAATGAGAACCGGTAGAGAAGAAATGGCTCTAAATTAAAATTAGTCAAAAATAGAGAAAAACAAGTTAATTGCTTTAAATTAAGAACCGTTAGAATTAGGCACCAATCATGTTGCCCAAGTCTCCCATACTTTCATGTTACGAGTGGAGTTTAAGAGATGGTTTTGAGGCCTTTTAGAGATATGTACAAAATTGTCGTGTAGAGATGTTTTTAATTGATACACTCTGTAATGACATCATGCATAAGGTCTTTTTTTTTTCAGTTTTACCTATCCAGAAGCATTTTTAGGAGGTTAATTATGTTAAATAACACAACAAGTAATACAAAGGCCCTACATGTATCACTACTCATTATTAAAAAAAACATTTATCACTACTGTAGCAAAGGAAATGTTATATAGCTTCTACTTAGAAACCTTCAAACCATAGTTCGTTTATATGACATAAGTCATATAGCAGCTATGGTTTTATGTAACTTTAACCATAACACATATGTTTTTATGAAATCATCAAGGCTTCTATTATCCGCTACAACAGACCTAAGATGTGGAGTAGAATAAGTTACTAGTAAATTTTATAAGACTACTGGTATCTTGACAAAGTTATGACAAAACTACAGATATTAATGATTTGTTGGATATGTTTTTGAACACTATGGTTAGAGTTAATCAATCATAGCACTATAACATAACCACATGATTATGGGAGAAGGGCTAAGATTAGCTGGTACATTGTAGCAAAAATGCTATAGCAAACACTCTAGAGGAAAATCCAGTAGGACTGAAACTGTAGCAATTATTTGGAGTTGTTGGATCAAAAATCAATAAGTAAAATGCACATTGCACCACGTGAACTATATCTTATTTCGATTTATACCAGGTTTAGCACATATTTTTATTTTACACTAGGGTTTATTGAAATAAATTTTACTTAACACCGGGATTGATCATCAAACCTATAAAAATTTCACAAATTTCATAAAATTGAATGAAACTTGTGAAGCATGGTCTAAATTTAAGAAGTCTCATACATTTCATTCATATTTTACAAGATTTTTCTTTGATTATATGATACAACATAGTACAAACTAAAACTTATTTCAAAACATCTTAGTGTAAAGTGAAACTATATACTAAATTTGGTACAAAGTGAAACATCATAGACTCCATATGATGTAAAGTATAATTTACTCTTAATTTATGATATCAATTGGATGTTTAGACACTCGGAACTCTTAGGATTATGAGTACAATGTGCCCTATGTACTTGTTTTTCATGATTTTTTTTTACATTTTGGTTTTTTAAAAAAACTTATTTTATAAATAGATCTTAAAAAACTTATTTTAGGAATAGACCTTTTTCTCGGCGTCAGGATTAGTGACGTCGAGGTCCAACGTCTCGGCGCTAACGATGCTGACACCGGCAACCTCGTCCCTATGGTAGCACTGGCCACTAACGTAAAGGGGGTCGGTGCTAAAAACCTATTTATAAAATAAGTTATTTACAAATAGGTTCTCGAGGGGTTGGCACCGCTGGGGTTGAAGGTATCGGCACCGAGACATTAGACCTTGACGCCAATTACCTTGGCACCAAGAAAATAGTCTATTTTTAAAATAAATTCATCAAAGGATTTATTTATAAAATACTCTCTCCGTCCCAGAATATAAGAACCTAGGACTGGATGGGAAATATCCTAGTACAACGAATCTGGACGGGCTATCCAGATTCGTTGTACTAGAATATGTTCCATCCAGTCCTAAATTGTTATATTCTGAACGGAGGGAGTAAGTTTTTAATATTTTGATAGCACTAGACGGTAAGGTACCTACATCGATCATATCACATGAAAAGAAAAGCATTATTGTGTGAGCAGTGCAATCCCTATGAGCTCATCGTTCAAATCCACCAAGGGCATCAATAATTTATCTTCTAAAAGCAGTACAGATAGATGTGGACCGGTAGTCAGCCAGCAAAGATCCTCTTTTGCAGAAGCCATGAGGCTAGATTCTGCTTGCTCAATTGTTTTGTGCACTACAAGGGTGCGACAGAGATAAGAAAATATTTAAAAGAGGATCTAGACCCAAAAGAAACTTTTTACAAAATTGCTGCCAAATTTTAGGCACCATCGAGGCTCGTGTATGGCTCATAGTTGTCATATAGGTCCAATTAGTTATCTAAACAACACCTAAAGAGATCATTAGCTAGCCTTATCACCGGCTGATATCCTCAGTGAGCCCAACACTTAGCTGAGTAGATTAGATAGTAAGCATGATTAGAAGAGCCTTTCACTTTGGATATCCAAGCGGCTATGGCTTGTAGCCGTCGAAAAAAGTCCGCCAAGCGGTCGTTGAGGAATCCTTTGGACAACATGAATTTTATATAATTTTCACATAGTTTACTTCAAAACCTCTTAAAGATGGTGTTCTTTTTAACTTCTAATTCGTGGCTATTCTTTTTATTTCTATTAGCATGCTTCTCGAAACACAAGACGGTATGTTTATTTAAAAAATATTTTATATGAAAGTATCTTAAAAAAATCAAATAGATTTATTTTTCAAGTTTTTAATAGTTAATACTTAATTAATCATATGCTAATGATATTTTTCGTATTACGTGCGCCTTATAAACCACATCCATAAGCTTATTCAAACACCACCAAAATCCTTTGGAATCCCTCCATTCTAAAAGGATGCTTAAACCTAATCCCTTTTGGAATCTGCAGCTTACAATGGTAGCTAAGGCACCGTTTTAATGAGCCTATGACTTTGGTTTATGAGCAACACCTAAAATAAGATAAGTCATTAAAACATAATTAACTGAGTATTAACTATTACAAACATAAAAATAGATTTATTTGATTTTTAAGAAAATTTTTATATAAAATATTTTAAAAAAATACACCGTTTAGTTCGAAAAGCGTGCTTAAGAAAAACAAGAGAATAAGGTTAAGCTATAAACTAAGATAGTGTTTGAAATGACTTTTCCACCAGCTTATAAGTAGCACGTAAAACGAAAAATATTATTAGCGAGTGATTAATTAAGTATTAACTATTAAAAACTTAAAAAAGGATCTATTTAATTTTAAAAAATATTTTCGTATATAAAATTTTAAAAAATATACTATTTAGCAGTTGAAGAAACGTACTCACAGAAAAAGAAAAAAAAAGGAAAAGTTTCTAACAGCACCTAAGAACGGTGCCTACATTCTAAGAGGAGAGAGAGGGGGGCTGTCTTTCAATAAGGTGCCATTCGATTCGACGTAAATGACTAGTTTATAAGTCGTACACAAAACGAGAAATATCATTAATATATGATTAATTAAGTATTAACTGTTACAAATTTGATAAATTGATCTATTTAATCTTTTAAAGATACTTTTATATAGAAAATTTTATAAAAAAATACATAGTTATACATATTAAAAAACGTGCTAACGAAAAACAGGAGAGGAGAACACCTCCAAGAAGCACACACGACACAAAGTCATATATATTAATTTATACTGTCTCAAGGTGGAGGCTCCCTTTCACCACCATCCTTTTGTAGGATTGTTGCTTGCCTTCCTCCATGGGGAAAAGCAGCAGCACTGCAGGCCCTAGTGCAGATTTGCTCCCTTCCATTGGTGGAATTTTAGGCCAAAAGTTGCACGCTATTGCATGCAGATGCAGCACTGCAGGCAGCAATAAAACTCGCAAAAGAGACGGTACTTGGTGCAGTGTCGCTCCGGTTGGTACGCGCGCCGGCCACTTGCACAAATTGCAAAATGGACCTTCATCATGTTTGAAAATTGTAAGTTTAGGGACCTTTATTCTTCGTTCGTTGTAAAATATAAAAGTTTCTAGAATTTAAATCATCTTTTTTATAATATAATAATAATTTTAAAGACTATCTAGAGTACTAGCTGTTTCATCAATCACTCTTTATTTAATTTTTTTATCTTACTTTACTTATCTGTATTTATTCGATATTAAAATATTTTTTCTTAATCTTTATCTCTATTAAATAATCTAAAAATACTCAGAAGAAGGAGGTAGTAGTAGAATTCAATACTGCCACTAGAGCTTTACAGACAGATCTATGTATAATTGGATACATCTGTGCCGCTGGAATCGGATCAGCTAATTGCTGTGATGTCATTGATTTGACTTAAATAATCATTTTTTCCACTCTGTTGTTAGTTGGTACTAGTGTTGATTAGTCAATTGGTCTAAGAAAATAGTGCCCTTAGGTCCTGAAAAAAACCACAGAAAATAAAAGGCTCCATTGAGAAAGAGACTGGATGGAGAGAGAAAAGAGAGGTCGAGAGGAAAGAAAAGAATGCAAAGTACAGATAAAGCTCATAGATAATTTATGGTCAGCTCTAGTTTAACTAAATTTTATTTTTGATATCTTAAAAATAATAATTAGTAATTTAGTTGAATTAGAGTCGACTATAAATTATTCACGGGTCAACCCACGTCTATCCCTAATAAAAAGCATGTTTCTCAATACCATCTCTAGTTTTATCACCAATTCTTTCTTTAAAATTGAAATATCTAAAAGGTGACAAATATACATGTTTGATAAAACTCATGTTAGATGGGAAATTTAGAGGTGCAAGTGCAATTGTTTCAAAAAAATTAACAAAAGCTATTGCACCTAGCAAGTGCTAAAGTTCATCTTACCATAGTAACCGTGTTATCATAAGGGTACGGCAATGGTAATACTATGGTATCCCTACTAAACTCAAATAAATTTAAAATAATTTAATTTTTTGATCAATTTTGTACAATTTTTTATGATTTGCCATGATTACTGTACGATAAACACGCTTTCTGCTGGGGTGCGGTAACCCGTCTCCGGCAGTAGGAAAACCCTGCCTCCATTCCATCGGTTCCACAGTATACTTGTCCAGGAGTAAAAGACACCAGATTTCAGAAAAACTTAACATCAAATAGCCACACGTGTTCCCCACCAAAACAAACAAAAAAAAGAAATGGCCATACATGTTGCACGCATGCCTGTCTGTGGTAGATAACATGCCGGTAGTCCGTGATCAAATAAGAGCAATCCTAAATTTTCAATAGTTAGTGTCAATTGCACGGTGAACTGTCGTATTGTCACACTTAGAATTTTTATCTAAAATTCGAATAATTTATTGTATGAAAATTTTCATCCAGAAATTAATCGAGACATACAAACAACAGAGTTGATAACAGAGTAAATGCCTTATATAAAACGATGTATTTATTACAGATACGAATAACACCTCTCAAAAAATAAAATCTAAGCAGCGAAAATAAACTACAGACAACGTGACGACTCCAAATCCAAAGACGCCTGACTAGGCTCCCGCTCAGTCCTCCAAGAATCCCTCGTCACTTAAGTACTCCTCTGATGATGATTGTTGATTGCAAGGTGAGTACACGAAATACTCCTCCAAGCCACACAATAAATATGCAAGTGCACAGATATCTAAAGGTTGGTATAATAGGGCTTATTTGCATAAATAATATTTAATAAAGCATTTAAGAGAGTAGTAAATAAATAATCTTTTAAACAATATTAATCAACACAAGCCCAACCACTCCCGACCTGGAGCTATCAATATTCCATCAGTTATAATTAATGTATAGTAGTATGGGACTAATCACGAAAAACATTGCTAGGCCGCCCATTAACCGCGGGCACGGCTATTCGAACAATTTTACTCGAGTCAGAGATGTACCAATTTACCCACAAGACATAACTCTACAACATGTTACCGTGCGCTTCAATACCACCATGGTACCTCGGAAAGGAATTGTGACAAGATTATCCTTATAACTTGCACAATAGGAGAGCCTCTCGCCAAGCCTCCGGTCTCCGGTAGGGGTGATCAAGTGCCTTCCCGCAAGACGGCTCGACGTCCGAACTCATAGACTTACCAACTGCCATGTGTGGACTTATATCAGCCACAAACAAGCTCTGGTGCCTCCTATTGAACTTGTCACACTTCAAATCCCATCATTACCCATTCTAACTTGTGGTTAGTACGGGTATAGCTTCGCAACAAGTAGTCCGCGAACCAGTCCTTCAGTGTTATGAGCACCACTAGCATCAACCACAATCCAGATGGTCATGACCCACCATTTAATCAAGTTTTAGTTGAACATTAAATTAACCTCACACGACCACAGTCGTGGACTGAATCATCATTTCATGTGAATCTGATAATATAAGTAATAATTAAGTGATAGCCCATGAGTTATACTATAGTTTCTAAGTATGGCTAAGCAGGGTCCTAGAATTACTCTAGCCAACCAATAATTAAAGCTAGATAGCCACATTATTCCCATGGGTACAATGACAGGTAACCAAAACAATAGGCTATAAACAAAGATCAGGGTTTTCCCTCCCGATGACATTGTAAAATAAATACATATTTGAAGTAAAACATAGCTTTAAACCATATGTACAATATTCTCAAAGGTGTTTAGGATCTGTGTGACTTGCCTTGCTGCTTTGTGAAGGCTTCGGAACTTTCCTCCTAAAACCCTAGCTCTTCCGGAATGTCGGTGGCTAAAGGCAATAAACAAAAATAAGGAAAACAGTACATAAGCATACATCAAAAGTACAATATTATATTGTAATGGATAGATCATGATTTTTAAAGAATTATGCAAGTTGAATCACCCTTAACGGAGTTAGGATGAATTAGTTATGAATTTTAGAAGTTTTAACCCTTTTAAAGCCTATTAAAAAGATTAAAACGATTTATTGCGTCATTTATCATTTATTTCAGTACTGGAAAAGGGGATTATAACATCAGCCCTGGATCAAGGGTGGCTGACCACTAGGGCCCACAAATCAGAGAGAGAAGGGGCTCGGTCCACGATAGACCGAGTCCACTGAGTTGGTTCACCATGAATCAATGGTCCAGATCTGACCGAGGAAGATCGGGCGGTCCAGATTGGATCTTGGGCTTTAGATGGGTTTGGATGGCCGAGATTAAACTGAGGATGGATCGGACGGCTAGGTGGCGTTGACATGGAACCAACGTGGCAGCCACGTCGGAAACCGGCGACGGCGGCGGCTTTAGGACCGAGGGTCGATGGTGATCGGTGGCGCAGCGGAGCATGGCGAGAGCACAGATGGGTAGAGGGGATCATGACAATCCTTACTGAGGCAAAAACAGCGATGAACGACGACGGGAAACCACCGGCGGCGAGCTTCAAGCGGTGGAGGGGTTTAGGTTGTCGGCGGCGACGCTGGTCCGAATAGTGGCCAAGCTTCCTCACGGTCCGATGGGTCCAACGGTGTCGACAACGATGGTCGGCGACAGTGGAGGCGGTGGCTAGGCGCGGCCGAATGCTAACTGGCAGCAGCGATGAGATCCCGTGCGCGGAGAAGGGGGTAGAGCTTGCGGCGGCTCGAGATGGTGCTCGAAAAGGATCCATGAGCTTCGGACGGTGCTATTTAAGGGAAAAAGGGGAGGAGTCCGGCTCGGGAACAACCCTAACGGCAGTGGAAACCTAGGGCTCGGCAGTTTCCCGAACAACCTCGAGCCCGAGCTCGATTCAACGTGGTTTGGGTTCCAGATCTTAGGGGAAAAGACAGAGGGGGGTAGGGGGAAGAGAATGTAACGCTTAGAAATTCACGACCAGAATTCTGAACATTCATGTGTATTAAATCCCTATCCAGGAAGCCAGGGTAAACAATACCAAGTTGTCATACAGAGTGTGTATTACAAACAGAATAAAATTATCTTATATAAATACAGCAGAAAAAATAAAGAAGCCTATAAACAACTAGCTGTGTAGAGACTTCCATTCTACAGGCAGCTTGACAGCGGATCCAGCCTAGTCCTCCTGATAATTCTCGTCGGAAAGGTACTTCATCTCTGAGAGGGGGAAAGGGAGCAAGGCTGAGTACCACCCACAGTACTCAACAACCCACACCTGCAATTATGCACAATACATGGAAAATAAAGATAGGCTCTGGGTTCATTTGCGTAAAAGCAGTTGCAAACAATAGTGGTTCGTAGACGGGTAAAAGGTTATTTAATTAAGCAATATGAATCCATCACCGATCAATGCAACACCACATTGACTAGACCCAACCATCCAGTATATCCCTACAACATATTTTAAGTCAATTTATTAAGATGAGACTAATCACGGTCAGTCTTGACCAAACGCAAATTGCCTCCCTTGTGTCAGTGGTGCCTCCCTCTCTCTGGTGGGGCCAACGCAATTAATATCCTTTTTCTTCACAGAAATAAATCATTAATGTGTCATAAATCGAATAGCTTTTCCTGTTTTGGTTAAAATTAAATAAAACTTTAAAAATTCATAACTAATTCATACGAACTTTAAATTGGACCGTTCAACTTGCAAAATTCATCTAAAATTGAGATCTACCTGTTTGTTCACTTTTGATGTACCATTTATTGGATTTTTATTAGTGTTTTTCCTTGTTTTACGTGTGTCGGCGAAATGGGACTGGGGGTCCCACAGTCTGCGGGGATGCGTGGATCCCCGGCCACGTCAGCTCCTCGGGGGTCATCTCTCCATCGGCCCCAGGCTCGTCCCCGGGGCGTCATCGCCATCGGCCCCGGGCTCGTCCCCGGGGCGCTGTCTCCAGCGGCTTCGCTCCCGGGCCCGGGCACCGATACCCCGGTCCCGGGTGCCGATCCCCCGGTCCCGGATGCCGATGCCCGGGCCCGAGGCCGACCGACTCGACCTCAGGCGCCGATCGCCACGGCTCCAGGGGCCGATCCACCCGAAGAACTCGGTTGACCAGCTCCCCAACTACCTACATTAATGACGAGGCGACAGGGCTTGTCGCCCCTGTCGCCTGCCTTGCCACGCGTGGACGTCCTAGGACGGCCCCCCGTGAACACCCGACAATACCGTCAGAGCCCTTTTGACTAAGAGGACCTCGGTTCTCTGCCCTATGGCAGCGGAGGGCGACGGCCTCTATCACATCTCTGTACTCCAGCTGACATGGGAGGCGACAACCGAGACGACCAGACGCTCCGTCACATCCCCACGTCCCAAAGACTAGGCCGCCCGCAGCCGACCTACTCCGGCGTGGGCGCAGCAGGTGGCAGCAGGCGGAGGTGTACAACAAGACAGCGCTTCCTCTCTCCCCATGAACTGGCACTGTGGACTCCCCTGATTCTATAAAGGAGGATCCAAGCCACCGAGAGCGACAGGCCGAACTGGGAGGCCGAACTGGACAGGAGCTTTCCCCGTCTTCTGGCTCTCTGACTCGCTAGCTACTGCTCTTCTTCTCCGGCTCCGGCCACAGGCTTGGCTCACCTTGTAACACAGCAAACCACATTCATCTCCACATAGCATACACACAGGAGTAGGGTATTACGCTCCGGCGGCCCGAACCTGTATACTTCCTTGCGTCTTTCTTGTACGCCGATTCCCCGATCATTGATCTTCTTCCACACTGACGCCGACTCCGCCTGAGAACCACTCCCCTGGCCGAATCTCAAAGGGGGGTCTCCTGACTTCCCGCCGTCGAGGCTCCATCCTCTGACAACGTGCCAACGTGTAGAATCCAACGTTTCGGAGGATCATGGCCTTGAGGAAAAGAGTTCAAAGATTAATTGTGGAAGTAAAGCAAGTCACATATTCATCCTTGAGCATGTTGAACCTACTTTATGAAGTGTTTTATGGTTTACAAATAAATTACATTTTTTTGCTAATTACATGGAATATGGGACTACCTATCTGCTTGCTTGTGACCCTATTTATTTGATATCCATTCCTTGATAACTTTGGGTGATAACTTGACTAGCTTACATCTTACTTGATGACTTAGCTTGAAATAGGATATGCTTAGCCATGTTTAGTGCAACTACATAACTGATGGGATAATCATTTTACTCTATAATTGGTAACTTGATGAGCTGCGAGCTCGACACTTTTGGCCATGGTTATTGGTCTTAATTAATATACTAAAACATGACTTAACGGTGGGCTATGGGTGTATGGTTTTTGTGGTCACACCATGTTAATTAAGGACTGGTTCGCGGAAAGCCCTTTAAAGGAATTCTCGTACTTACCACAAGCTAGCGTGGGCAACGTCTGGGCTTGTGTGACACCCCAAACCTTGCTAGCCAGAGGAACACCAGCTGACACAGCCCAAGAGCCATTATTACCTGTGGGATATGTAACAATCGCAGGATACACAAACAGGTACATACAAATAATAGTGAATCATAGCTGACTTAAACCGTAAATTATTACATCACTGGAAAATAGTGCTTACAACCATTGCCATGATGGACAGGACCATAGATGGACAACACAGACACACAGAGATCATGCAACATAGCGGCAAAGTAGAAGCAACAGCGGTGATAACTATGCGACTAAGCTAAGCACAAGGCACTAGGCGGCTGAGCATCTAGGCAACTAACCAAACCACAGGAACGGTTTGGTAACTAGGGATAAAACACTAAAAGTCTTCATACTCGGCGTGCTCCTAGAGGAACTCCTCAGCGGTCAGGTCGATGTCATCTCCTCCGTACACACACACTCTCTCTATATATATAGAGAGAGAGATATATATATATATATAGAGAGAGATGAAATGCTTGGCTCAACAAAGGAGGTTGAGAGTCCATTTAACAAGTTGCTTCGCAACAATTTGTCATAGTGAGTATTGTATGATAACTACATTTATTTCATTTTCCTCTATTGTTTTCCTTTCACTTTCTTAGCATCTTGACCATCATCCATATATCACCACTTAACCATTTGTCATAGTTAACGAGCTATCTCAGCACAGTCTAACACCTTCTCAGTCTAACCACATCATGGTGCCAAAAGACACCCCGGGTCACACACACCCATTCCTAACCACGCAGGTTAGCCGTCGGCCACATAGGCTGACTCTGAAAACGGTTCCCATTCCATGAAACATCCTTTTCAAACATTTTACAACCCAAAACTACGCTATGAGAAACACCTCACATTCGCCCATGACCGTAGGCACGGCTGTTCGAACAGTTCGATTAATCTCTGTAGAGGTTGTACGCTTTACCCACACGCCGTTAGTTAACTTCAATACACAATGAGTGTCAATCAAGCACGGCTAGTAAGGGAGGACTCACTACAAGATATTTCCGAAGCTAATCCATGAAGATCCCATGTCACATGGTTAGGTCGAGCCCACGACCAAGTATCAAGCAAGTCCATGTCTTCATCCACTTAGGAACACTGGTGATGCTACACCTTTCACCGATAACGCGCCACTATAGAGGTGGTAAAACCGGGTTTGTAAACATGTTCATCCACCAAACTCCTCATCCCTAGTGTTCCACAACCATTGAAAAACAAGATTCCCATGAACTAACCAATTACTTAGCCAGAGGTATGCCATAATACCTGTATGGTTGTACTGTAAGATGTGCGGATAGATTTCCCAAAGGAAATGGTCCATATCGATAAAACGTAGCCAAGCCACAAGGCACTGACTCCGCACCATCAGGGTTTAACAACACAACATTTATCTTGTCAATCATTCCGACATACAAGGCATCGGGTTTCCAAACATTTGAGTAAAGGCCCATATTTTTCCCATACGACAAACAAGTAAGCATGGCTAAGCAAACTGCCTCGGTAGTCGTATCCGATGGATAATGATACCAGCGTATAATTTGTGGGGCTAACAAAGGTAGGGAATCAAGTCAACATCCTAGGTAAAATAGTGCGACTACTTGGGTAGGTCCGTTGGCGATTTGCTGAGGCCGGACAATTTAAAAGTGTACCCTAAACCATGCAATTTTGGCAAACAATTACATGTCAAAAATATAGGGGCAAAGTGATAAAAAAAAGGGTTGCCTTCCTCAGGAAGCGGGTCTTCTCCTTCGAAGGCGGCGTCCAGACCTACCTCATACATGGGTTCTACATGCGAAATGAGGCAAATAAGCACAAAACCTAAATTAAAGAACTCAAAACAGAAATCCAACAGTGCCAAAGGGTAGATCTCATTTTTAGAAAATTTTGAGAGTTGAACGGGGTCAAACAGAGTTACGGTTGATTTATTATGAATTTTTCAAGTTTAAAGGATTTTCTAGGATTTTTGGAAAAAGGGAAATACCCTAAAAGGAAAAAGGAATATTCTGTAGGAATATTCGTTGACAACGGGGCCGAGCTATCAGTGAGAGAGAAAGGAGTTTAAAAGGAAAAGGGGCCTATATGTCAAAAACTCAGATCTTTAAAAGAGATTTTATTATTTTTATTGGGGGTGGGGCCTGCCTGTCATTTATCGGGAGAGAGAGGCACTGTGCCGTGGGCCCGGCCTATCAATGACTCGAGAGGGGAAGTTGTCTTCTTCTTCCTTTGCTTCAGACGAGGGCGCCAACGAGGGAGTGGCGGTGGGGCACGGCGGTGCCAGGATGCGTCGGGCGGCAACTTAGCTTTGAGGAAAGAAACCAAGAGAGAGAGAGAGAGAGAGGAAGGGAGAAGAGGATGGCATGGTGGAAGGCGATGCCGAGGTCTTTTATAGGCGACGTGGGGGGTGGTGGCCGGGTTTCTAGGCAGGGCTGCGGCGGCATAAATGCCGATGGGGCAGCAGCAGGATGGGTGTGGTGGCATGCAAGGGAAGGAGAGGGTGAAGGTGACAGCGAGGCACTGCAATGATGCGATAGCAGTGCGACGCGAGAGAGAGAGAGCGAGGGAGCAACGGGTTTCCAAGAAAGCGATAACGCAGTAGCAGGATTCCCAGGGGGAGACTGGCGGCACGGGGTTTTCTAGGATGCCCAGCGACGGGCACGATGACGGCGAGGTGATTGCGCGGTGAGCGTGTTTCCTAGAGGGAAACTAGGAAGGCGACAATGCAGCAGAAGGATTCCCGAGAGGAGACAAGCGGCGCCGGATTTCCTAGGATGCGACGGTCGCGATGACGGCGAGGTGACCGCGCGGTGAGCGTGTTTCCTGGAGGGAAACTAGGGAGGAGATGGTGAGCTGACTGCGTGGGTTTGCCGGTGGGGAACAGGGGGAAAAGGCAAGAGTGAGGCCAAGTGGGGCATGCAGTGCATGTAGGGGATGGCTATGGTGCAACGCAAAGCGAGGCGGATGCGTTGGCTTGGGTTGGCATTTCATTGAACGGGTTGTGGGTGCGTGCGGGTGGCGACATGAGGGAGATGACCGTGCGCGGGCCGAGTGGAGCAAGCGGCTGACCGGCAGAACCCGCGGGGAGGCATGGAGCGATGAGTACTCGTGTGAGGCTAGCGGCGGCGGGCGAGCGCGGGAGGTAGGCCATGGTCCAGGCCGCGCAGCTAGGCCGACCAGGGAGAGGAGGAAAAGGGGAGAGGGAAAGAGGGGAGGTTGGGTCGAGGAGGGAAGGAAAGAAGAGGAGTGGCCCAAATGAATACTGGCATTTGCGAATTTCCAGCGATTTTTAGAATTTGAAAATTGGAGGGATTTGATTTCAAACCTGGACTTGGCACAACTCTAAGAATTCTGGGAGGGATCAAATGGAGAGGTAAAAGAGATCCAACATTGGCACTTCACTCAAAATTTCAAATAAGATCTAAATTCAAATTCAAAAAAATTTTAAATAAGGTTTTAAATAAAATCTAGGGTGCTACAACTTGTACTGTAGCTCTTCCCTCTCCTAGGCACCGAAGAATAGGGTAGGCATGATAGAGTTGGGTCGGACCGGGGTACGGTACTTATCAGCTTTTGGGTCCACTGTGGCGCAAGGGGTAGCCTGTCCGATATGGTGCGTCCTGTGCGGGAGGTGCAACCTCAGCATAGTGTGGATGGTTTGGGGAGAGTTATGCAAAGGGTCCTGTAACAGTTCCTTTCCAGGGTGTCATGGTGGCACACTGACGCACAAAACGTGCCATGGGTCTGTGTCTTATGGGTAAAGTTGTAACCTCTAGCTAGAGTAAATCAATTCGAATAGCCGTGCCCACGGTAGTGGACGATCGATATAGATTCACCGTGATTAGTCCCACTCTTAATTAACTTGACATAATGAAACTAGTTTAGTTCGGGTGGTTGGTTGGTCCTGATCAACATGGTATAACTTTATTCAGTGAAGATTAATCTTGATTTAATTAATGAATCGTTTTACTGTTTTAGATGCAATCGTTTGCAATTGCCTATATGCAAAAGAGCCACAAGCCTTCTTTTGTTATTCCATGCACGAATGCATCGTTGGTGTGACTTGCTGACGGTGGGTGGTACTCAGCCTGCTATATTTTCCCTTTTTGGAAGTGAAGATTTTTAGTGTTGAAGTTGAGCTTAGAGAACCACGGCTTATACCCCAGTTGAGTCTGCCTGTGGAGTGGAGCTGAAACCATGCTAGATTCGTCTTTTGGCTACTGACTTCTTTCGTATGGGGACTAAATGCCTCTTCTATAAGTATTTACGTTTTATTTACGTTTGGATCTGCATATTGATTTGTCATTTTGTATATCCTGACTTAATTCCTGGACAGAAATTTTAATACATAAAATTGTCTGAAAATTGGTCAAATTTCTGGGCGTGATAGCACGCCTCTCCTTTGTCGCGCTTGTGAGCATCTTCTCGTTGCCCCACGCCACCCCGTTTGCCATGGCCTACCTTCCGCCCTCCCACCCAGCCACACCTCCTCTTCTCTCTCTCCCTAGCACATGTGGTCGTCCGAGCAAGGCACTCTGGATGATGAGGTGAATGTGGTGCAGCATTCAATTCGGTGGGCTAAGGCTCAAGGTGGACGGAGAGGTGGTTGAAACTACTCCTGATCTGGTAGCGCAGTGCTCGATTTGATGAGGAGGAGCTTGGGTTCGATATCGAGTGATATCTGATTTCTACAAGTTTTCCTTTCTCCTCCTTAACTTAACTTAGGTACCACATCAATTTCTTTTTTCTTATGTGTAAGTGCAATTCAATTTATGAAAACCGGCATATGTGGACTATTGGGATTGCCCTAGCTAAAACATAAGTACTTAATTCAAGAACTTTTTGCTTCTTTCTCTCGACATTTTCCACTGCTGTATAATTCTACTACTACCATGAATAAATTAATGACTCACCTTATCTGAGTATAAATGAAGGACAGTAGGATCAATTAGCTGTTTCCTTAATCCTCGCATACTAGAATTTTGTACAGGAGGATGTAATTTCACTTCATTCAAGAGCCCTTTAAGCCAGGGCTGGCCACTTGGGACTGAAATTTGGCACTGGTTTTGTAATGGATAAATAGCACTGTACTTTTATGTGCTCATAAAAATAGAGAAAACTACTACGAAACAGAGGGAACAGACTGAACAGTGCTCGTGGAATAAAACATTTCTTTGCCGAAATCTCTATCGCAGTACTGACACGGGACATGGTACGTAGCAGATGCGTGTAGTGGCTTTTTGTTCGAGATTAATTTTAGAATCCACACCCTATGTGATATTGGTTCTGTTTGAGAGATCTTCTATCAGCTATAGCTTCTTGTAAAATCTTTAGCTAATAGAAACTCTTCTATACAGTTTAAATTTTTATCCAAATTCTAAAAATGATAAAACTAAAAATTGAACTAGAAGCTAAAGCTGGGCTTCCCACAATCACCAAACAGGGCCATTATATGGTAACTCAAACTTAATTGGCTAAGCGTGTTAATTTTTCCTCAATGGTGTACCATGGCTAGTAGCTTCACAAGGTAAACGTATAATATCTTGATGGCGTTTACGATGATTTTTGACGCTTTGGTGCAAACACTTCAATTCAGTCGATTAATTCAAAGGCAGGCCATACTACATTTTTAGTCCTTATTTAAACACAAGTCGATATATAATTTTGGTCCTATTTGGAGAACTTAAGATTCTGAGAAGTTGTTGGTAAAAAGCCAACCGGTAAGAATCTAAGGGTCTATTTGGTAGAGCTCTAAATTCTATAATTCTGATCTTGTAATTCTAATTCTTCATGAATCAGATACTGAAAAGAATTAGAATCAGTAGCTTTAGACGTTTGGGCTAGAAATGTTAGCTGTAGATTCTAATGTGGGGACTTGAAAATAAATTGTCTATACAGCCCCTATAGTAACTCACCGATTGCAGGTTCTTGCTGTGATTAGTTTCTGGGAAGTACCAAAATGTGTTATTACTTCCTGTGACTTTGGTTACTCTGAATATTCAACACAGAAGAACACTGAAGAAGATGAATAGTGCAAGGACCTTTTACTCAACTCATGTATCAGTACCAAGTCATGTATCAGTACCAAGATAGCTGGGAGGGCGCGGAATGGCGAGGTGCGGCCAGGATGAGCCGTCGGCGAGGGCGCAACTGGGTGGGTGACCCCAGGCGACCAGCGGCGGTGGCGGCAAGTCTCTGCAGGGCCGAGGGAGGAGATGGAGACCGGCGGCGTCGGCTAGGAGGGCGCAGACTGGAGACGGCGGCAGCGCGGACTGGAGACCGACGGCATCGACGATTGGAGACCGACGGCGGTGCGGCGACGGCGGCGCGGGCTAGAGACCGGATGGCGGCGGTGCGGCGTGGGCTAGAGACCGACGATGGCAGCATGGGCTGGAGACCGGCGGTGGCAGCGCGGCACCAACGATTAGAGACCGACGGTGATGCGGCGACGGCGGCGCGGGCTAGAGACCAGATGGCGGCGGCGGCACTAGAGTCCCGACAGCGCCAACGATTAGAGACCCGATGGCGGTGCAGCGACGGCAGCGCAAGCTGGAGACCGGCGGCACGGCGGGGACCCGATGGCAGTGGCGGCAACGCGGACTGGAGACCGGAACGGCGGCGGCGGCAGCGTCGTCTAGATCCCGACTCGTCGGTTCAATGGGGATAGGCTGGAGGGGTATATCCAGTGGCAGGCGGGTAGCTTTTGTGAATTCTTGTGGGGATTTTCAATTTTTGTTCGTTGGATTCCCACGAGAAACTGCCTTTTGCCTGATTCTCTATTCATGTGTAAAATTGAGAATCACAGCGGATCGATTCGGCTGAGAATCGGGAGGACTTTTTGCCCATTTGGCTCACCTCTAATTGATTCGATTTAGAAACACCCCGAGAATCCCTACCAAATGGGCCCAAAGAAGCTGGGTTTAGCTTCTAGTTCATTTTCTAGATTCTACAACTACAGATTCTCAGAATCCGAATAAGAATCTAAATTGTTTGGGGGAGCTTCTATCAGCTAGAGATTCTGGGAGAAGGTGTAGCTGGCAGAAGCTCCCCTAAACAAGCCCTTTGATCCACTCATTAATTGACTTATTTTTATTTCTCTTATGGCCTCATCAATTGAGAAATTTTATTATCCTCATGCAATTTTATCATATCCTCGGGTGAATAAAGGACAGGTTCTTTTTTAACAGATTACGAACTAGCACGGTCATGCTGTCCAAGCTTCTAAACAGTACGATTTTTACAAATCTTTCTTCATCAACATTTCCTAGAAAACTTTTAAAATCAAAATTTCAATTTCCTAATGTTTAATTCATTTGTTTATACCCATGAATAATTATCATAACCATCCATGGACCATCAGCACCTTAAAACACACCCTTACAAATGAAACATCTTGTCGTATGTAATAATTTAGGGAAACAAGGCCATTTCAACCAGTTCACTGATTCTTACGAAAAAGACTTGTATTTCGAACAGGAGGAAGTAAATTTTGTTTAAGATCTTTGTGCCTCATTTTGTATCCTCTATCTTGCATATTCCTGTCAAGAAAAAGAAAACATTTTCTTAACCTTGTTTGCAAATTGCAATCATGCATCATCGTCCACACAAGTATTTCAAAATAGTGGTCCTGAGCTTATTTATATGGATACGTACGGGAACTGATCCAAATAGATGGGAAGATAACTTAATTTAATTAACTGCACACCCATCAGCAAGGACAATGCCTAATCCGTCCAATCAAAAAAAAACCCTAAGGAACATTTCGTTGGCTTTTCACATCTTCCCTCTAGTAAAGTGTAGTGCAACACACTAGAGAGGAGAGGACCACATTATTACACTTTCTCCCTAACATCATAATTGGATATATCATGAATGCACATGAAGAAAAAACACTTATGTGTGGAACCTGTTAGATCTATTTTATGCTACCAAATTAGTTAAACTATTTTCCTGAGCTTGCCAAGATTAAATCATTACCTTTAAGAATAGTTTGAAACACTGGAATTCTCTACATGCTAAATTGATCTATTCTGTGAGAATTTCATTCGAATTTATCTTTAAGAATATGCGTGTGCGTGCGATGTAAGTGTAGAGTACATGTGTTGTGTGCATGTTCAATATGCCCTCTAAAAAAGTTTCATTTAGAAAATTCGTCACCAAAATTTTGAAGCTCTCCCAATCCGCTCGGGTTTTTTTGGTTGAGTTTGAAACAAAATTCATAGTTTCATCAAATATCATGAAACCCGTCTTCTCATTTTCACTCACATTTTCGCACTGAAACGAAATTGTGAACCCTGCCTATTTATCATTTCAAAATCCGGAATTACAAGAGTATCATCCTACAAAACCCAAAGCTGACAAGATTAGCGAAGGATGAAATCCGAAATTATAAGAGGATCACCCCGCAAAACCCAAAGCTGACAAGATTAGCAATGGTTTCCATAGTTCCATTCAAGGGTGGGAAGGGTTAAGAAAGTCTGAGGTCAAAAGAGAGATTAGCAAATAGGTAACCCTCCAAATCACTCTCACAGTGTCATTAGCCACTTCTCCCCTTCACATCTTCTTCCTCCTCGAGTCCTCTCCTCTCCTGTCCTTGTTCCTTCGATCACTCAGCCCATCCATATTCCATCCATCCTTTTCGCCCATATATACCTCACTCCACCGTCTCCTCCTCCCCCCAACATCACGGACACCCACCCGCGGAGACAGTCGCCTCGCCTCTGCACGCGCGCGCGCGCACCACTGCTGCGCGCCCACCTGCTCCACTGCTCTTCACTGTGACTGTGCTCCCCGCTGTTGTTCGTCTTCTTCCCTCCTCTTCCATCGTATGTGCCGCCCTATGAGCTTCTCTCTCTATCTTTCTCCCCTTACTCTTCCTGCTCCGGGGACTTGACTGGTTGGAGCAGCTTGCTGCCATGCCAGCATCGGCAGCTTGCTGCCCCGGTGACTGTTTGGTGCTCGATTTCTTGCGCAATTTCGTGCAGGGATTTTGTTTGGGAGTGTTGGTGATGGTTTTCTTGGTTGGTTGGTTGGGGGAACAGAGCGGCGGAGGTGCGCGCGGCGCGGTTGGAGAGAGCGGTTTCTTGGCTGGGATGGAGTGGGCGGCGGCGGCGGCGACAAAGGCGGCTTCTTGGGGCATGGCGGCGGCGAACGACACCGGCCCGACCATGCTGTCCTTCGCGGGGCCGTCGTCTTCCTCCTCTGACGCCGCCGCCGAGGCGGCGGCAGCGCTGCAGGATTTCTCCGTGGGTCTCGTCCACCGCGCCACCGCCAGGCCAGCGGCGCCTGCGGCGAGAAGGGCGCGTGGGGCGGCAGGTGGGGCCGGCGCGGAGGCGTGCTCGGTGGACGGGTGCCGGTCGGACCTCAGCCGGTGCCGCGACTACCACCGGCGGCACAAGGTCTGCGAGGCGCACGCCAAGACGCCGGTGGTCGTCGTCGGCGGCCAGGAGCAGCGCTTCTGCCAGCAATGCAGCCGGTAATTAAGCCCACGCCTTCCTCGATCGATCCAGTTTACTCCATTACGCAAGAAATGTGATGAGGTCATTTGTTAATAATTTTCATCTGCTTTTGCCCTCAATTTGGTTGCTCATCGGGGAACTGTAGCTTTGGGGATTTGGTGCATTCTGAGGATTTGGGGAAGAAAACTTTAGGTGGTCTGCTTGGGTCCCCAGGTCTAGCTGTCTAAACAATTGAGTTGGTAATTTGTTGGCATTTAGGATCTGATGGCTCGCCCGATTATTTAATCGCTGCTATGCTATTTGTCGAGGATTAAACAATTGGGTTGGTAATTTGGTGGCCTTTAGGGTCTGATGATGCGAATAATTTAATCTCGTCGGATATTATTTAAAGAAAGCTGGTGGTGTGGGCAACTGACATGCTTGTGGTAGGGTTTTGTTTTTTCTCTGTATTAGTCATCATCTCTCAGAATCTTTCTTATAATTGAGGGATGGATGGAGTGGGTGCGGGTGTTAAATTTCTGCAGCTTCACGCTCAGAGACCATGCAAAGTTTGGTTCTTCAACTGTTATGTTTCAGTGAGACTGAAAAGGCAGCAGTTTCAGTTCACAAGATCTAGCAAGTTAAGCGCTATTGCTTAGTAGTGTTGCTGTTGGGAACTCTTGTTAGCATAATGGTTATTTCATGGGTTATTCTTTAGAGCGATGTCATGCAATAGCAAAACTGAAAATTACGCTGGTTTGGTTGATTGTATTTCCCTCATGCTTCTGAAGTGATACTCTCTCTCCTGTCTGATTCCCAGTTTCTTTGATGTATATAACATAATACACTTTCTGGAGTTCCATGACAGTAGGAGAAAATATAGCTGAAGTGCTGAACACATTTTTTGATCGATGAATTATATGGTTTCTGAAAATATTTGGAGTTCTGTTACAGGAGTGAATCTGACAGAAAGTGGTATGAAAAAGTAAAACATTGTATCATTTAGTAAAATCATTACCAAACTATCAATCATTTGACCACACCATAGCTGAGTTAGAGAGATCCAGTTTTAAGCGCACTCTGATTTCCATCTTGTTCTCAGATAGTAGGAGTAGAATATTTTCAAATTATACTTTTTTGGGAAAAAACCAACGATTTTTATCTTCTGGATGCCATATAAATTCTCAACTACTAAATTAAGAAATGACATAGAACGATAACTCCACTTCTGTTTCAAAAGAAAACTTGTGATATTCTTATATTAGGAATATGAAAATACTCTTCTAACTGCACCATACTCTTCTTATTGGAAAAAGTAGCCAAGGTTTTGATGGTGCTGTAGAATAGGAGTGTTGCGCAAACCAAATAAGTCCTCTATTCATATTTCCTATTCCTAGGTATTGCCATCTCATCTCCAATACAACAATGCTATTTTCCAATTGATGGGGTGTGCTAGTTCCAAGAGCTTGACCTGCGTTCAGAGCTTGGGGCAACAAGGGTAAAAAACTCGTTTCTAAGATAATAAAGATCCAATTCTCATTTCCATTTCCATGTTGCAATCCACTCGTCCTTTTTCATCATTACCAAATGGACCCTCAAGCGATGGCAAAATACCTTATGAGTGTGTATACAAGTTCATTGTGGATAACAAAATATAATCATTTTATGACGTAATACTATAAAATTGGTGTTCCACTCAGTTTGTTCAATTCCTGCAACCTACAAATAATCATTACATTATGGGTTTCTTTTACCTCTTGCATGTCTCATCCAATTAAGTGGTGTGTGTACATATTGCATTCTCCTTTATGACATCAGAAGATTTCTTTGGAAACTATATCTGTCGTAGCTGGCCGTGTTTTGGATGCTCTCTTTGTGCTTGACAGTTAGTTACTGAGGGAATCACCACAGTTGAGGCATCTTGTTTACTATCTGGTTATAACTAAGAAACATCTTTTTATGTTAAATCAAATTTCTGGCATACATCTACAATGTTTGTCTTTGTTCCTCGCTGGTTCAATTTTGATGATCTACAGCTACTGAAGAGGCCAGGAGATGACTCTTAGTTGAGGTATCCTGTTTTCAAATTCTCCTGTCATATTTGAAGTGCTGTTATATCCTTTGCCCTTTTAGTCTAGAATAGACATGTCATGCCAACGGATCAAAGCTTCCTTCAGTAGCATGTTAGGAAGGAAAAAAATCATGTCTTAAACTTCTCTTAGTTATTCACAATCCTGTATGACACTGATTAGTAAGATAACACCACTGGAGCAATGGATAAATGTTGGAAAAAAAGTACAAACTGCTGAGACCTCATAGTAACCCAACTGAAATCCTAACGATTATTGTCATCCTCTTTTGTTGGTATATTGTCAGACTCAACAATAAGAAAACAGAATTATTTACCTCAGTGATCTCTTGTGCACAACCTTTGCACACAAGCACACTTTATCTATGTTTAAGTTAGCAGAAATTTATCATGTCTATGAAGGTGTTGACCGTGCACTAGAATATATATTAATCTTAGGCAATCTAGAATCTAGATATGTAATAAAAATATTTTTATGCAACTCCATCCTCTCCCAACTATAAGAAGATGCCGTACTTGTCCATTTCCTTCTGTTAAAACCATCAGACTGTTGTCTTGCCTTACAGTGGGTACTATTAGTACCACCATCACAACTTTAGGAAGATAGCACATCTGTCCTTTGCATTTTGTTTTTAAAATCATTGCACCTACATTTGCATTGTTCATCTCGATATTCCCAAATCCTTTGATTTTGATGACACTATGACCAAATTTCTTGCCTCACTATGGTTGCATAAAGAGTGAAAACATTAAAAAACAAGGGCATTAAGCCAGTAACTAGTCTAGTCAAGTTGATATGCTACTCCTAATTGACTAGTCAATGACAATTATCAACTAATTTATCACTCATTGGTTGCTTTGACTACTTGCTGCCTTCAGCTATTAACATTATTTCTTTTTTTTGGATGTTTTTCTTGGGCCCGCCAAAACTCAAATTTTCGTGAAAACCAGAAAACTCCTTTCAAGATTTAAAATCAAAATTTGAATCTTACCTTTTGAAATTAAGGATAAAAAGATTCTCAACTATAATATGGGCAAATAAGTCCTGTTAGTCTATTGAAAGGAAGGCATGCACATTACTTGAAGTCTCTGATTCAATTTCCATATGTGGTAAGGCACTGTTTTCCAATTTATTTTAACCTTCACGGCCTGCATGCCAATGTTATATAAGCAGGGATATTGTTCCCGCAAAGAAGCATTACCCAGCCATCTGTCTTCCCAAAGTCTAATTTGAGAACCATCCTTTATTATGAAGGACCCAAAATGAAAAAAAATCTCGTTTGACCTTCATAAGGCTAGCCTAGAAATGCGAATCCCTAGTTTTTCATTGGACCTGCCATAAAGGCTGTGAACCTAAATATTTGTTGCGTAGCATCTGTTGCCACATGTTGTCTGTTGTGAGCAACTTGTAAAGCCATTTACTAAGCAATGCAGTGTTCTTTACTTCCAAATCATGAATTCCTAAACCCCCTTGATATCTGGAGCGGCAAATTATATCCCACTTAGCAAGTCGATACTTCTTCTTTTGGCTGTCGCTCTGCCAATAGAACCTAGATCAGAAGTAGTCAATTTTATTGAGTGCCCCTTTTGGTATGGCAAAGAATGACATCATATACATTGGTAGGCCAGTAAGTACTGTATAAGCCATCCTCCAAGGGAAAGAAGTTTTCCTTTCCAACTGCTAAGTTTCTTCTCAAAACATTCTAACACTCCTTTCCAATCCACATTTCTTAATTTCCTAGAGTGTATAGGGATACCAAGATACTGAATTCGAAACTCGCCTATAGTACATCCGAAAAGTTTGGTGTACTGATCTTTAAAGGCCTGTGCCTTGCCAAAGCAAAATAATTCACTTTTATGGAAATTGATTTTAAGTCCCGATGATTGTTCAAAAGCACAAAGCAAGAGCTTCATGTTACAGGCCTTTTCTAGATCGTGTTCCATAAAAAGAACCATATTGTCAGCATATTGTAGAATAGAGAGACCTCCATCAACCAGATGTGGTACTACTCCAAATCTGTCCATGTGCTTTAGCTCTATTAATCAGAACAGCAAGCATGTCAGCTACAATACTAAACAAAATCGGTGAGTGGGGATCACCTTGTAGAAGGAAGAAATGCCCGACATCATCATTAACTTTTATAGCTGCACTTCCTCCTTAAACGAAAGACTCCATCCAAGAAATCCATTTGGATGAGAATCCTTTCATTTGTAGAGTTTGTATCAAAAAAGGCCATTTGACTTTATCATAGGCTTTCTCAAAGTCAATTTTGAATATTACTCCACTCAATTTTTCCTGATGCATTTCATGAACTGCCTCATGTATGACAACAACTCCATCTAGAATATTTCGCCCACGCATAAAGGCAGCTTGTGTCGGGCTCACTATGTATGATCAGCCACAGCGTTAATTCTATTCGTGGCTACCTTAGTGAAAATTTTGAAGCTCTGTATTGTTGAATGCGATTAGCCTCTTGGACTTTTGGCAGAAGTGTAATTACCCCAAAATTGAGACCTTACCCCAAAATTGAGACTAAACAGCGGTAGATCACCAGCATGAAGCTCATTGAATAAATTCAACAAGTCTGCCTTGATAACTTACCAAAATTAACTCTGCTGGGTTCCATGCCAAACACAGCATCCCGTACCTCCTTTTCTGAAAAAGGTGCCGTAAGGAATTCACTTTCCGCCTCATTGACCTGAGAGATATCCTCAATTCTATATTCATCTAGTGTGAGGGAACTCTCTGCTGGTGGTCCGAAGAGTTTTTTATAAAAGTTGGTAATGTATTTCTTCAACTCTTCATTGCCCTCAATTTTACCTTCATCTTGTTCAAGGTAAAAAATCCGTTTATGTTTCCCATTGGCTACCATGTGATAATATTTTGTGTTATTATCACCAAGAAGAACGTCACACAGAATACTTGACCTGCTAAAAAAATAAACCTGCCACATTGTTCCAGCCTCATGCTCCCATCCCAGATGTAATCCTCCATCCTTGCCCCCCTGAAACATCTACTTCACTCATTCTTTTTCTGGAAAACAGACCACATGTTTTTTCTGACACACATAGAACATATTTTGTGTAGGAGGAGGCAGCCTTTCTACTGAAAACAGGCTAAATTCTTAGTCTTTCAAACAGTTGAGCGCAAGGATTGCACCACACCAAAACAGACTAAATGCCTAAAGGTTTCCCAAAACCCTGCCCATGTACCAAACACATGAGCCATGCTTGTCCTTAGTGAGAATGATCCCACTAGAGAAATGCCACAGAAAATTCTTAATTTTCAAACAACTTACCATTCTGAACGATCTTGTGTGAAATATTTGCTTCCATACTAATCATAATTTTCTTGAACACAAGATCGCATGGTCTGCGTCCTTATTTTGTTCCTCTATCTGATGTTGGATTTATATTATTTTGTTTATCTCTCTGATGTTGGCTTTATATATGAAATTACACTTTGTAGCTTTTTGAAAAAAATTACACTTAATAGCTTGTGTGCATGCTAAAGCTAAGACTAACTCCTAGTACATAACTGAATTTATATTACCTACAATTGGTTTATACTTTATAGACTAGAGGTCAATCCCATTACTGAACTATAAATAGTCAGTTTTGCGCTTTCTACCTTCAACTTTAGAATTGACCACAAAGTATATGCTGCTAATTCCTAATAAAACAGCAGCAGTGCACTGTAAGTAGTGATTAAGGGACAATTAAACAATGTCTTTCTGTTATGACTACTACTTGGCTAAATTTTCTTTTGTAAATCCTAAATGGCAGATGGAACTGTGCAAATAAAATTATTAGTGAGAATTTGAATTTGTAGTACAGGTTCAGAGTACTTGTTCTGATATGTTGATGGCCATGTAACAACAATACAACATTACTCTGTAATTGCAGATTTCACAATCTGGCTGAGTTTGATGACGGGAAAAAAAGTTGCCGGAAACGGCTGGATGGTCATAACAGGCGTCGAAGAAAGCCACAGCATGATGCACTGAACCCTAGGAGCTTCATGCCATATCAACAAGGTTTGTACATTGCAACTACGTGGGTTATATATGTTGAAAAAATTGTAGTGATCCTATTCCTGGCGGTTTCTTGATTGCATTTCAATACTGTACCATTACTGTATGCAGAACTGGTTAACTGTTCATTCTCTGTCTACAGTGTAACAAACTACATCTAGCAGAGTATCTAGTTACATTGTCACAGGAAATAATGTTTATATTATGTATCTTTTAGGGCTGGCAGAAAAAAGCATGCTTAGTTTGCTTGACGGTTTGAAAATTGCTTCGTTATGCTTGGTAGTTTGTTAGAAACTGGTAAGAGTCATGTCAAATGGAACACAATCATGCTCAGTCTTGCCCCATTAGCTTATCCGAAAATTTCTAGTAAACTAAGATAAAATGGTACCAAGTCTTTTGATGGACCTCTATTCAACTAAGATTTTTCTCACGTTCATTCACTAGTGCTATTACTTTTCCTTGAATTGCTTGCACAAGCAATATATCCAATATATTCTTTTGAGTAAAGCTATTTTGTCTTTGCAGTGAATCAATTTTCAGTCTACCCACAAGCATTTCCAATAGCTGATCCGAACGGTGACACCTTAATTCATCTGCTTGATCGTCGGCCTCCCTTCTCCATCTCATTCTCGGGAACCTTCAGAGCACCAAAGCAGTTTCCTTTCTTGCAAGATAGAAACAGCGGCCTCAACACAGCCCGCCAAGATCTCCTGCGGCCCTTTTCTTCCACAGAAGATGGTGCCAACATCACCACGACTACCCGCAGCACATGCAACGGTGTCCCCCACGGGCTGGACCCTGAGTGTGCTCTCTCTCTTCTGTCATCGTCGCTGCATCCCTCCCCTGCCGGCATCTCCAGCGCGACAGATCCAGCGCAGTTTGCCCCTTCTTTCAGCAGAATTGCTGCCTCGCCACAAGCTGTAACCACTGCATTTGCATCAGATGGAGCATCGGTTGGTGTTGACCATGTGCTGGTTCCTGCTGTTACATATGAAGACCCTTCCCAAGCATTGCCATTCTCTTGGCAGGTGTAGAGCAGGGCTGTGATTTTTGCTGTGTCTGCAGAGTTGCTGGTGAAAATGATTGAGGCTATTTTTGGTTGTGAGCCTGCAGAATTCAGGCTGGTGACGATTGTAGATAAATAACAGCTCAGGTCCTCTGGGTGGTGGTGATGGTGATTGGTGATGGGGGTGGTTGTGCAGATTATTTATCAACCAATTGTGCTACGTCCGTAATCTTCTTCTACATATCTGTGATAATCATTCCTGAGATGTACATATGTATGCTTTGTTTAGCAACATTCTCCATGGATGTGAAGTTTGGTTGTCTTCAGAGGAAGGGACGAGGCCTCTTGTCTCCTGTCTTAGGACACAAGGCCAACACTATTTTTAGTAGACCAGATTGGGTGGCCTATTTTGCTTTGCAGTGTATTGACATTAAGGGCACCGAAGGTCCAAATGGTAGTATGGCCCCTTCCGGCACTTCCCAGAGACGTTCCCTGCTTAGAAATTGTTGAATGCAAGTTAAGCTGAACATATACGAACTATTCGAATGATCATGCAGTGCAGAATTATGTCAACATATCTTACTTTCAGAATCCCAGGAAAAAAGAACTTCCACAATGGAATAAAGAACCGTAATTAACTAATTAATACTTTCTTTATTCTAAAATATAGTAACCTAGTACTAGATTTGATATAATTTAGTTCTACGAATGTAAACAGGATGGCTGTGTTAAATTCAGTACTAGCTTGAGCTATATTTTAAAACGAGGGAGTACAGTTTTTGAAGTGAAGAATTAATATAAACATTGATTCTTGAGCCCGGAGGATGCATGTGCTTAGTACGGGCGTGCAAAATAATCTTGATACAAGTGCATAGTTTGTTTCTTGGTAGGAACTTGGCCATGTTTGCCGGTGACATAAGCTAGAGCAATGTAAACCCTGTAAGGGAACCGACAGTCGTCCAGTCTAGCTTGTCCATTAAATAAAATAGGTCACTCACTAAATATTAAAAGTATATATGACTATGACTGAGAGGTAGAGGAGCTTTATTGTACACTAATAAGAAATAGGAGAATGAGCAAATGAGAATACTATCCCCTCTTCGATCCCTATATCTCTTGATGATTGTTTATGAGGTTGGATAACCCTTTACTACACCTGGTAGCAAGGGTAGTAGAATAATTGAATAAACCCTTCGAGATTAACGGTTAATTAAGCAAACAAGGGGATCACCACGGACATGAGAAAGGAATCAAATGTGGCATGGCCAATATTAAATTAACGTAGCAGAGAACAGATTGGCATGCTTCTCTGTTGCAACTCCGGGAATGAATGGATAGACATTCCAACAACTTCAGTTCTTTAGTTTATATGAAAGGATGTTGCTTTGTTAAAGTGTAAAATTTTTCCTATTTTCTCTGTTTTAAAATATTATTATCTTTATGTTTAAATTTTATTCTAAATATAACTAAGTAAGACATGTAATAGATAAATTTTATCCTATTACTTTCATACTATCTCTATTATGTCCTATCATCTCACTAACCCTCAAGACCCGTACTCTACCGATATTATTCTTAATTCTCATCACCTACCGTTTATTAATTAGGGTATTTTAGACTTTCACCTCAATCCTTAATTCCCTAAACACTCTTAAATAGCTATATTTTAGAACTGAGCGAGTAAGTTTTTCTTCTCAATCATTAAAAGCCTCAGAGTTTATAGATCCATCCCAATATACTTATGAGTTTTGTATTAATTAATCCCCACATGCCCATTCTATGAGTAGCCGTTAGATTTCTTAGAAATGACCATACTGCCCATCACTTATTACCATAAGTAATAAGTTAGCCTTCTCACCAAAATCAAAGCCCTCGTTAGGAAGAAATTCTGTTATGAGAAAGTTTTTTGGGTGGAATTACCAAAGAGGAAAAAATAATTTCACCCAAAAACCAAAATTTGATTTTCAAACAAATTCAATGCTGAAGAAATTTCAAATGGGACAAAATTACCCTAGTCACCAGTTTTTTCCCTTAAATTTGAAACCAAAATTTTAATTTTTAAGTGAAATTCAAACAAATTTGAAGAAAATTCATAGGTGAGATCTGAAATGAACAAAATCATAAATCTGCTATTTTCAGCTTGATTTTTTAAAAATAATTTTGATTCTTTTTACTGAATTAATTTCAACTAAATTTGGTCAAACCAAAATCACCACATTTTGAATGAAATTATACAAAAGTTCAAATTTGGTTTTTTTGAAGTTTTGTTAAAGTGGGTAATTTCAATTCCTTTCGAAAGAAGTTCATATAACCAAAAATATTTCGTTGTGGTGTTTGATTTTGTTGGTAAGGCTTATCAATTATGGTTACGAGCGAGGGGCAATATTGCATCTCAAAAAAATTGATACATATGAGATTAAAGTAAAAGCTTAGAGGCATATAGGGATGGAATAAAATTTAGGGGGATACAAGTGATTGGACAAGAAGGCGGTAGGGCACAACAAGTTTCTCTTTCCTAAAAGTCAGGCATCCATGTCGTTCTTTCCTTTGAGATGTGGACATAGTAGCCACTTCCCTACTGTATTTTTGTAGTAGACATGTTTGATGAAGATATATGTAGAGCTTGGGCACTCTCGCTCTCATGGTTTAGACTCATTTCAACGGGTTATCGCACTTAAAATACAGAATAGGTCCTACTAGAATCACATCGAACTAAGGAAGACACCGTGAATGGTGTTAATTAGCGTGGTGAACGTGAGACAAGTTATTTCCCACTTTCCATACGAGATGTGAATAATCAAGAAAGCGATGGCCAAAGCAAATACTATAGCTCCTTAGAGCTAACTTTCTTGCAACAAATACTTTTTTATGAAAAGAAAACTTTATATGTCAAACCTGTGATAGCATGCTCGGATAGTTGCCTACTTCATGATGGGTTAGAGGACGTAAGTCACTGACATGTGAGCCCATCAGAATGAGTCCCATATGTCAATGACCGATGTCCGGAAGCACTTCTGCTCTAGACTGATGAAATTTCAAATCCCGGACGTATTTGCAGAGTTTGGTAGATGCCATTCCATGAGAGTATATAATACTATAATCAATCCATCCATGTGTGTACGTACCTACTACCTACAGCCTCAAGGAGTTCTATATATTACAAAATTTAAGGACAAATGGTAGTACTGTACTGTGCTCGAACACTGTATTTCAAAAGGGACTGAGAAATGCATGTGAATGGTAAGTACAGTTCCTAATTTGTGGTCAAGTTTAGGTGAAACATCAACACCGGAATAGTTTCTACGATCTATATGCAAATTTCGTGCAATGCTGATTAAAAGATGAAAGAAAAAAAAAGATTTTCCTATTTGCCCATCCTCCTTGAAAAATTAACCAGCTCAAAATATACCCAGCTGATTCTCTCGAGTCCAAATTACCAAAATGCAGAATGGAAGTTAAAATCCAAGGTAAATAACCAAAACCAGAATCCGGAAGCATCATTGACAAGAGGAGAAAAATTCCGAATTAAGCACATTTTTCATATGAACTTAATTATCATGAGTATAACCATCTTAAGCTAATGCTCAAGTAGTGCTAGAAGTTTACATATATAAACTAAATCTGAGAAAACAGTAATTAAATTGCCAGCCGAAAGAACATCATCAGCACCACAAATTATCGATGAACATTTTGCATGCCTCGCCGGCGCCATGGTACCTAACTGGTCGGTCAGAGAGGACGCCGCGGACGATCACCAGCTAGCCGAGGTACATGTGGACGTTGACGGCGAGGAGGAAGATGGCGATGAGCGCGAAGTAGATGATGGAGTGGACGAGTATGGAGAGGCCGCTGGTCTGGAAGTTGCCGAACTCCACGATCCTCCCCTTCCCCGGGATCTGGAACAGCAGCCCCGGCGATAGCAGGATGAACAGCACCAGCCCTATGAACACCGGCCCCCAGTCCGCCATGCCTAGGTAGCTACCTTCTCTCTCTCTACTGACAGAAGAGTGAGTAGTGATCCTTCACACGGTTGCAGAAGATATGCAGCTCTGATTCTCTTGTACCATGTCTCATACACACTTCAGCTTCTTTTGTGTGTGGTAGGACCAATGGAGACTAGTGTGGCAGTGGGGGTGTATATATGGCCTTTTTGGGTGAGGGAATAAGTAGAAGAGGAGGCAAATGGTGGGTGGTGTGGGTGTCGGGATAGATAGGTTAGGATGATCCTCTATGGTAGTGTGGATGATTGGTCACGGTGTGGGGGGTTTGCCCTCTTGCCAAAATGATGGATTATTGGGGTTGTTTATTTTGTTAGATGTGTCATGCTATAGCTCTTGTGCGCGTATGTGCTTGTTCCGTGTATGTATATATTGGATAATAAACTGTACTTGCACGTATGTCGACATCTTTGGCTATACATTTATATATGGTGTTATATATCTAGATTAGCTATATATGTAACCAACATACTGTTATGCTTTACTGTGTGCGGCTAATTTTTCTTAAAAAATTACGTAGTATATATGTCATTTTAGTCTTGATTTTTGATATTTTAGTTGCATGAATCTCACGTACGTACTGGAAAGATGGTGTACCAATCGTGCTATTTTGTCTTTTTCAATGGGTGCTCTTTTGAGTGATTGATAGTGGTGGTTTGTTTGTCATTTCAGTTTGCAATCAGATGTAACAATGCATCGACTTTCACTTTATTTGTTCCCCTCAAGTATGTAAATTCTTCTGTATGGACTCTTCGTCATTCATCATTTCCTGACGAAAGTCTTTTTGTGTGATCACTAAAAGAAGTTGACTACATTATCTATATCAGCTACTCTCTCCGTTCTAAAATATAAGTATTTTTAGAATTTAAATCTTGTTCCATAATATAACGATTTTTGTTCACAGTACTACTTGTTTCATCA
Organism: Oryza meyeriana var. granulata; assembly: GCA_003991445.1. Lineage (NCBI taxonomy): Eukaryota > Viridiplantae > Streptophyta > Magnoliopsida > Poales > Poaceae > Oryza > Oryza meyeriana. The sequence continues at coordinate 170,437 of RYFJ01001448.1, read as the reverse complement.
ATCACTTTCTATTTAAATTTCTTCTAATCTTAACCCCAACCATCCTACCACCCCCAATCATCTCTTATTTATTAAGGGTACCAAATTCTTTTTCTCTCAACCTTAATCTCTGCTAAATGAAAGTGTTTATATTTTGGAACAGAGATAGTACTTCCGTTTGCTTCATTTACAAATTTATACATAACCATATATTTTGTTTAATTATTCTAGTTCCTAGTTAACTAGAATTTTAAGTTTACAGGTAAATATCGACAAGGCTAATGGACTTTTCTTTATCTAAAATTGTTTTTGTTGACATCAACACCACATGTTCAATACTTTCTGGTTAAAACAATAATGATATTCTGACATACAAAAATTATAACTCTATTGAACTCCCTACAAGTATGAGACAGAAGGCTTCTAACCCAGACAAGAACATATAAAGTACATCTCCAGCCTTAGCACAGACATATGAAATGCACATAAACACACATTTTAATTGTCATACCAGTTGATCTACGGTAGCAGCAGTACCAATCACTTTTGGTTTATCAACCAATTGATCTGAACACACCACCAATTAACTACCCCTTGAGCACCCAATCATAAACCATTGAGCCATAGAAGATCAGAACAAGGTGAGGTGGAAGGGAGGGTGATACTCAGTACTCAACTGTAGCAAGCAGATGGAATCAAAAGCAGTTGACGACAGATTCCAAACCCAGCCATATGGTCACCACCCATCTTCTTCCCCATTCCATGCAAGCAACCATGGCCTTTTTCTTTTTTCTTCACACACGACCCTGTGACTACTTACTTGCCCTCGTTCTCACGTGTTGTCCTCTATCTCTCATTGGTGAGGCATGGAATAAAGGTTTCAGAAAGAGAGATGAAAGAATAGGGAAAACTACTCAAAGCAATATGGTGGTTTGCAACTCTGAATTTTGCATGGAGGTGGTGGCTGCAGAGTCTGTTTCAGTGCTGGGCCTGCAGATTTGGTCAGATGGTGCAAGAGGACAATGCTGAACTTAATTGCCTACATGGTTTGTTAGGCTCCTTGTGATGATCACACTGAGTGTTAGTTTTTGGCATGTATTAGACAAGTAATGGAATTGCCCTTCCATGGCAGGCAGCTTGCTAACCGGGGCAAATGAGGCATTAATTATATGAGAATTTCGTGCATAATCTGCTAATTAATACCAATGTTTATGCTCTTTCATAAGTGGTTTGGCTTACTACTTTTTGTTAGAAAACACGTGGCTCATGTTTGGTGGTGGCCACAATTTTTGGACCAGAGACGAGACGTCTAGTTTACTGATTCTTAAGCATGTCTAAACCTAGACAGTTTGCACATATCATGTCTCACTTTATGTATAATTTAGGTGCCTCACCTTTTCTGTTGTTATGGGTGAAAGAATATTATATCTTCACAAGCTTTGGCTTGGATCTCGTCCAGTATCTCTTCTTTACTTTTTAAACGAAGATTAGCAGATGTAATTCAGTATATTGTAACTTGGCGTAAGGTTTTAGGATTATTGAATTCCCTTTTGTGTGAATAGACTAAAACTTGAAGAGAAGAATAAATTAAAGGAAAGTGGTAAATTTGTTTATGACCTGAAGTGGTTTACTCCATGACAGAGTAGTTCTAGGATTTATCAGGATTCCTACTTTCAACTACAATTAATTTTCATTTTTAAATTAATTTAAAAAAGACTATTGAAGTAATTTAAGAACATTGAAATAAGGACTACTCACACGATGCAGGCATTTCAGGTGGCCAAAAGGATGTAATGTATACGAAGCTCTCAGGCTTAGGATGACTAAGTGATTTATCAAACAGATTTCTCTTTGGAATACCTAAATTTCACAAATAGGTGTTTGCATGCAAAAATATATCCTGTAATTAATAATGGACAAACATTTCCTTTACCTATGTACATCAAACACTGCATAATTCAAACCTATTGGTAATATATATTCTTTTGCAGAAGTAATTGTTCAAGAGGTTTAAGGGAAGTAAAGCAACACCATTGGTTTAGTGATGGAGTCGTGGATGCATGACTTCACTCATCAAATTTTAAATCTCATTCATCATAAATATAACTGTGTGTATCCTTAGTTGATGCCGAGGCCAGAAGTTATACCACCTTTGTAAAAAAATACTAATCAATCCTCTCAATTTCAATAGCAAAATGAAGTTATTTAAAGATGATAACCTAGTCAACGACATACTATCGATCTACATGTGGAACTAGCTAGTGATGCATGCATTCCTCCTCCTGATCGAGGAGGGGGCCCATATAATTTTCCTCAAATTATGGCTATCATGAATTAGTTAGCTAGCGACTTTCTGCGCAATCTCTTACCGGTTGGTAGCAGTGCTTCTGAACTTGTTTTTCTCCAGCGTCTGCTAGTTGTCGAAGGATGTTGATAAACCACTTCAGGTTTGTGCTCCGTTTCATCTTAAAAGCCTAAGCGGATTTCAAAAGTTAGAATTTATTTTTTTAATTGATTTTTGGAGCTTCTTATCAGTGTCATTATCCTGATCTCTTTTCATGCATGATTGCTACCAAGACAATAAAAAAAAGTCTACCGGATATTATTCCTAAGAATCAAATCTCAAAATTAGCTTGTGAAGCTGAGCCAATCATGCATCTTCATCTCCACCAATAAAATAGACTTCAATGGAATTGAGACCTGTGTTCTGGTCTCCCTAAAATATGATTTGTTTTATCATTTCAGTACACCAAACATGCATGTCATGCACAAAGCATGAGAAAAAATTTGTGCAATAATTCCTTTACAGCTAACAAGGGGACCAAGTAGGTGCAACAGTATATAGAAGCTTCCTGTGTGTTAGGTGCATGGGCTGCATCAACAATATAATTGGCCCTTGTCCCTGTGTGCTTGGGGTGACAAGCTAGAGGCCGGTATGGTTTTGAAAGGCTACAGTCACCATGATGAACAGTTGATAATTCCAGCCAATTATTTGTTGTTTGGATGCAAGTTTGGAGTTTGGTTTCATGTGCACAGTTGCATGTGTGGAAGATAGCTACACAGTACTGTGTTGTGGATGAAGGATGGAGGAGAGCTCACTCATTCCAAGATGGGAGGAATGGTTGATGTGTTTGTTAGTTTACATCTTGAGATGGATTAATTTTTTTCTTCTTTTAACACTCATCCTAGGTCATCTGCAGATGTAAAAATTGCGTGGAAAATAGTTCAATTTTATTGGAATTAATAGTGGAAAATTTTCCCACAATTTCAAATGGGACATTGGATCCTAGTAAACTACCTGGATTTCTTCGGACTGCATCACTACAGATGACTGATGATTGTGTCTTAAGAAAACAAAACCTATTCAGAAGACTTATGATTGCACACCATGTACACATATTTGTCTTTCTGCATTATTCTCTCCCCCTCCCCCTCCTTCCCCCTTGAGGAACAAGACCTCTGGTCTGACCATAGCAATTCCTTGGTGACGCCTTGTTTCTTTTCTCAAGTCCTTCACCGAATTATTTGCTCTACGACTCTAAAAATACGTATTCTCTAAAAAGCGTTCTTCTACTGATTGCTTATGTAACTTGTTCTAATCTATTTATTAATTTTTTAAAAAAATATTTAATTATCCTTATAATAAAGTAAATATCCACGACAATAATCCAAAGAATAATTTATCTCAAACGGGACCAAAGGCCCTGCTCGGAGAATTTTTACTGTTACTAATTTAATTTTTTTTTAATTTACAAAACTAATTTTCGGTTTGAATCATTTGCAAAACTAGTCTCTTGCCGCCCTGGGCCACGGCGGGATTTAAAAACCGCCGTGGCTCAGGGCGGCGAATGGCATCCCCGTCACCAGGGGCTAACGGTGCCGGCCGCCGTTAGCCCCGGGGACGCCACGTGGATTCGCCGCCCTGGGGGACGGCGGCGAATGCCCCCAGGGGGCCGAATGCAAAATTACATTCGCCGCCGTCCCCCAGGGCGGGTTATAGCCATTCGCCGTCCTGGGGGAGGGCGGTTTTTTGCCGGCCCCTATAAAATCCCTTCCTGCAGTCGCCGCGCGTCATTTCTCCCTTCCGCCTCCAACGTTCGTCCAATAGAGCTGAGGGAAAGGAGGAGAAGTACAGCGGCGAAGCCCTCACAGATTTTTTAGCCGAATCCAGGTATTTTTTTGATCTCCCTCTGTTATGTAGTCAATTTTTTAGACAAATGTTAATTAGTAGTAGACTTGTAGTGTAATATCCGATATAGTATGAAAATATTAGCGGTTTGGCATAACCATCGTTAGTGTTAAATTTATTTGGCCGTACTAGAAGAACATAGCGGAGAAGTAGTAAATTGTAGATATTTTAAAAATAAATATGCTCCGCCATGGCCATCGTTGGTATACGTCATTTTGACACGTTAGATAAACCTAGCGTATAACTTTATTAGCGCCGCTGGGTCAGTTTGTAAAATATAGAAACGGTAATGGTTTGACTCATACGTATAGCCTTTTTATGGAACGAATATTGATTAGTACAGATTAATAAAATCTTTTTGTGAACAGAAATGGCAAATAGAGTTGTATTCGCGATATATCACGGTGAAGGAAATGTCAGACAAGGACAATATGGGGTAGATTTATCGGAGTTCAACGTAGCACAAAAGGAAATTATAGCTCCAGCTGAGAGAAGTTTTCCTGGAGTTTACAATTGGTTAATGAGGGGATTCGGAGTAGATCCTCAAGTAAATGCAATTACGGTGTACGCACTGGTTAGCTGGCTGTGGAAGGTTTTTGGTGGGAATGATGCCAATAGATTCAACGGCCAGCTGGGTATTTTTTGTGGAGAGTGCACTGCAGCGAGGATGGGCACCGAGCATCCTAGTGGTAGTGCATGACGTGGTCAGCATTGATCAGGCTGGTCCGAGTACAGCGGAAGGGCCCGATGAAACAGGGGAGCAAAATGAGGCAGAAGACGAGGGTGCCGGAGAGGAAGGAGGCCAAGAAGACATGGGACCGGGGGGGTTTGCAGATGAAGGGGAGAGACACCCAGGTCTAGTACAGGAGATGGAATTGAAGACTCAGAACCTGAGCATATGGAGGATGATGATTCTTCGGAGGACGATGTACACCCGGCAGAATGGGACAACGAGGACTTCTCCGGATTCGTTGTCTCAGAGGGGCACACTGTGGCATGGGAGTATCGGCAGAATGGAGTGGTGCAAGGCACTAGATACGCCGAAAAAGCACAGTTGACAGAGGCTGTGAAGATGTGGGCCGTGTCACTTGGGAGGGAGTTCTGGGTATCAAAGTCCACAAGATTAGTGTACGAAGTGAAATGTGCAAGTTCAAGCGATGGATGTCCATGGAGGATGTACGCATCCAGGAAGAAATATGACGACTGTTGGTCCGTGTCAATCGTGACGGAGCACAACTGCCATCTTCCGGGTGTTCAGAAGTACCACAAGAACATATCATCTGCATTCATCGCTTCAGAGCTGTATTATGCTGTTGTGGAGAACCTCCGGTTCGAGCCCAAGTCAATTATCAGCCGCATCGAGGAGAAGTACAAGTACACCATTACATATGCCAAGGCATGGAGGGCCAAACAGAAGATAATTGAAATGAGATTCGGTAGTTTTGAAGCTTCGTACAATAATTTGCCTCGTCTACTGCAAACCATCTGTGCGAGAAATCCTGGCAGCTACTCCGAAATCAAAAGTTTCCCATCGTTATCAAGTCATGGGCAGAGTGTCCTTCAGCGGGCCTTCCTCTCTCTGCAGGCGTGCATGTTTGCATTTGTTCATTGCAGGCCCATTCTCTGCATCGACGGCACATTCCTAACTGGAAAATACAGAGGGCAAATGTTGACGGCAATCGGAGTAGACGGGAACAACCAAGTGTTGCCAGTGGCCTTTGCCTTCGTCGAGGGCGAGAACACAGAGAGTTGGTACTGGTTTCTGAAGCTGGTTAAGGAAAAGGTGGTGGGGATGAGGCCAGATGTATGTCTCATACATGACCGTCATCCAGGGATGCTGCGTGCAATTCAGGAGCTGCGAAACGGCTGCGCAGACAAGGGATACCCTCCGGTGTGGGAAGATATGAAGAGCAGATGGTGCATGCGTCACATGGGCGCAAACTTTTATAAGCAGTTCAGAAACAAGGAGCTGATGGCCATGTTCAAACGTTTGTGCGCCCAGAATCAACAGAAGAAGTTCAATGAGCTGTGGAGGAGACTTGATGAGCTGACAGCCAAATATAGACGCGAGAGTTCTGTAAGACCCCCAGCTAGAGGTGTTGACGGCCCTGAAGCTCTAGATGCACTTCCCACCGATGACGGTACATTCAGAAGGAGGCCCGGTTCCTCGGTTAGCAGATTTTCGCAGTGGATCGAGCACGAGCCGAAGGAGAAATGGGCATTGCTGTACGATGAAGGTGGAGCAAGGTACGGCATAATGACCATGAACCTTGCAGAGGTGTACAACTGGGTCATGCGTGGTGTTCGGCAACTCCCCCTTGTTGCCATCGTGGAGTTCATCCTACATAAAACACAGACGTACTTCCACGACAGGTGCAGACAGAATGGCCCATCTATGGCCGATGGAAACCTTTGGTTCGGCACCAAAATGACACAGTACCTTGAGGACAAATGCAAGAAGGCAAGAGAGCACCGAGTCCGAGTGCAGGGCACACGAGAGCGTAGATTTGAGATATTGTGTGCCGACAGGTCCAGGCGTGGCATATTCGCAAGGAAGCCTATACAAGAGTGTGTCCTAAAGGAAGATGGGACATGCACGTGCTCCTGCCGGAAACCAAGCTTGTACCACAAGCCCTGTTCTCATGTCATTGCCGCTTGCGGGGAGTGCGGTATTGATGAACGCCAATATGTGTCTCCGTACTTCAAAAAGGAAGCAATCATGCATACATGGAGTACCGAGATCTTTGGTTTCGGCATCGTCGGCACTTTCACTGAAGACACAAGTCCAGTTTATTACATCCCTGACCCGACGAAGGCAAGGAACAAGGCAGGCCGACGTCGGACACGGAGGATACGCAATGATATGGACAAATCCGAGGCCGGCGTTAGCGCTCAACGTTGCAATAGGTGTGGAGAGGAGGGACATACCTACAAGAAGTGCACGAAAGACGCCGAGGCCCCAAGTGCAGCGGAAGTTCCTATGGAAGGATCAGGCACCGACGGAAGGCGGCCAACTGGGGAAGGCACCACTGATAGGCAGCGTCGTCGCAGGCGTCCTCGTGCACCTTCGGGTTCTGTTGTCTAGTATAGCCACTCGTTGATGATGTAATCTCCCTGTAATGTGTTAATTTTCTGTTAATTTTCTGACTATAATGCACTATGTTTAAATGAGCTAATCCGTTCCGCTTCTTTTTCCTTGCAGGTATGGACTACCAGACGCCTGAGCTGCTAGATCACGCCACCGATCAGTCCCACCGGTCGTTTCTCTCGGCGGTGCAGAACCTCGAGCTCGGTACCTTACGTCCTCGACCTTCCAGGCGACTACTTCCCGTGGACGACAGGTTCACGACTAGGTACGTACGAACGTTGTACTATGAATCTATATATGTCAACTTACTAACTTGCTTTGTTTTGATTGTCAGGTTGCGGGAGGCAGGCCTTCTGCCGCTGTGTAGGCTGGTAGCAGCCGCGGTGGAGCCGAATGACCCGACGAAGAAGTGGGGTGTCGACCGGTCGCTCCTCACAGCTCTTGTGGACCGGTGGAGACCGGAGACGCACACCTTCCACCTCCCGTGCGGTGAGATGGCCCCCACGCTGCAGACGTCAGCTTCCTCCTTGGGCTGCCTCTAGCAGGCGATGCGGTGGGGCCAGTTGACGGGCTCCAGGCGTGGCGAGAGGAGATCCTACAGCGGTTCGCCCCGGTTCACCGTGCTCCGGGGCTTCCCCTCGTCGGTGACATCTCCCCGTACACGCATGCGGGCCCCCCTCAGGCTTGGGTATTGAGCTACACGGTAAGAATGCTTTCTTGTTGTTTTATGTTCGTCCTTCAGTCCGTACTAGAATTACAGTGTCAACTTCGTTATATGTTACCGCAGTCTGATCAGCTAGCACCGGAGGCCGACGCGTACTCACTGCAGAGGAGCCTGGAGGCGTACCTGTTGTGGGTGTTCGAGTGGGTGATGTTCACCAACTCGCACGGCCACGCAGTCGACAAGGGCTTGATTCCTTACGCGAGGGAGATAGCCGACGCCGAGGACGGTGCTGTTCCCCAATACAGTTGGGGATCGGCAGTCCTTGCCGCCACGTACAGGGGTCTGTGCGACGGCTGTAGGAAGACCGAGCCAGAAGCGGTCTTCACGGGTTGTCCACTCCTCCTACAGCTCTGGGCGGCAGAGCGGTTCGCGATCGGCCGCCCCGTTGTGGACCATAGTCCGTACGAGGCGAGCCTGTACGTGGGTGTCCTACCGGAGGACTATCCGACGATGGGGACGGTGTGGTGTCGTCATGAGGTATGTTCGGTGTTAGAACCATCTCGGTTTTTTATGTTACTTGGACTAACGAGAACTCTTTTCCTGTTTGTAGCGTCGGTACGCTCACGTGCAGACACAGAAGTCGTACCCAGACTTCGTCATGGAGTTCGACAGGATCACGGACAACGACGTTGTCTGGGAGCCGTACAGCGCCGAGGCGAGGGACGCGCGTGCGCCACACGGGCTGTCGTCCCTCTGCACCAGGGACCAGGCGTACTGGCTGACGATGACGCCGATGCTGTTCGACATTTCTGTCGAGCCGCACTACCCGCAGAGTGTGATGCGGCAGTTCGGTATGCGACAGACCTTCGGCCATCAACAACGCAGGGGCGTACCGCAACACGTTCACAGGTATATGTGGAAATGAATATTCCGTATTGTTATGCATTGTGTCACCGGTTGTGCTCTGCAAGTTAAGTCGGCGTGGCCAGGCCGCCGGTAGGCTGTGGAGACCCACCGTCGTCGACTACATCAACGACTGGCTCATAGCCACGGAGGACGTCATCACGGAGCTGCACCCCTACACAGCCGCCAGGTATGAGCAGTACCTTTCCTGGTACCAGGCCCGTACCAGACTACGGGTGACGTACACTCCCGAGGCTCCACAGGCGCACGTCGCGGGGGTGCGAGACGCATACCCGACGCACCGCGACCAGGACTACTTCCGCGCGGTGAGTCAATGGTTTTCATACTATTTTCAATGGTAGGTGCCACGCGCAACTAACCACGCATGTCCTGCTGAACAGGCGGACGATGCTAGGCAGGTCCACACGGAGCTGGACCTACTGCGGCAGCGCCTACAGGCTGGCATCCCTCTCACGCAGCAGGAGCAGACGATCACGTTCGACCGGATGTGCAACACGATGCGCTCGGTCGTCCGTGCTCTGAGTTGTCGCCGTCCCGATGCAGTCCCACCGATGCACATACGTATGCGAGGTCCCCATGGTGAAGGGACATTGGCAGGAGCGGCGGGTTCTGCAGGGGCCAGTACGTCGTGGGGAGCAAGTCCTTCTGGTACCGCCGGAGGATCGAGGTCGGCAGCCTCCACGATCGGGCGAGAATTGTCAGGTATGTCAGGATTGAACCTATTCTACATAACTAACTGCACTTTTTATGCGGCTAACGCGAGATTTTCTTTACCAGACCCACGCAGCGGATCTCACCTCCACCTGGGGGACACTGGGCGGGGATCTGCCCCGAGCACCTCTGCTTGGATCTCTACCGAGGACGACCTCCTTCCGGAGCAGGACGTGATCGGGTCGTCACAGCTCGGAGGTGCACCGCACACACAGCCGCACGACGCCGGTGCTTCCCCTGCTGCTCAGGCGGTCCGAGCTACCCGTGGGGTACCGGCGGACCGCCTGACGTACTCGCGCGGGCACGTGCGAGCGCAGCCTAAGAGGACGAGGAGGCGTATGACCTAGGGGCTATTGTTGTATTTATTTATTTATAGCTCTCGCATTACTTGTTTAAATTTGTCATGTCCATATTCACCTCCTGTAGACTCGATCCCATCCTTCAGATACATTATACTGCTAACAATGTAGTCTTGCTTGTTGTATTTCGTACTATGGGTGTCGCATTCATCATGCCGCAATGCGAATGGCTCGCATCTACCTATTATCATGTCATTAAAACGGACCGGCCTATTACCATGTCATTAATTAAGTTTTACCAAAAATAAACTTGAAAAAATGATCAGCACGATTTTACAAACCAACGCCCACCATCGTCGGATTATAAAAAAAAACTGTCAAAAACATACCCTAAACCACGATTAAAACTAAATTTTGTTAAGCGTGTAGGCGAAAGACGGGGAGGAGTGGATTGCGAGTGCCAATCCAGACATACGAGGAGTGGAATGCGAGTGGCGATCCGGGAATACCCTCAGTTTGACAAGTTCTTTTCACGACGTGAACAATATATGATATTTGGTTTTTTTTAAACATCGACTCAATAAATGCAATGGCACAATAAATAGAATTTAAGAATTTAATTTTGTCAAATAAATTTTCAAAAATTTTGGGGTGAAAAATTAGCAACAAAATTTTCAAATTTGGTAATTTGCAAATGGCTCCAGGGGGCCGAGGCCTGGGCTGGGCAATGGTCCGATCGGGAGGGAACGGTTCGATCGGACGGTCCGATCCCTGTGCGAACGGACCGTCCGATTGCTGGGCGAACGGTCCAGTGGATTTGCCGCCCTGGGGGACGGCGGCGAATGCCAGGGGGCCGAATGCAATTTTGCAATTTTGCATTCGGCCCCCTGGGGGCATTCGCCGCCGTCCCCCAGGGCGGCGAATCCACGTGGCGTCCCCGGGGCTAACGGCGGCCGGCGCCGTTAGCCCCGGGTGACGGGGATGCCATTCGCCGCCCTGGGCCACGGCGGTTTTTAAATCCCGCCGTGGCCCAGGGCGGCAAGAGACTAGTTTTGCAAATGATTCAAACTGAAAATTAGTTTTGTAAATTAAAAAAAATTAAATTAGTAACAGTAAAAATTCTAGCGGCGGGGCTCGGCGGTGTGCTTCTCACGGCTTGGCTCGGTAGGCGGCTTGGTAGGTTGGCTCGGCAGCTGGGCCGGCCTACTGCAGCTGGCCCGCGGTCGAGGGAAGGGGTGTTTGTCCTGGTAGGCCTAGCTGCTAGCTGGGTCAGCTCCTGGGCCGGTTTGCTAGCTGGCCTGGTGGGTTGGCCTGCCCAGTTGGGCCTGCCAAGGCCTAGGGAAAGATTTGGGCTCCAAACTAGGGCCAAAATTTGAATTTGCAAATAAATTTTTTTCTTATAAATTAAAACAAGGAATTTTATAATGTTGGTAGGGAGGTTTTTCAAATATAGGTGCAAACTATTTTTTTTGTTAGTTTAAATAAGGAATTTTTCCTTGGCACTGGTACGATAACACACAAATTCAACAAAGCCAGCATGATGCAATTTTCAAAATTTAGGTTTTTGACTGGTGCGATTTTTGTTATTTGAAATTTTTTCTTTTATTTGAGTTCCAAAACTCAAGATGTTACACAAAGCTTCCTTGCAAGATCAATGACCCGCATCCTACAACTTGAAAGAAGTATTTGTATCACACCCGAGCAATGGACCGGGGAAGGAGTTTCATTCATTTACGGAGTTTGGAAGCGAGGACGATCTAGGTGATCATGTTATATCTATATATCCTACATAGTTGTCACCAAAAGAAACACATGCAAGAAGCCATGTCATCAGCAATCCTAAGCCATTTAATCATGTGACAATAAACATATCAACCGTTAGATCAAGGAGTTACTTATATACATTCATTAGCCATCTTTTCCCCTTCTCTCTATCTTTAATTAGATACACATCATCAATAATCATAAACCATTTGATCAAGTTAGTACAAAATTATCAATCGTTGAGTCAGTGAGTTACTTATCTGCATTCATTAGTTGTCTCTTTCTCTTCTCAATTTCTCTCTATCTATAATTTATGATAACTGTATAGTTGTGTCCAGTAACATATTCTCATAAGATGAGCACACAATCTAATTACAGCATCAAGGTTAAATAAACATGTAATATTTAGATTTCATAATATACATATTTATTTCTATGAAATTTTCTATAAAATGGTTCTTTCAAAAAAACCGTGAAGCAACATTATCAATTTTATACGTCTATTATCACCTGCTAATTGTAAACTTCAATTATTATTATAATAAACATAATAAATCCTGCAGTAATGTGCGGGTATTTTCTAGTTGTTCACACAAGCTTTCAATTAGCAGTTGCTGTTTGACAAAAAAATCATAGCAAGTTTATTGATTTAAACAGTAAACTGATGGGCTCGAGAGCAGATGCAGCTCCAATTGTGGATCAAAGTGTCATCAACTTGAACAAATTACCGAGTGACCAACTGATGTCAATGCCTGCAGTGAGGATGAACGGAAACGTTGAAACTGGTTTGCAGGAGTTGAGTGTTCTAACTTTGATTTTTATTTTCCCTTTCAGGCGTAGCACCATGACTCCACAAGCATACTAGTTATCTGGGGTTACTAACTGTAACCCGTCAGATTGCTGCAAATTATTACGGGCGGTGGATGAACATTACGGCAACCTCTGCCTTTTCTTTTTCTAGATTTTTCTAGATAATAAAATTCATTCTAGTATTTGCTTCAAAGAAGTTACAGCTAATTATTAAGAGTGGTTGTAGGACGAATGATACCTCCTTAAAAGATAGAGATAACTTCTATCTATGTTTTGTGAGAATATACATAACCGTTCCCAATGGCTTATAAGTTGTATGTAGTCTTGGTCTTACTCAAACCAAAAAACAGAATCTCCGAAATTAGTGACTGATTATTGTGTTGATCGAATTCCGCTCACATCATCGCTGGCAACTGACATTGAATCAAAATGGAAGATAACGTCGGAGAGTAACTAAGATGTAAATCAGTCATTCGTTCAAATCTTGCCGCCACCATTGCCATCAAAACTGATCCGACTAAGACACGGCCACCAAAAACGTCGCACCAACAAGGAAACTCCAATATTACGCCTCAAAAAAGGCCATGATATTTGGGATCCATTTCTCGTGGTCCGTCGTGCCGCTACAATGATGGCGTGACCGGTCAACCCTGCTGCCACCCTCCTTACTTGCCGTGCGGCTTGCCGGCGACTTGCTCCAGCCACGGATGGGCAAGATTGAGGAGGGGGCGGCGGCTAGGACTTCTTCGCCTCTTGATCATCTACAGAAGAAGTGGGTGGCAGTTTCCAACCCCCTCTGTCCAAGGCAGAGGATACGCGCCCACATGGAGCCCGTTTCTACTAATTTTGTATCTCTAATAGATAAAGTAACAAGTTCAACAAAGCTTGAATCAGGACTCAGGAACACAAAATTCCAACTAGCTTGCACATATAACTAATGTTGTGCTATTGGATCAAGTAATTTTTAAAAATGAATTAAATATGGGATATCAAAGAGGATTAAGAAAGAAGCAACTGCCTGGAATTTAATTTTGGGAGGCGGTGAGTACCTTAGGTTCGAACCTAAGACCGGTGGCTTGCTTCTGGACGCAAGCATGCACCGTTCTCACGGATTGAGTAATTAAAGTTTTTGCACTTCACAAATTAAGGGCAATCCCAACACTTCACTTAGAATATAAAGAAATTCTAATAAATGCCATTGACAAGCATCTAAATCTACGTTTTGCTATCAATGAGTCATCCTACAAGCGATTTTATCTTAGAAATACCTCCATCGTTAGAATCACTTGTACTCCGTTAGCATATGTTTAAAGACCCTTTATGTTTACACAATCTTCAATTCTCTATTTAATTATCCATTCCTCTGGCCTTATTAGTCCCAAAAAAGAAAAGAAAAAAAGAAAAAAAAGAGGAAAGGGTCTCATGGCCTTGTCTCTGTCACCGTTTGTTCCCCTCCCTCCGTACTGTTTGCTGCCATTTTGGGAGCTCCTGGCCACTCGATCTAGTGGCCATGAGCTCAAGGCCACTGGGTCCCGTGCGTTGGACGCTTGTGAAAGTAGGGAGGCAACCGTCGGCAAGGAAGATGGTGCCGGGGACGGCAAGGAAAGGAGGAGGAAGGCATTGGCGGTGGCGACAGCGACGATGGTGCCCTTTGAGCTTCCAAATCTTACATCCTTGTTGAGTTCTCCTCCCTCCTGGCATATGCTGTTGCCCATGCCAAGGCCGTTGTCAATGTCGCACTCCCCCAGCGGCAAGCCCTTCTCCTTCTAGTCGCTTAACGCCCACATCTGGCGTGTTATCTCCCACGCCCTCAACCCCCTTAGACATCACCATCTTTGATGTCTCTATGGACTATCGCGCCTGCCTTGACCTGCCCGTCCTAGCCGCCTACTTTGGCAACCTTATTCAGCCGTCTTCACCAGTGTTCCTGCAGGGATGCTCCTTGGCAACCCACCGGAGCTTTTTGCAGGCTGTTGTAGAAGGCCACCAACGAGCACGACACGTGGAGCTCTAGGGTTCTCCATTTTTGTTCTTGGTATGGACAAAAAAGGGGATTTTGGGTTTATTATGATAGTGAGGGCACTTTGGGTATTTAAAGAAAATTAGATCGAGCTAATGGAATAAAATCAATGGGACCCTGATGGTGGTGGCATTTCTTAGACAATTTGGTTAGGACGACATTTCTTTGAAACTGGCATTCGTTGATGGTAAAACGTGAAATCGGATGCTTGTCGATTGCATTTCTTAAAATTTGTCTAGAATATATGTTTTCATAGAATTAGATGAGCTGCCATATATAATTTGTGATGATGTGGCGAGAGATTTAATGAAGAAAGAAAAAAGAACTATATCTTGTATAAGACTTGTTTCTATACAACAGGGGTGTTTGAATGGTGGCCACACTTTACTATAACTTTGATAAGCAACTTTGACTAACTTAGTCTAATGTTTGTTTTGTTGTCATATATTTATCATATCACACTTTTTGATTTTGTGTCCCCACTTGTCATAGGCTTATATCTTTGCTAAAACTTGTCTAACTTGTGGCTAAGGATTTCTTAGCCACATAAATTGTGGTATGCCACACTTTAGCTATAAAAGTTTGGCAAATTGAAGCAAGCAACCAAATAACCCCGACATCTTAGGGAGTAGTGTTGTTAAATTAGTGTATTGAATTAGTGGTGTGGCGTATTGAGAGAGCTAGGTCTTAGAGGACAAATTTTTATGTGATGTGGAGGAAATACATTGGGACTGCCCGGAATGCGTGAATGTATAGGTGGCCAAACGGGCGGACCGGGCCGGCACGGCCCGCTACGGCACGGCCCGTGTAGGCACGGTTCCTGTAGCGGGCCGTGCCGTGCCGGCCCGCGTGCCTCCCCCCGGCCCAGGCACGGCACGCCGAGGTCGTGGGCCGTGCCGTGCCGGCACGGCCCGTCGGTGGCCCACCGTGCTCGGGCCGGCCCGGTCCGCCTGCCGCCTGTCGCCGCCCGTCTGGCGTCCCCGGCCTCCGCCGCCTGCCGCCACCCTCCGCCGCCGCCTCCCCACCTGCGCGCCGCCCCCTCCACCGCCTGCCGCCGCCTCGGCCTCCTCCTGGCCTCCTCGGCTCCTCCCGCCGCCTCGTCCCACCGCCTCGGCCTCCTCCGCCTCCTCCGCCGCCGCCTCCCGCGCGCGCCTCCCCGGCCTCCGCCGCCCTCCGCCGCCACCTCCCCGCCTGCGCGCCGCCCACTCAGCCGCCTGCCGCCGTGCCCGTGCCCGTGCCCGTGCCCCATGCCCGTGCCCCGTGCCCCCGTGCCCCATGCCCGTGCCCCCGTGCCAGCCCGCTACAGTCCACGGGCCGTGCCGTGCCGGCCCGCCGTGCCACACCGCCGGCCTAGGCACGGCACGGCTACTCGGGCCGTGCCGGCACGGCCCACGGCCAACCGTGCCGGGCCGGCCCGGGCACGGTTACTGTAACACCGTGCCCGGGCCGGCCCGACAGGACACGGCCCATTTGGACATCTCTACGTGAATGTATCGCCGTTGTGTTTAGGATTGAGTAGAGTAAAATCGTTATTTCTAGCTCGATAATGGATATTACTTCGTACTATATTTCCCTATTAGAATGACACACTATATGTTGCGACCAGCTAAAACCAAACCACTTAATAATTTAATATACGTCTTAGTGGAATGATAGATAACATTACCGTTGTGCTGGCAATCAGTGGTAAATTGGTAATTGCAAATGTTACTAGAGACTACTCCCTACGTTAGAAATTCCCTCCCTTCTTTCTATATCATGTCCATTTCCACGTTCACGTTGCTCATGGCTGTTAGAAAATCATTAACTTGTGAAATTTCTCTCCTAAAAATATCTTAAATTGTATTTTACCCTGTTTTCCAACCATAACATTCTGTGCGAGTACTAACATTGAAACTACCAACGTGGTTAATTAGCACTAATCACTAATCACACACTGTCCAAGCATCCGCCGCGTGGAAACCACCTGCATGTCCAGCTGTCGTCCGTACACTTCTCCTTCCTTTCCTCATCTCCCCTCTTCTCTTCTCGACATTTGGGTAGAAGGGTTTTGTTAGGGCTTAGCTTCGGCGCCACCGCAACGCAATCGATCCTGTTTCAGTCTTGCTGCCGGCCTCCCTCCAGGTAATCATGCCCACCGCCGTCGTGGCCCCTGCCACGATGAAGCAAAAGAGATCCTCGTTCGTGTCTCCTCACGCTGCCACCGCCACCTCCCTATCCTCCGCTGTGGGGATGATGCAGGAGAGGTCATCCTCCTGTTTTCATGCAAAAACACGATAACTATCCTACTTTGGTAACGACAGTGAATGCTTTTCAAGCAAAGCAACAAAGGATTCCTCTTTCGTGGAGGAAGCCAACCATTTTTCAGCGCAAAATAGCATTGATGAAAATTAATAATAGAAAAGTAGATGAATAGGAAAAAAACTAGTATAAATTAATAATTGTTCGGGCAAAAATAATTAACCCAATACCCTAGTATATATAGGAGTGCCTATGCATACGTACATACATGGCAACTCTAACAAATTAGCTAACCGAATATGACTCTTTTCTAACAGATCAACTGTCAAAAATTTATCACTTCTTTCCTTTGCCACAACATAGACTGACTGCTTTTACCGTACATAGTTTTGTGCCAGACACCACTAGGCCGACTCCCGCATGCCTCGGTCACCAAGCGTATGGCTTCTACATTGTGAATCAGATTCCACTCGCGAGAAACCAAGCAAGCCTAACGCATCTGCTTCACATGCACGAGCTTCCACCGATGCCATTCATCTACGTTGCTACATGCAAAACTGCCAGCATAAAAGTCTACTCCATTGAAGTTCAGATGACCCATGTACGGAGTACATATTAGGTCAAACACCATATCTTTCAACTTATCCATATTGCATATCCTCAGCTCTCTGCTTAGCTCACTGCACTCATCCGCCTACATACATACGATCAGTGTTGCACTAAAGGCTTCCTTGATTACAACAAAGCTCAACTGACCTGCACATGACAAATTAAATGTTGTAGTCCTAGTAATCTGTGTACACAAAATTGACCATCTTTCAAGCAAACCACTCAATAAATATGACAACTATTCCAATCAATTCGGCCTGCTCAAATGAAACTAACCATAAGCCAAATTATGCCACTATGCGTCCGCCCGCGTCGATGTCCGTGCGTCTCCCGCCACCACGACGAAGCAGAAGAGGTCGTCCTCCATGGTCTTGCTCGTCGCCGCGTCGGTGAAGAAGAGGAAGAAGTGTTCGTCCGCGTCTCCCTGCGCCGGCGCACGGCCCTCCTCCAAGCCACACTCATCTCCAACCAAACGCGCGCCGCCTCGACACCCTTGTGCCCGTGCGTGGACCGAGCAACCTCATGCGCTCGCCTACGCTTCCGCTCTCCTTGGCACACTACTGCAAAAGGGCAATTCCTGACGGTCAAAATTACTTTTTGCAAACGGCTAGCCAAGCCGCCTGCGATCAAAGGTCATAGAAAATCGTTAATTTTTACATACGGACCTTCGTCCGTCTGTCTGTGAAATCGATTTTTACAGACAGCGCCCTTAAGTCACATGCATGCAAAAAGGTTTTTTTGCAAAAAAGAAAAAGAAACATCGATTTTCGGCGTTCGCCTGCTGCTGTGGACGAGCTCCGCCGCCGCCGCCGCTGCCGCGCGCCCCCGCCGTGACCGAGCTCCGCCACAGCCCGAGCCCGCCCGCCGCTGGATCCGTCGTCTGCGCCCCGCCGAAGCCCGCCAGCGCGCCCCCCGCCGCCGGATCCGCCATTGCCGCGTGCCCCCTGCCGTAGCGTGCCCTCCGCCGTTGCCGCGTGCATCCGCTGCCGCCCGCTCTTACCGCCGGATCCGTCGCCCGCGTCCCGCCGTTGCCACGCCCCCACCACCCACACGCCCACCCCCCCACCCCCCGAAGCCCGACCGTGCGCCCCGTCGCCGCCCGCGCACCCCCCACCGCCGGATTCGCCGCCTGCGTCACGCCGTTGCCGCGCGCCCCCCGCCGCTGGATCCGCCGCCCACGTCCCGCCGTTGTCGCCGTTGAGGGAGAGGGAGAGGCCGGAGAGAGGAGAGCGAGGTGGTGGCGAGGTGATGAGACCGCTTTGTTGCTCAGTTTTTCCAGGCGGTGATCTCCAGAGGCCGTCGGCCACTGAAGAGTTCTGGCTGTAAAAATATGACAGGCGGATTTTTTTTAGAGACTGTATATAAAAATAGATTTTCACAGACGAGTTTAGATCACATGATTATTGTATGTAAAATTTTTTATAGTTCGTCTGTAAGAAATAAACTCCTTCCATCTGAGAAATAGTTTTAGTAGTAGTGGCAGGATCCACGCTGGCGGAAGGCCCCACTGGGTCCCTTCTGTCCTCGGTGGCCTTCGTCTCCGCCGTGGCCATGGTCGTGGTCGTCGAGCTGACGGATTCCGGCTAGAACTCATCCGCCGGAGAGGCCGAGAAGCTGGTGCTCCAGGTGGCCGCGGCGGCGATGCACCAGCGCCACATGGCCATGAGGGTGGCGCGGATGCTCCGGGACGCGTCCGGGAGGATGAGCCTCACCAGGGCCCTCAGGTACCACACTATGTAGTTCTTTGATTACCAATGTTGTTACTGATAATGTAGGGCTGTATCAGTTTATGGTTAAAATGTAGCACTAAATTAATGGTTGCATCTCGAAATTATATATGACATGGTATCGGAAGGCTTGTTCTTGAATGGTTGGAGGCAGTAGATATGTCTAAATATAAATATACATGGTTGGGTATTGACCCAAAGTCAGATGAGTTGGTGTCTAAATTTGAGTGCCTCCTCACACTTTACTACCAGAATAGGTCGCCCACAATTGTGGTTGAGATTGTTCTCTTTTAAATAATATTGATGATACTGAAAACTGGTCGAACAATTTAAACTGAAAGTGTTCGCTATCTTGCAAAGAAGACATAATGTTCGCTTTCAGATGATTATAAACTTGATGCATGGGCATCGTACTTCATGATGGGTAATGAAGTACTTCATGATAATAGTACATGGTGATAAACCGGGCGGGAGCTCCAAAGTTACTGTTCATATTGGGATGTTGGACGCCGGCGAGGAGTCGTTCCACATGAATATACGGTGAATCCTTTCGCTTGCATAACATAATAATGTTGATTTGTTTTTTGATTTTCGGAAAATGTGTTGATATTCCATACTAAACAACTAGCAGGAGAAAATGATGAGAGACCTTTACAGTACAATGTGAGCAATCATGAGACTTATATCGTGATTTACAACTCGCCATGTCAACGCTAACTATTGGAATAGTGAGATCTCAAATAAAACTAAATAAATATTGTAACCACTGTTGACGCTGAAAACCGCCGGGGGCCGTTCGGCGCCGAGCGACATGCGAAGGCCTGGGAGAGATTTGCTTCACTCCAGTGCAGGTCCTAAAATCTTGAGATTCGTAGGCGTGCCAGTCAATTTGACCCTGCAATTGACAAGGAAGAAAATATTAGATTCATGAGCCAATCGGCTGGAAGCCGATATGGACTCGTCTCATTGGCCAATGGCCGATTTGAACTGTAGCACATATATATCGACTGGAAGCCGATGATGGCATGATCAATAGCATAATAATGAACAAATATTAAACTAGCCGATCATCGAAGGAATGCTCAAAAATCAGCTATAAACTAGTGAAATAAGTAAGCATGATACGTAAATAAATAGATTAAAGAAACTTCAGCCGATCGTGGTTAAAATTACTAGTGTCGCCACGAAAATATTGCCCACGTCAGTGCCCGGGCCCTTGCTTGTGCCCGCGCCCGGATCTTCGTTCGCTGTCCGTGCCCGTGCCCGAGTTCTCACCTATGCTCGTGCCCGGGTCCTTACCTGAGGTCGTGCCCGTGTCCGGGTCCTCGCTTATACCTGTGCCCGGGTCCTTGCACACTGATCGTGCCCGGGAACTTAACTCGTGCCCGGGAACCTGCCTGTGCTCGCGCTTGGATCGGCAGAGTAAACTGATCGGCTATCCTTTAGCCGATCATGATGGTAATGCAGGCAAGAATGTATAACAAAGCAAGCAGTATAATCGGCTGTATTTAAAAGATAACTTATCGGCTAAGCACTCCGATAAAAACATCGTATAAAACCCATCGGCTTATTAAGAATAAAGTTATTATCGTCAGTCTAGTAGATCGGACCCAACCGTTGCAGCACAGACTGATGATGATAACAAAACCTCGATAGGCCGATAGATCTGATGCGATCGTGATGTAAAATATGATAACTTATCGGCTATACATCTCGATAAGACGCTTGCGCACAAAATATCAACCTAGCAGGAACGATTTATCACTAGCAGTTTAGTAGGTCGGACCCAACCGATGCAGCACAAACTGTGGATAAACCGCTCCCAGTAAAGCCGATACGATCTACGCACGCGTGATGTGATATACCTAATCAACCTATGAGATCAAACTGAACTGATACAGCCATAGACAAAATAGATATATCGTGGTAAGCCGACTACCATAAACCGACTAGAATATCGGACCTAACCGAGGAAGTCCTAGCCGATAGGTAGCCGGGGTGACGAGACTTACCCTCTCGCAGGAGGTCGAACTTAACCGATGCAGCCCGGCTCAAGAAGCAAGAACCCGTCGAAAGGGTGGCGATGCGCCAAATTTTGTATTGATCGAGAGATGATTTTTACACAGCACCCGGGCACACGTATTTATACCCCGAGTTGACATGAGTCCTTATTGGACACGGTACATGATTTCCTAATTATAATAGAAAACACTAATAGACCCGACCGGACACGAGGTCAGGTTTCCTAAAGATAAGCACTTACCTAATTAATAGATACAGTAATTAACAGCCATACTACAGTCTTCACGGCTCCTTCCCAGATTCGGTCCCTTCTGGATCAATCTCCGTTAGTTGACTGCAATGTTCTCCTTGACCGAATCTGATACAGGGCCTTACCAAATTTTGGCGTTAACACCACCACACCTCAAAACAGACTTGACGTTGCAAATGACAAATACGATAACTCAAAGTGTTGGACTCGAAACAAATAAGATACTCGATAAAATAGTCTTGCCAGTCATTTCCGAGGTATGCCTGTCAACCACTCGATGATGGTGACCAAGCGACTACATATCACATAAGCCTCGAAACCAAACGGCTATTAAGCAAATATCTCAATTGGTCCAAGCCCATACTCATGCTTAGCTAGTCCAAGAAAAAGTGACTAGCCTCGTACTTTCATCAAAACATTTGATATCAACAATATGGGAATACGAATAGATAAACTAGATTACAACTAATTTATTACATAAGCCCATAGGCCAGATAGGGCTCAGCGGATTGCGTGTCTACCCAACCACACAGGCAAACCGACTAGGGGTTGGCCACTAGTTAGAACCATTCTGAAAATAGCGAGTCCTGCGGAGCACTCAACCTAAGCAGCACCTTACCTGCAACAAGTCTAAAATAACAACACAAAAATATAGCAAGAGTCAAACCTAACATACTACATGCAAGCTTATATCAAAGGAGGCTATTTGTGATCTCATTTTCAACATAAAGCAGGTTTTAGTTCACAAGGTTTTGCAACGGTACTTTGTAAAGCATTTAAAAATATGTACATAATGTAAATCATAGTAATCATCAACAAATCATAATATCTCTCTTACTCCATCATAACCATTATTATAAGCTCGTGTATATCATAAATAAACCATTCCACATCCCATTTTCAAAAAGACACATTTAGAAAGGATTAAACTATACTCATGACCCTTCATCATACCGCTCTTGACCGTGAGCACGGCTAATCGATTAGTTTTAACTCTGCAGAGTTTGTACATCTTTACCCACATGATGTGAATCCTCTAGTTTGTCTTGTGCTCGCGACGCACTACCACACTCTACATGTTGAGTGTGGTCTAGAGGTCACAACGAAGCCGTTACATTGCCTATTGCCTAACCTTGCACCAGCACAATATGTGTAAACCTCACACCGGGGCGCTACCATGGTGCTGTTAGGATGGTGAGCCCTGCCATGCCTAACACCATAGCAGGAAACAACACTGGTATCATGGCAGTCTTTTCCTCTACGTAGCACATACCGTTATGTTGGATATACTCAGACGCCCATACCGTGGGTGAACAACTATTTCCACACGGACACATGGATAGTTCCTATGAACCATCGCTAAGACTAGTTCTCACTACTTCGGCCTATCAGGATGCAAGGCTAGACAAATAAACAACTTAATAGGCTAAGGCGGTCCCATAACCAACACATGTGGTTTGGACTGTATAACATTAGTTAGCGACATAGAGTTCGGTCCTTAACTGATTCAGGCAAACACTCCCCCTATTGGTATGCAACTACCACAATATGCGTACTACTTGCCGCCCGAGTCTAAAGCAAGTTTTCATCATTTTATTTTACAAATAACCAGAGAATACACCTCTATCCAGAAGTATTAAAATACCCATTTTAACAAGTATAAAGTGTCCATAATGTTTAATTGTATATTTCTAAGCATGGCTAAGCATTTGGAGGCATAATAA
This sequence comes from Oryza meyeriana var. granulata, assembly GCA_003991445.1. NCBI lineage: Eukaryota > Viridiplantae > Streptophyta > Magnoliopsida > Poales > Poaceae > Oryza > Oryza meyeriana. The sequence goes on along the minus strand of RYFJ01001448.1, from coordinate 147,416 downwards.
GTATATAGCCATTTGAGCACTTGGAAAGTACTCTAATCTATTCTAAGGTTTCAAATAGTAGGTAATTCAAGTTTTAAGGTGGAACATGCAGCAAATAGGTCATAGCTACCATTTAACCATATTTCAATTATCAGTAGATTTAAATACGCATGCAATTTGCAAACAACACATTTCATTCTCCAAAATATAGGATTCAATTTATTCAAGAAAGAGGGGGGAATACTTGCCTTACTCTTGACCAACCTGTGCATCAACTATAATCACTCATTCACCAATCATGAACTCGATATCTAGACAGTTTAACGTACAAGAAAATAAATACCAATAATGCAAAAAATACAACATGCTCTATTATGTATGCAATTCATACAGTAGGTGGTTAGTGATTTTATATGATCTATGGTGAAGGAATTCCTATTTTATCATTTTGCATTTGGGAGATATGAATTTTAGAAGTTATATACCCGATTACAGCATTTATACGTGTACTTTAATTATATATGCTAGTTGGGAGGTAGTTTTGTCAAATTTAACTTTATAGTGATATTGAGTATGGTCTAAGATAAATTGTGGTGAAAGGATTTCAATTTTATGATTTAGAATGTGCAAATTATAGGTGTTTGAAGTTTAAATACGGTAGAATACGTTATTTATATATCATGTATATTTGGAGGTATTCTCTGTGGTGATTTTGACCAAGTTTTACGTAACAGTGGTAAGAGTACAATTTTATGAGTACAATAAATCTTAGTTCACTTCATTTGAAGTTAGTATGAATTTTCTATAATTTTCAGAAGTTATTGTACATCATATGTACTATAGATGGTATTTATTCTTTATACATATTTCTAGCTGTGTTCTCTGTACTGGTTGCCAAATTTTAATCTACAGAAACAAAGTGTATATTTTTTCTAAGCCTAACAAATCTAGATTCATAATTTTTAGAGTTAATATGAATTTCTTATGAAATTTACAAATTACTAGCATATTACCCGTGCGTTACAACTAGATTTTAATTAAAAAATATCATTAACCAGTTATTACCGTCATCTTTTATATATATTATCTCTTAATTTCTGCATATATTTGTTACTAACATATGGACCCTTTAGCTCCACACTGTCATTTTTTCTTCTCACAAAAAGTGGAGAGTTGGTTGGGGCTAGTTGACATGTCGGTCCTCTGGCCCACACTGTCATTTTTCCTTTCCAAAAAAATAGGGAGTTGGTAGTGAGAGTGGTGACAGATTCACCACTCACTACCATCATTACTCCCTTTTAGTGGAGTATAGAAAAGTCAATTTTGTGTTATATAAAATTTTAGAGGTGTCTTCCGTACAGAGAGTGCCATGTTTTAGTTTATAGAAATAACATTCACAATTTTGTGGTTTTAACTGTAACGCCCTGGTTTCCGGACCGTTAAAAACTATTTTGATAAAAACCCTAATTTCAAAAATTTTTAGCTTTTTGTATGTGCTTAAGGACTAAGTACCGTAGATCTCAGTCTAAGCCTCCCTTGAAACCTTAAAAACCTCGGTCCCAAATTCTCTCCAAACTCCGAGACTCGAATTTTGCAATTCGACTGTCTCTCACTAAACTTCCTCGGAAAATCGGAAATCAAATACCTCCTAAAAAAATTCTCTATACTCGGGTTCGAATTTTGCAATTCTAAGCCCTCCAATAAAAACCTTCGAAAATCGCCTTTGAAACCTTCCATTTAAATCCCTTGATTTTGTTCCTCCCGAAAAACCCTAAATTCCATCGAAGTCCTCCAATTCTAAAAATCCCCTCGAGATCTTCCTTCCTATATTCCTCTCTCAAAAAGTCCCCAAAAATCTTCCCTGAGTCACAATCTCAAATTAAAATTTTAATTCGAGTCTAAACCCTCTTTTGAAACCCTCCCTCAGAATCTCTCTTGAAAATATATATACATATCTATATATATGTATATGTATCAGAGTCCCCCCTTGATTTCCAAAATTCTAATATCCAAAATAGTATCCAAACCACAGAAACCCCTCTCAAAATTCCCCAAAAGTCCCAAGAATTCAAGTCTCAAGATTAGAATCAAATCCAAATTTAAAATCTCCAAATAATCCTTTTTGAAAGCCCTCTCTAGACCTCCCTTTCATATATATATATATATATATATATATATATATATATATATATATATATATATATATATATATATATATATATATATATATATATATCCGAGTCCTTCTTCAAGTTCCTTTGAGTCAATTCCGGAGAAACATCAAAACATCAAATTCCCAATCAAATATCTTTTTCAAAATCCTCCAAAATCAATTCAAACAAATCTCTAGAAAATATTAAAGAGCACTGTTCACCATGGGCCTCCTCCTTCTCCCTCTCGGCCTACTCGGCCTCAGCCCGCTAGCGCACCCCGTGCGCACGTGCTTGTGCTGGCTAGCGGGTCCCCTCCGTCAGCCTCTGGCCGAGTGACCACGCCAACCGACACTCGAGCCCATGCTGTTAGTCGGCTTCGTCTTCCTCCTCGTCCCCTTCTTTCTCGGCCTCTCTGTGCTCTCTATCTTCTCTCTCTTCTCTCGATCTTTCTCCTCTCTTCCTGACACCGTACGCCACGCCCATACCCCCGTGTCTCTTGGCGAGCTTCAAGTCAGAGCCGCTCGTCCCGTCGCCATACCCCTCTGTCCCTCTCCTCTCTCTCTCGCGGCGGCACGAGGCATGGTGACGCCATCCACAGGAGCTCGACCTCGTCGAGTCCCGTCAAGCTCGCCTCCGCGCCATTTCTGCGCTCGGCCTCACGCAAATATCTCGCCACCGCCTTCCTGTGCTCACCGTCTCTCTCCGTTGTCTCTATAAATTCCAGCCGTGCCGCGCCATTGCCCCGCAAGCCGAGCTTCTCTCTCCGCCGCCATTAACACCGCTCGGACCCGCTCCAAATCCGTCGCTCCCGAGCCTAATTGTCCAAACCGCCACCACCACTGAGATCCTCGCCTCCTCACGAACTCAGCCGAGCCCCCAATTGCGCCCTAGCACCGCCGTGGGGAAAAGCCCCAATTTAGCCGCCGCCGCGCTGCCATCACTGCCGCTTCGGAGCTCGCCTTTGCACAAGGTGAGAGCTCGGTTTGTTTCCTCCCTTCTCCTTCCCACAGAATACCGCACCCAAACCCGAAGCCCCGACCCCCTCCGCCTACAGAACGGTCGTCGGCGACGACCGCACCTCGCCGCCGCCCTCTGGCCACCGTCGCTCGCCGTCGTCGGCCGCCATCCAAGAAATCCGAACCGACCATCATCCTCACCATTCCCTCCTCGTCCCATTCCCGAGCTCTGTTTCCTCCCTCTCGTCGTCAATCACCGGTGCGACCACGGCCGCCGTGCGCCGTCGATCTTTGTCGGCCATCTCCGGTGCCTTGTCCAGCACCTCCCTCTCCCTCGGTCTCTGACCTGTGGGCCTCACCCCACTGATTCCCCCCCAGTCACTGACCTGTGGGCCCCCTCGGATAAATGTATGACATGTGGACCCCATACCAAATAAGTGCACAGTGACCCCAAACAGTTAAACCCCTCACCTCTCACTTACTCATGGGCCCAAGCACAGTGACCCACTCCTCCTCTCACTGCATATGGGCCCCACCTCTTCCTCTCTCCTCTGTATCATTGACATGTGGGCCCTTCCTCTCTCCTCTCTGTGTTAGTGACATGTAGGGCCACCTTGTCATATCTCTCTTCCCCCTTTGACAGCTAGGCCAGTGCCTCCTCTCTCTCTGCCCATGACAAGTGGGCCAGCCCTCATTTTCTCTCCCCTATGCCAATGACACATGGGCCCCACCTGCCAGCCACTGTTCACAAAATAATTCTTTATCCAAATAATCCTTTTCCTTTTCAGAAAAATCCCTAAAACTTAAATTCATATCTTTTCAACCATAACTCTGATTAAGCCCGTTCAAGTCTCTAAATTTTTCTAAAAATGAGATCTACCTCATGGCACTATTAGTTATTAATAATAGTATATTATTTCTAGGGTTTTGTGTGTTTTTCTCTCGTTCGCGTGTAGTCGACACTTCGGAAATTCGTCGGACGTCGGATTCTCGTGAAGTTTGAAGACGAAGACTAAAGCAAGTCACTCCTGACCATATTGCTCCTAAATTTAAAATGTTTTGTTTGCAAAATTGCATTGCTAGTGTGCACGATAAATTGATCAGCCTCGGTTTGTGTGTTGAACCGATGGACCTGCCCAGTAGTTACATAAACCCTATAGGTCTTTGGTATCCTATTTCATGTCGCTCCACCTCGTGGTACCTTGGTGACCGTGCTCTCTGAGTATGGATTCCGATGGTTCCACCCACTTTACTATTGTTTGTCGATTTGGGAAAATAGGGATTCCAAAGGATTTAAAAACCCGACATACGATGTCGGCGGGATTGCGAAACAAAATTTATTTGCGAAAAATCCGCGGTGCAAAGTGATCGTCTGTGTGGTGGCACTTCGTATTCGCATATAAGGACCGATTTCTTGGGGAATTTCATCCGAGCATCTCACAAGTGCGACTACACGGGTGGAATGGGACACCCCTGGCTGAGTAACCAGTGTTCCCAAGATGGTTTTCGGTTGCTAATAAATATGGGACTGGCTGGGTGCCAAGAGGGCGATATACCCCTGTCCCTGAGTATAAGAAATGAGTTCCTGGTACTTGGTTAAGAGAGAGCACCCATTTATAGGGCAACGTGCTATCCTGGGAAGGCTTTGGAAAGGCCTTGTTGCGAACCTCCCCACTTGGCCAGTGTGGGAGTAAGCTCGCATCGTGTGGGTAAAGCATGCACCCTTTGCAAAGGTTTTCCGAACTGTTCGAACAACCGCGCCCACGGTTATGGGCAATGTGAGGTGATTCCTCTAGCGTAGATTTGTTTGCTAAGGTTTTACAAAAGTGATTTGTGGTATGGGAATCATTACCAGAATCGGCCTCAGTGGCTGATGGATGACTTGAGTGGTCTGAAACGGGGCTGTGTGACTCGGGATGTCGAATGGCATCATAGATTAGGCTTCCTGAGGGGGAGCAGTTTGTGAAATGAGATGAGATTGTGAATGGCTTGAGGAGCCCCTGAGATGAGATATGAGATGATGTCCTGGATAGGACGAAAGTGAAAGGAAAATAATAGAGGAAAGATGAGATTACATCCTGGAGTGGACGAAATTAAAAATAAAGTAATAGATGTTGATACAGTGGAAAGCTGCTTGAGAGAAGCTCTACTGAACCGCTGTCGTGATCTGACAGGTGGTGTAAGAATACTTAAGATCAATTAAAATCTGTTTTGTCCGCTCGAGTTGTTGAAAAGCAATTCACGGACAGGATCAAGGCATGAGCCTCCTTCTAGTCACTTTGAGACAACCCACACTTAGATTTTCGAAAATATTTTCAAATGAAAAGGTTTGCGAAATAAACCCCGACCAATCTTTGATTGCCTGCATAACTCACCTTTTCTGTGACTTGCTGAGTACGTAAGTACTCAATTTATTTCTTTTCTCCCCTCATTCAGGAAGAGTGAAGTTGAAATGAAGATTAGCGTTTCTTTCCTAATTCCAAGCCGTTGCTTGTGGATTGGGTTCTCGCTACGCTGTCATTTCGTTGTTGCTGTTCTGTTTGCAGGTTGCTTCTCAGAGCTTGCCCAAAGTCGCAACTTATAAAGGTATAGTGTATAAATATTTATTTATTTAGTTAGTTGCTGTGGTACATCTCCGTTGACCACAAATACCAGCAAAGTTTCCTAGAACTGGTACCGGCATCGCGGTTCCGTGGAAGTTGGTTCATGCCAATCTCCTGCAGCGCTTCCTCTTTGGTATCACTGTAGGTGGTGCCAGGGCAGGAGGCATTACATTAACAAATTTTGTTTCATTAAATTTAGAGTTAAAATGAATTTATTATGCATTTTTAAAGTTAAACTCATTTTTCAGTTCAACAGAAATGCATTTAGGTATTTATATTTGATTTCCCGGATTTTAAAAGGTTGAGGTCCGCATGTCAGTGAATGGCATTATGCGCAAAGGCCCCTAAGGTTTCAGGAAAAGGAACCCATAGTCCCTAGCATATGTTGAAAACGAATTTCATTAAGAGTCCATAGATTTTCAAAGTTATTACATCTTGGTCCGGCCCCACATGTAAGTGAATAGCCATTTTGCATTGTCGGAGGAGAGAACTCCAACTGCGGGGAGTCTGGGGACCCCCTTTGACGTTCAGCCAGGGGAGTTGTTCACAGGACGGCAGCGGCGTCTGGGAGACGATAGATGCTCGGGCGCTAGGGGCCCGGGCTGAGAGATGGCATGCAAGGAGGCAGGAGAAGTAGACAGGTTTGGGCCGCGCGGAGGCGTAATACCCTACTCCTGTGTATTTTGCTATGTGGGAGATAATGTGGTTTTGGTGTTACAAGATGAACTCAGAAGTGCTCTGGAGCTAGCCCTCCCTTCGGTAAAAAGAGACAGAGCGAGCTGAAGAAGACGAACAGTAGTCCCGTCCAAAAGCCCCCTTTCCGTTGGCCCAGATCCTCCTTTTATAGTCTAAGGGGAGTCCACGGTGTCCAGTACAGGAGAAGGCCTTTCGGTATGGTATGTCTTGTCGCACGCACCCGGCCGCCTGCTGAGCCGCGCCGGAGGCGTGTCTCGTCGTCGCCTCACTCGGCGGCTGCGGTCGGCTGGATTATGAAGATGTTGTCGGCTCAGCACGTCTGGTCGTCGCCTCCCTCGGCAGCTGCGGGCGGCTAGACCGTGAAGATACGACGACGCACGCCGTCGCTGCCAGGGCATGGAAAACCGAAGCCCTCTGACTGCGCTGGGAGCAGGCCGACAGGAGGTCATCATGAGAGCCTATGCATGCCCGACTGGGTGATAGGCGCACCGTGCCCCGTCGCCTCGCCATTAATGCGGGTAGTTGGCGAGCTGATCCGTTCGAGTCATGCTCATGCCCAGGGACACGCCCCGGGAGCGAAGCTATGGGCCCCGGAACCGGGAGCGAGACCCGGGATCGGGAGGAGACCCAGGACCGGGAGTCCCAATAATGTGCCCCGGGACGGAAGCGGTGGGACCGGGGCCCAGGAGCGAGACTTGGGCCCGAGGAGTCTCAGTAATGTGCCCCGGGAGCATGCCCTGGGACGGAAGCGATGGGACCCAGGCCCGGGAGCGAGACTCGGGCCCGAGGAGTCCCAGTAATGTGTCCGGGGACGCGCCCCAGGAAAGGAGCTGTGGGCCCCGGGCCCGGGGACAAGACTTGGGCCCGGGGAGTCCCAGTAATGTGTCCCGGGGGCGCGCCCCGAGCACGGGGGCGAGACCCGGGACCGAGAATGTCCTCGGGCCCCAGAGCCCGAGGTGGATGTGGGCGCCGTCGCGAGGCGCGCCCGGGGAAGGTGCACCCGGGGCCGGGCAGTGCTCGGGCCCTAGGCATTCAGCGGGAGAACGGCCGTAGCCTGCAGCCACTTGTGTAGAATGAGGGCCCCGGAGGGGCTGACGTGGCCGAAGATCCACGCGTCCCCGGGGTATGTGGGACCCCATTCCCGTTTCGCCGACATGCATGCTTACCCCTGGAGTTAGTCGAATTTTAGAAATGAAGTCCCTAGTTTAAGCCTGTACAGGCAGGGAGCCATGGCAGTGCCCTTTCTGGCCTCGACGGCGGCGAACAGTTGGAAATCTCACAAGGTGGCCAAAATAGAAAATGTAGAGCACCTCGAGGCGGACCTGTAGGTGCTCGCGTCACGGCCGGAGGTGGTCGGACATGGCTGCAGTGGTGGTGTGAGCGGCGGCCAGTTTCGGGCTACGCGTACATGTGAGGTTCTAGCTCTGAATCGGCTAAAGAAGTACATGGAAGTGCATCTACGGGGCATATAGAAGCTCACCGTGCAGTTAGCGAAGCTTGGCGAGGTCTGTGCGGCGTCCATGACGTCGAAACGGCTTGGCGGCGGTAGGTGGCCGGAGACGGGGAAGAAGGTGGTCAACCTCTCCAACCGTTGGGTCTTCGGTCGGGATTCTTAGGGGTTTTGTAGAAGAAGCTGAGGTGTGGATGATGGCGCGATGGCTTGGTCAGATTCATCCCGAGGTGGCCGGGACAGTGAGACGACGCGGGCGGCGATGCCTGGAGCGCGCCCGTGAGCTCTGGTATCGCGTTCGTGTTCCCAAGCGCTCGCTGCATGAAACGGGGTGGCGTCAAAAGGAATGGAGACAGCGTGGAGGGGAGAGTATGGAACGGAGAAGAGAAAGGGAGTTCACCAGATGGATGTCTGATGGTGGCGGCGGCTTCCCTTCGGCCGGCAACAAGGAAGAGGAGAAAAAGAGCCGGAGGGGCTCTCCTCCCTTGGTGTTCTCGAGTCTGGAAGGAAGTGTGAGGATGGTTGACCCAACTGAGGAAATAGAGGAGTCGGTTCGCGTCGGCCACGTATCTTCCACGCGTCGAGCATGTCCTGAGCGTGGTCGAGGCGCGTCTTAGCGTGACTGGGGGCTGGACCAGAGTGGAAGCGAGCTGGGGAGGCTGCCAGGTGGGTCCAAGGCATGAGGGCTGAGGTGTGAGTGAGGGGTTTGGGTAGGAATCATGGTACAGGAGGATTTTTGTATATTTTCAGGATTTTTAGGATTATTTTTCCTCCCTCTCCCTTTGAAATTTATTTGACCAAGTTCTAGAAGGTTTCAAGGCTTGGCTATTTTTGTGTACCATGTAGAGAGAACCTAGTTTCCATTTTTCAAAGTTCCATTCCAAAATTCAAAATGGTTTATTCCCAGAAATTCAAACAAAAGAGGGCTGATTTGAATTAGTTTGAATTCATTCAGTGGCTAAACTATTGGATTAAATTCTGGAACATTTATATTTATTCATGATAAATAAACTAGTACTTGAATAAATTATCTCATGTATACACTTATGTGCAGGAGTTGGAGGATCCTACGGGTGTTTTGATTTGTCTGATTGGGGTTTAAATAAAATTCCAGGTTTGACCGATTTATTTGAGATACTATTTCAAGTGATATAGTCAAACCAAAATTATGGTGGTCTAAGGGTGTTGTTCAGTAGATTATATAATTTTTCTATGATTTTATGTTCAACCAAGTATTTTTAGGATTTTCCTTACCCTTGGAATGCATATGCAACCTAATTATAAAAATGCATTGAAGATCCAAAAACACACCAAAATAACTCAAAGCACATAGGAGCAATCATGAATTACACACTACCTCGTGTTTGTGACTTATAAATCTTGTTCTTCTTTTGTTATATGGAGAACAGATTTTCAAAAGGGTTGCTTTACTTTATTTGGAGCCAAATAGGTTTCATGGTGAGTTACCAACTTGACCAATGTGGTTAAAATGGTTTTGCTTTAGAGTTAAGGGGCCATGACCCATTTCAAGTGTTTGGAACAAGTTCTTATATTTTAATCATTTGGTGGTTTGTCGATATAGAGTTGAGGAGAGACGCCTAGATCGAGTTAGTGTTTTATAAGTGGTTAATATTTAGAGTTCTCTTTGCATGTGTCATTTCATGTGAAATTCTTGTGATCTAGAGCTGGGTAATATTATTGTGAGTAGACTACATTAGGTATAGCATTTTTGATGGGTTTCATGGCAAGACAATTTAGGGATTTAATGTGGTGAAAATATGAACTAGGTGACTTGACATTGGTGATTTCCATGTTAGGTTAATTTGAGGGATTTTATTAAAGCACTAGACCAAGTGATAAAATTAGACAAACATTATTGTGACATGTGTGTGATGTGTAGCACTTATGAGAATTTCCTCAAGACTTTATGGTGCACTAATTATTTTTAGTATTTTCCTATAGTCACTTAAATGCACATGAACCTATAATGAAAATGCATTTAAAAGCCAGAAACAATGAAAATAAATCATGCACACCCAAAGAAGGTATTTTACTTATTTACACTTCTTATTACTTGACTTTTAATTATATCACTTTGGGTTGGTTACACCTTTATTATAATAGATTCATTATTAAGATTTCTATCTGCCAAATTTCCAATTATAGAAAGATTTGCACTTCAAGACAAACAACGGCATCTAAGGTTAAGCACACATGGTTCATCACATTTACTTTTTGAGATTTCTAAATTGTTACTTTGAGTCTGTTTTACCAATTTAAGTTCTTGGGGTTGAATTTAAACTATGATCTTGTAACTTAAAGTCACAGAGTCGCGGTTTGTATCCCATAGGGTTGTTCATATTTTGAATCCTAGGTGGTTTTGGTTTCAGGGAGAAGTAAAATATATCTTACAGTTAAATTTTGAATTTAATGTCGTTTGAGTTAATCTTAGCAGATTGTTCTGAGGATTTTAGGAAATTTTCGATGGCTATTTTTAGGTATGTTACAACTGATACCATTTAGCCTTGGTTCAAAATTGTTTTGATTATTTTATTTTAGTTTGTGTGGATAAAGAAACAACAATACATGTTTTATCTTCTCCAGAAAATCTGAAATTTTCATAATTAGATTTTTGGGTATGTGACATGCAACATAATACCCTATACCAGTGGATCGTACTAGTGATCAACGGTTCAGATTCACTCTATACTAGTAAAATTTATACTTGTAGTATATATAAGTATACATCACTAGTATAACTAGTATAAGGGTATTAGGAAAAAAAATAAAAAAGGCATATCTATAATTTGTTAGTTATTTTTGACTAATTTTTATGTTTTTTTACCATATGATCGTATGGAGGTTCATGTTAGGTGGGATACGCGAAATAAATTTGGAGATTTTTTTTGACCATCCAATCATGCAAAGACTCAATGGCAATGTAAGTAATTTTTATAATTAACACGTCATTACTAAAATACTCATTCAAATAAATGATTAAATTTCACACATACTACTTTCTCCCTATCACCAGTATAATGTACTGTAAAGGACCTTAATGATGAACTGTATGAACCTTATCTTGTTGCTGAAGAAGCCGATCAAGAACAAGGTAAAGGACAAGCATGTGGGCAACACAATACAGAAGGAGGATGCGATGAATAAGTGCAAAAGAAGGCAACGTTTATTTATTGATCAAACGTTTGAAAAAAATAAATCCATTAATTAATTAATTACAGTTGCATATATTTATGATTGAGTTGTATAAATTTATAACTAAAGTTGCACATGATTGATTAATTACATGCAGTTGCAGATATTTATGACTTAAGTTGTATAAATTTATAACTAAAGTTACTCGCGATCGATAATGGCAACTATAGCAAGTTGAAAGTGCAACTATAAGAAATTAAAAATATAATTTGGAATTCGCTTCCCCCGTCCCAAATCTTAAAGTTCGATCCAACGGTCAGCGTTTTTGTTTGACACAATCCAAAAAAATTAAATATTTAATTAATAGTAAATCTGACAAAAGAAAGTTTCCACTTTAAACAAGCTGCTCGGGCAGACTTATTGTACCATGTTGGATAGTGGATACGTACATGGATATATACAAGGCACTGATTAACAAGCGGAAGATCAAGCTAAATCTGAACGGTTTACCATGGCAAGTGGCGCGAGACGAAGTAAATAATCTGGAGAGGCAAAAGGTTGCATTGCTTTTTTTAAGATAATGAATAATTCGGTATTTACTTTAATAGAAGTTATAACTACTTATTATAGAATTATTAACTGAACCAAACACAAATATATATATATATATATATATAACAATGACGAGAAAATATTTTTAGACCCCATCAACCAAACAAAGAACATACTTATTATTTTTTAGGAAACGATCCTTTTACTGAGGACTCATGAGGAAGAAGCTAGATCTTTGGTGAATCAAATCCTTGAGCTGTCAGCACAGCCGCTACAACGTCCACCTCTTCTTGAAAGACATCCGTCACAATCTGATTCAAAGAAAGAGAGAAGTGCAGAATTATGAAGGAAAGAAGAAGGGAAGAGGATGTTAGAGAAAGAGAGGAAATCTGAGAGGGAAAGGTCGTCTGGTAAGAAGAAAAGGGAGGAGGCCAGCCAGGGAAGCCTGAAAAGTCAGCCGAGAGAAACATGTCATCGGAGAAAAAGAAAAGGGGGAGGAGAAGTCTGAGAGATCGGATGAGAGGAAGAAGTAGTCTGAGAACTCCAATGCTGAGGAGCATACGGGAAGGGGGAAATGCAAGGAGAGCAAGAAGAGCTCTGAGAAGGCCAATGCTGAGGGAAAGGGCAAAAGGAAGGACCGTAGAAAGAAACGGCGAGGAAGGCCACAAGAAATAGTTCAGCGGCGAGAAGAAACAGGTGCCAAGTGTGAATTGCAATTGGAAGAAGAAATTAAGGAATGATCCAGCTAGATAAAAGTAACTTGTTTGAGTCATAAAGAGCGTGTGGTTTCTAACCTAATATCTCATGTTCAATTCTCAATACGCTCATAATTTCTTTTTAGTTATTCAATAAGTAAGTTTTAACCAAGTAACTAGAAACAACATATGCCTTCTAGTTACAGGATGTTTGACTACTTGTCACTTTCTTCGATGGCGCATCCTCAAAAGCCATCTTATTGAATGACTTTGATTATTTGTCACGGAGTCTCAACAACCGATCTCTCCAATGCCATTTTGGAGACAAAGGTTGAGTTTGACGGTAAGGGAAGAAAAAGATGATGATCACGTAAAATGAGGTGACCAATTAGGGTATAATTAATTAAGTATTAATTATTTGAAACTTGAAAAATAGATTAATATGATTTTTTAAATCAACCTCTAGATAGAAAATTTTTACAAAAAACGTACCGTTTAGCAGTTCGGGAAGTGTGCTCATGGAAAATGAGAGGAGTTTTCACCCCAACATATAGATTCGATCGGTACCAAAGGCCCTGTTTAGGGGAGCTTCTACCAGCTGCAACTTCTCCCAGAATCTCCAGTTAGCAGAAGCTCCCCCAAACAGTCCAGATTCTCACTAAGATTTTGAGAATCTGTAGTTATAGAATTCAGAAAATGCACTAGAAGCCTAAAGCTAGAAAACTCAGTTTCTTTAGATTCTCACCAGCTGGCTTCTCACTGTCTGCTTCTCAAAATCTTAAGCTCCCCAAACAGAACCAAACGGTTGTCAACTGGCAGCCACATCATAGAGATGACGTGGCACCAGATATGAAATGACGATCTTACCCTTGTCGCTAGCACAACAAGACGACAAGGCATCCTCGAGCTCCTCCGCCGCCGCCTCTATCGTCGGCGGCATCCTGTAGCCTCGTCGTCGTTGGTCCTAACTTCGAAGCACGAGCTCCGGGCAGGCATCCAGTGACATCCTTGAGCCCTGCCGCCGTTAGACCCAACTCTCAAGCACGAGCTCCGGGCGGGCATCCGGCGGCATCCTTGAGCCCCGCGGCCGTCGGTCCTAAGCACGAGCTCCACTGCCGTCAGTCCCAAGCACGAGCTCCACCTGACCTCTTCCCCTCCTTCCAACCTTAGCTCCCCCACAACGTTGCTGCCACCGTGCCAGATCTGCGGTGACCGGCATGGAGTCCCGCTCTATCCATCCTGCCATCCTTGAGGCACAGCTCCACCAGATGCTCCGTGAGTGTTGCGTCCAGGGTTTTCCTTACAGTTTAGGAGAGGTTATCACCCCTCCTCCAGTAAGACGGTTACCATGTTAAGACAGAGATATTGTGGGTAGTTCCTCAACACTTGTGCTTTGATTTTTTTTTGCCTCGATAAGCAATTAAGCAGAGCATCCTTGTAAATGATCATGTTCTATTGTTCACATGTTTCTGCATCCACAAGCTTTCTATTAGCAGTTGCTATTTGACAAAAGAAATTCATGGCAAGTCGATTGATTTAAACGGTAAATTGATGGGCTCCAGAGCAGATGCAGCTCCAATTGTGGATCAAGGAGTCATCAACTTGAACAAATTAACGAGTGACCAACTGATGTCAATGCCTGCAGTGAGGATGAACGGAAATATCGAAACTGCTTTTCAGGAGTTCAGTGTTCTAACTTTGATTTTTTTTTTATTTTCCCTTTCAGGCAAAGCACCATGACTCCATAAGCATGGTTGTTATCTGGGGTTACCAACTGTAAGCCGTCAGATTGCCGCAAATTACTACGGACGGTGGATGAACACTACAGCAACCTCCGCCTTTTCTTTTTCTACATAATGGAATTCATTCCAGCATTTGCTTCAAAAAAACTATAGCTAATTATTACAGCTATTGCAGGACGAATGTTTGTGAATTACAAAATCAGAGCTTGATTAAAAACAAGAAAACTAATACCTCCTTAAAGATAGGGATAACTTCCATGTATGATTGATGAGAATATGCATAACTATTCCTAGTGGCTTATAAGTTATACGTAATCCTTATCTTTCTCAAACTAGAAAAAAAATCTCCAAAATCAACGGTCGATCATTGTGTTGATCGAATTTCATTTACATCACCGACGACAACTGACGTTGAGCCAAAATGAAAAATAATGCCGAAGAGAAACTGAGCTGTAAATCAGTCATTTATCCAAATCTTACTGCCACCATTACCATCAAAACTAATCTGATTGGAACACCGCCAAGGTCACGACATCTTGGATCCAAGAGCAAGCCACCGGTCTTGGGTTCTCACAGATTAAGTAATTAAAGTTTTTGCTCTTCACGATTAAGGGTGGACCCACTACTCCACTTAGAATATAGAGAAATACTAATAAATGCCATTAACAAATATCAGATTCTACGTTTTACCATGGATGAGTCATTCTACAAGCGATTTTATCTCAGAAATACCACCATGGTCAGTATCACTTGTTCTCCGTTAGCATATGTGGAAAGACCTTTTATATTTACACAATTTTCAATTCTCTATTTAATGATCCATTCATCCAGCCTTATCAGTCCCAAAAATAAAAGGAAAAAAAAAGAGAAAACAGTCTCATGGCCTTGTCACTTTCGCCGCTCATCCCCCTCTCTCCCTACTATTCGCTGCCATCTTGGGACCTCCTGGCCATTGGATCTGGTGGCCATGAGCTCAAAGCCATTGGGTCTGGTGCATTAGATGCTCGTGAAAGTAGGGAAGCAATCGTCGGCAAGGAAGATGGTGCCGGGACGGCAAGGAGAGAAGGAGGAAGACAATGACAGTGACGACAGTGATGACGGTGCCCCATGAGCTTCCAAATCTTACATCCTTGTTGAGTCCTCCTCCTCCCTCCTGGCATACGGCGTTGCCCACGCCAAGGCCGCTGTCAACGTCGCACTCGCCCAGCGGCAAGCCCTTCTCCTTCCACTCGCTCAACCCCCACATCTGGCGCGGCATCTCCCACGCCCTCGACCCTTCAAATATCACCATCTTTGCTGTCTTCAGATATCACAACGTCGAGCTTCGCCGCCGCGAGTACCTTCTGACGGGGGACGAACGGATGCTCTCGCCGTCGTCGCCGTAGTCGAAGCCAATCGATTTGCGTTCTGCTAGCTCCCATGTGCTAAGCAATGTGCATGGATGAATCTGTTTCTTTGTAACTCTATGTGTAATTAAGTAAATTATTATTACAGAGTAGTGATTTTTTTTGTGCCTTAGAATCACAGTAATATTGGCCCGGCGAAGAATCACAGTAGAATTTACTCGAATGAAGCAGTTGATGTTGAGATCAACAACTGCTAATACGGCCGAATCATCTTTCTAGCAAGTCAAGAGAGATTTAAAGGCATGGATGAACATTAGTACTATTACATTAGTGGTTTAAAGAGAAATTCAGAGCAGTACATCTGACTACGAAAACCAACATTAGAGACAGATACTTACACCCGATCTGAATACCTGACGCTCAATCCTCTCACTTTTTTGCATATATTCACGTAAACACTAACAATTTGAATAGACTGGATATCATGATCATTCAAATGTTATTAGAATTAGGCAAAATTTACGCCCTGCTCCATTTTTCATCAAGAAAAACTTAAGTTCATTCTGCCACAAGAACTTACATTACTGGCCAATTACTGAAATTTGTACGGCCGTCGTGCAGCGACCCATTACTGGCGACGCAGCTCTCCCTACGGCTGCCGCGACTTCACCGTTGGAACCCACCAGGCGAGAGAATGCGATGGAGAGATCTCCTTTTTCCCGTTCGGTTTCACGAGTACTGCTTCCGTTTTACATTATAAGACATTTTGATTTTTTAAGTTTAAGTTTAACTTAAATTTATAAAAAAATCTAGCAACATCTAAAACATTAAATTAGCTTCATTAAATCTATCATTGAATATATTTGGATAGTATCCTAGTTTTGTGTTAAAAAACGTTGCTATATTTTTCTATAAACTTAAAATTTGAGTTAAAAAATCAAAATACCTTACAATCTAAAACGGAGGAAGTAAATAATAACAACGGTGCACTTGAGACATCATCGATACAAACCCGGTGAAGAACTTAATCTTGCCATCTTGCTGTCGCTGTAAAATTGTCAATTATGTGTGTGAACAGCCCTCCAAAACAAGCTTCCAATCAGCACAGGACAGCACACATCTGTCGCCGCGTCGGAGATCTCGTCATCACGAGGCTGGAGCCAGCGTGGGAGTAGAAGGGCTGGAGGCCGGAGGGGCGTCGCTCGCCACTCGCTGCCTCCCTGCGTTGGTTGTGTGATGAGGCACCTGCGCAGACGTGAGATAAGACGGTGAGAGCCTGAGACTGAGGAGTCTGGATTAACCGCTGAATTGGGCCATTGGATGTGTCAGCTCAAGTTGTATGGAACAAATAGAACGGATACGTGGGCTAACAATTTAGTATTATCCAGCAAATAGGCTATCGGATAATCCGATGGTAATGTTGTATAATTTATATCCGCCGGATTTGGATACCATATCCTCATTTGAATCTGATCCGTTTTTATCCTACCCATAAACAAGTCATATTCTGATAATGACATTTAGAATATAATATGCTATGGAAATTGGGTCTTCTGCTTTGAAAACGTGTTTGCTCCTTAACCTTTCACCCACCGAGTTTTTGCAGATTTTGATTTTGTTCTCTCTAGTTACCTGAAATTTTCAGCCATGTGTTGAAATGGATGATTATGTAAGCTCTTGGGGTGGAATGGATTTCATTTTTTTTCTCAATGAAAAAGATGCAGCAGGGTGTTTCCCCTCATTCTAATAGCACTTATAATTGCACTTGGATGATCATATATATGGTTGATTCAAAATGTTACTGTCTACATTCAACAAAGAACATGTTTACATGAATAGGCTGCAAGTATCTGCTGGTACTGTACGTTTTCGTCGTCCGATGTATCTGAAGTTCTTGAAAGTTTAGCCCACTTCTGTAATGTCCATCTGTTCTGTTCTTGATCTCCCATGTATCATGCTATTAGTATTTTCTGTGCAATGTGCATGGGATGAATCTGTTCCTCTGTTCCAGATCATCCACTAACTCTGTGTGTAATCAAGTAATTTATATTACGGAAGTAGTGAATTTTTTGTGCCTTTAGAATCGCATTAGGATTTACTCAGTGAAGCCGTTGATATTGAGATCAGCTACTGCTAATACGGCCGAAAAATCATCGTTCTAGCAAGTCAACAGAGTGAGATTAGTGATAAAGGGGTGCGTGGTTTCAACATCAAATATATCCTATTCAGCTCTCAACACGCTCGTAATTTCTTTTTAATTATTCGACAAGCAAATTTTAACCAAGTAACTAGAAATAACATATGCTCTTTTTAATTATTCGACAAGCAAGTTTTAACCAAGTAACTAGAAATAACATATGCCTTCTAGTTACGGGATTTTTGACTATTTACCACTTTCTTCGATGGCGCATTCTCAGATGCAATCTTTTTGAATTATTACTTTGATTATTTGTCACTGAGTCTCAACAGCTGATTTCTTCAATGCCATTTTAGAGAAAAAGATTGCCAACTAGCAAGCACATCATATAGATGACATGGCACTGGATGTGAAATGACGATCTTGCCCTATCCCTAGCCGAACAAGACCGCAAAGCATCCTCGAGCTCCTCCACTGTGGCTACCTCTCCGGTGGCTGTCGGCGAAATAGGAACCAGGGTCCCATCACCAGCGGCACTGGGTGGGCTAAGGCCACGTCACCATGTGGCTGGGGCCGCCCTTGATTATGACGAGGTTGTGCAGGGGCTTCCCCAGCGTGGACCCAAGCTCGCGCCCTCGAGGGATGAGCTTGGGGCGCCTAGTTGGCTCCGAGCTCCAGCAAGCTTGGGGCACCCCCCTCCCCCCTAGCTCGGCTACTCCCAGGCGGCTTGAGGAGCGCGTGGGGACAAGGGAATTAATAATAATGCGATGGAGCCCGTCTCCTCGCTACGATCTTCCCACGCCTCACCCATTAAGGGTGATGGGATATATCTACCCAGCGTGAGGCGTGGGAGACAAGACGGTCCTGTATCCCACGCCCTAGGCCATCATTGCATTTTTTCTGACAAGGGGTGTGGGATAGCAGATGGCGTGGACAACTACGCCACCTACTCCATCTCTCATAGGACCTATTCCTTCGGTGAGAGGCAAGCGGGCGGCCCTACGGTCAGCGGGACGAGCTTAGCCTTCCTTCGCAAGCTTTGGGCGGCCACACCGGATGTATGGCTGTCCACCATTGTTCCACTTCTTGCCATCTTGAAGAGGGCCCTGGGAGGGAGAAGCGGCTGGGTTCACCAGCCTACAGTGGACAAGACATAGCAAACTTAATCCTCTAAAACCCGACGGGTGGCCATTGTGGTATTCCCCCAAAGTTTATAAGGGGAGAGCCAAAGTCACATGAGAAGAAAAGAAGGAGAAGAGAGAGCCCCAAAAAGAGGATTCACAACCTAAGTCTTGTAAAACCTTCTTGAAAGAGAGTAGATCTCCAAGAACACAACAAGAGTAGGGTATTACACCTCCGGGTAGCCTGAACATGTATAATCCCTCGCGTCTCATTTACTCCAACAACTACCTGCGACTGATCAAAACGCACTGATTCCCCGACCGAACTCACAAAGGGAGTCCCTCCGGATCCCTGCTATAGGTGTTTCCAAACTGATAGTGGCATCCTCTTGCCTCGCCGCCGTCGGTCTTAACTCTAAAGCACAAGCTCTGGGTAGGCATCCGGCGGCATCCTCGAGCCCTTCCGCCATTGATCCCAAGCACAAACTCCGCCACCGTTGGATCCAACTCCCAAGCATGAGCTCTGGGTGGATATCTTCTTGAGCCTAACCGCCGTTGTAACGCCCCGATTTTTCAAGCCGTTAAAAAACTATTTTAATAAAACCCTAATTTCTACAAGCTCGGATTTTTATGTGCAATTAAGGACTAAGTGCCTCGGATCTCAATTTAATCCCCTCCTTGAAACTCCGAGATTTCCCCCAAATTCCCTAGTCAAAATCCCGAACAAAAAATTTGAATCTCAAATTCGAATTCCCCTCTCGAAATCCTCCAATAAATTTTTATTCTCCCAGGGAAAATCAAATATTCATCTCTTCTCAAATCCAAGGGCCAAATTCAAACTTTTGAAAATTTAAATTCCCCTTTGAAAATCCCTCTCTCTCTCTCCCTTGAATATTAGCAATTCCCAAAAACTCCTTATTATATGCATATATATGTATAAAATCAAGTCTTGAGCCCTTGATATAAATTCCTGAAATTTTGAAAACTCAAGAATCAAATTTTTAAAAATTAAAACCCTCCAAAATCTCCCAAAATCTTTCTCTGAAAATCCCTGGGGAAAAAGAAAAATTCCATTGTTCCTCGTGGGCCGCCTTTCTTTTTTCTCTCGGCCGGCCCAGTAGCCGCTCGGCCTCCCTCCCCGCGCGCCTGACAATGGGCCCCACCCGTTAGCCGCTTGCCCCACGCCCCGACAGCCAAGGCCTGTCCTCAACATGCTGACCCCACCTACCAGTCGGGCCCATGCGTCGAAGCCATCTTCCCCACTGCTCTCCTTCCCCTCTCGCCCGGTAGCTGCTCGAGGGAATGCCCCGAAGACAGCGCCGCCCCTGCCGCCCTATCCCATCATTGTCGGCGGCGCCCCCAATGCCCTCGGCCTCCCCGCCGTCTCTTCCCGCCGCGCCGCGCCCGCGGACCGAGCTGCCTCAGCCGACGCAGCCGTCCCACGCCTCATGGCCCGCGCCACCGCCATAGGCGCCGCTCAGAGCTCGCGCCACCGCCTCTCTAGCCCGTCATCTAGCGCTGCTCTTACCCTATAAAACCAGCCGAGCCCCTTTCCATTTTTCCCCCACCGCCGCCGCGTTCTTCCCCGCGCCGCCGCGCTCGGCCCGAGCCCAAGCCGAGCTCGGTACCACCGCCGCCGCAGCCACGATTTTCTCCTTCTTTTCTCCCCTAGTGAGCCCTCCTCCCTTTTCTTCGCATTGCATCACCTGAGCACCGAAGCACATTGCCCGAGCCCTGCCGTCGGCGCTCCGCCGCCACCACACGGCCTCTTCTCTCCCCTCCGTTCTATGCCGCGCGTCGCCGGCCGCCATCGTGTGTCGCCCTCCCAATCCGAGCCACACGGCGTGCTTCCTGTCTTCCCCGCTCTCTGCCACGGTGCCTCGCCGTCGCCAAAATGCTGCTCGGAGCACTGATCACCATCGATCTCCCTCGGCCTTTCTCTCCCTCGCTCGCTATCTCTCTCTGTCTCTCGCCCTCTCTCTATGTCTCTCTGTCATGTGGCCCCCATTCTCCCCATCTGTATGACATGTGGGTCCCACTGACACATGGCCCCCACTCAATAACTCTCTCCCTGTCCTCACACTCCCACCCCAAGCCACTTACAAGTGGACCCCAGACGTTTAAATCTTCTGTTCCAATGACAAGCGGGCCCCATTGAATATTAAACCATTCCTCTTACATGTGGGCCCCTTGTCTCTGTCACAGCCAGGTGGTCCCCCTCTGACATGTGGACCCCACATGTCATCCTCTACATCACATTCACTGATCTGTGGCCCCCCTTCCTCTCTCTCTGCCATGTGGGCCAGCCCTACACCTCAGCTTCCCTCTCTCTCTGACATAGGGCCCCACCTGTCAAACCAAGAATATTCCTAGAAATATTCCTTTTTCAAAATTCAGTTAATCCTTTTTAATTCCAGACTAATCACATAAGCTTCAAAAATTCATATCTTTTCAACCGTAACTCCGATCAACCCTGTTCAAGTCTCCAAATTTTTCTAAAATTGAGATCTATCTCACGACACTATTAGTTATTAATAATAGTATTTTATTTCTAGGGTTTTTACGTATTTTTCTCTCGATATGCGTAGTCGACGATGATGGAAATTATTTTGGGCGCGGATTTTCGAGGATTTTGAAGACGAAGTCTGAGGCAAGTCACTCCTTGAACATATATTGATTCTAAATTATAAAATATTTTGTTTGCCAAACTGCATTTTAGTGCGCACGTTAAATATATTTTGGCCTCGGTTCGCGCGACGAACCGACAGACCTACCTAGTAGTTGCAATAACCCTTAGGCTTGAAAAACCCTATTCCTTGTCGCTCCACCTCTGTGTTACCTCGGCATCCGTGCTCTACGAGCATGGGTATCGACGGTTCCACTTAAATCACATGTGCTGTCGCAATGGGAAAACCTGGGTTTATGAAACCTTTTAACCCAACACGCGGTGTCGGTATGTTTGCGAAATAAAGAAATGTTTGCGAAAACTCGCGATGCAAAGTGATCGCCTGGGCAGGGACGCTTTGTATTCACATATAAGGACTGATTACTTGGGGAATTGCACTGACCATAATACAGTGCGACCACACGAGCAGTATGAGACGCCCTGGCTAAGTATTCAGTCAGAACAGGGTTACCTTGCATGCCAGTAGATGTGGAACACCAGGATAAGGTGTTTGGGGGTATCTCCAGGTTCTTGAGTAGAGCAAGGGAGGGAAGCTTGCCTAGTACTTGGTCTAGAAGTTTGGGGATTATTTGCAAGGCAAGTGCTTGACTGAGTTTGGCCCATCTATCGGGCATGAGGTACCCTGGATGGCTTTTAGGCCTTGTCACGAACCTTCCCCCACTGACGAGTGAAGGAAGTAAGTTCGCGTCGTGTGGGGAAAGCATACAACTCTGCAGAGCTATGAACTATTCGAATAGCCATGCCCACGGACATAAGCAATGTGAAGTGATTCCTCTTGCGTAGCTTTGTTTTTATAAAAAGTTTGTAAAGCAAGTTTGTGGTTGAGAACCGTTATCAGAATCGGCCAGGTCGGTTGATGGATGACCAGTACGTGGTCTAAAACAGTTCTGTATGGATCGGGATGTCAGATGGCATCATAGTGAGGCTTCCCGAGTGGAAGCAGTGTGTGTTGAGATAGAGATTATGGATGGTTCTGGGAGCCGAAGCTGAGATGATGATGAGATGAATGACATCCTGAATAGGACAAAAGTGAAAGGAAAATAATAGAGGAAAAAGGAGTTACGTCCTGGAAAGGACGAAAGTGAAAATAAACTAATAAGATGGTACACCTTAAACCGCTGTCGTGGTCCGGCAGGCGGTAGACTTGACTAGAAACTTTAATCAGATGAAATATATTCGTCCGCTTGAGTTGTTGCAAAGCAATTCGCGGACAGGAACGAGGCGAGAGTCTCCTTTCAGTTACAACTGGATCAACCTACACTTAGGGTTTTGAAAAATGGTTTAAAATAAAATATTTGCCAAATAAACCCCAGCCTTCCTTGATGGCCTGCATAACTCACATTTCCTGTGACTTGCTGAGTACGTATGTACTCAACCCATTATCTTTTTTCCTTCAGGAAGAGTGAAGTTGAAGTGAAGATTAGGGTTTCTTTTCTAATCCCAAGCCGTTGCTTGTGGATTGGGTTCTCGCTGCACTGTCGTTCCGCTATAGCTGTTCTGTTTGAAGGTTGCTGCTCAAGGCTTGCCCGAAGTTACAACTTATAAAGGTATAATATAAGTATATTCTATTTCTAACTGCTATGGTACATCTCGGTTGACCGCGGGTACCAGCAAGGTTTCTTGGGACTGGTATCGGCAACATAGTACCGCAGGAGTTAGTTCACGCCAATCTTCTGCGGCGCTCCCTCTCTGGTGTCACTGTAGGTGGTGCTAGGGTGGAGGTGTTACAGCCGTCGGTCCCAAGCACGAGCTCCACCCGACCTCTTCCCCCTCTTCCCAACACTAGCTCTTCTACAATTCCGCTGTCACCACCACTGTGCAAGATCTATGGCAGTTGGCAAGGAGTCCTGCTCCACCCACACTGCCATCCTCGAGGCGCAGCTCCACCAGATGCTTCGCGAGTGTAACACCGAGGTCAGCGTCTCCTCCCTGGCTGATCTGACAATGGTGCAGCAGCAGTAGCCTTGCTTGGGGGGAGAGGAAGAAGAGACAGCAGCGCAATGTCCACTCCGGCTAATCTGACAAGAGGAAGAAGAGAGATGAGTAGTAGCAAGGTCAATTCTCACTTGGGCTGCCGAGTTGGTAGGTAAGAATGGCAAAATAGAAACAATTTAGTTGGCCCCGATGGTAAATAGGCAAAGTTGTTCAAAAATATAGCATTTGAGAATGCGCCATCAAAAAAGGTGACAAATAGTCAAAAATCCCTCTAGTTACACCCTAATTACAATATATGAATATAACCAACAGAGAGATAAAACAATTTTTGTTTTGAAAGAAAAACACTATATTCTACCACAGTGCCATACATTCAGAAACTTTAGAACCTCATCTTCAGATTCAGAGAAACTGGTAGGCTCTACCTGCAGATCTTCTATTCTTCAAAATTTCCATTTCCTTTAGCAACCATGTGCCCCAAGCCGGCAACCCCTACCACCACCGCCGTCGTCGGCACTCCAACCGGCACCGCCCACGCTACTTCGCCGGAAGCCGAACCTAGGTATCCCTCCCGGCTCCCACCTGGTTCCCCCTCCCCCGACACGGTCCCCTCGCAATGGCACCTCTGGCCCCAGCTTCTGGCTGGAATCCCCTCCACCACTGCCATCTAGATCTACCGCCGCCTGACCGTACGACGTCATCTCCCACGTCTCAGCAGGCGCTGCTTCCGCGCTCGGTGGCTGTGGGCATCCACGCGGCCATTTTCAAATTTCCTCAGCACCATCGACCAGGCAAGGAATTTTTACTGTTACTAATTTAATTTTTTTTTAATTTACAAAACTAATTTTCGGTTTGAATCATTTGCAAAACTAGTCTCTTGCCGCCCTGGGCCACGGCGGGATTTAAAAACCGCCGTGGCCCAGGGCGGCGAATGGCATCCCCGTCACCCGGGGCTAACGGCGCCGGCCACCGTTAGCCCCGGGGACGCCACGTGGATTCGCCGCCCTGGGGGACGGCGGCGAATGCCCCCAGGGGGCCGAATGCAAAATTATATTCGCCGCCGTCTCCCAGGGCGGGTTATAGCCATTCGCCGCCTTGGGGGAGGGCGGTTTTTTGCCGGCCCCTATAAAATCCCTTCCTGCAGTCGCCGCGCGTCATTTCTCCCTTCCGCCTCCAGCGTTCGTCCAATAGAGCTGAGGGAAAGAAGGAGAAGTACAGCGGCGAAGCCCTCAC
The DNA here is from genome assembly GCA_003991445.1 of Oryza meyeriana var. granulata. Classification (NCBI taxonomy): domain Eukaryota; kingdom Viridiplantae; phylum Streptophyta; class Magnoliopsida; order Poales; family Poaceae; genus Oryza; species Oryza meyeriana. The sequence goes on along the minus strand of RYFJ01001448.1, from coordinate 122,979 downwards.
AGATTTTTTAGCCGAATCCAGGTATTTTTTTGATCTCCCTCTGTTATGTAGTCAATTTTTTAGACAAATGTTAATTAGTAGTAGACTTGTAGTGTAATATCCGATATAGTATGAAAATATTAGCGGTTTGGCATAACCATCGTTAGTGTTAAATTTATTTGGCCGTACTAGAAGAACATAGCGGAGAAGTAGTAAATTGTAGATATTTTAAAAATAAATATGCTCCGCCATGGCCATCGTTGGTATACGTCATTTTGACACGTTAGATAAACCTAGCGTATAACTTTATTAGCGCCGCTGGGTCAGTTTGTAAAATATAGAAACGGTAATGGTTTGACTCATACGTATAGCCTTTTTATGGAATGAATATTGATTAGTACAGATTAATAAAATCTTTTTTGTGAACAGAAATGGCAAATAGAGTTGTATTCGCGATATATCACGGTGAAGGAAATGTCAGACAAGGACAATATGGGGTAGATTTATCGGAGTTCAACGTAGCACAAAAGGGAATTATAGCTCCAGCTGAGAGAAGTTTTCCTGGAGTTTACAATTGGTTAATGAGGGGATTCGGAGTAGATCCTCAAGTAAATGCAATTACGGTGTACGCACTGGTTAGCTGGGCTGTGGAAGGTTTTTGGTGGGAATTGATGCGAATAGATTCAACGGCCAGCTGGGTATTTTTTGTGGAGAGTGCACTGCAGCGAGGATAGGCACCGAGCATCCTAGTGGTAGTGCATGACGTGGTCAGCATTGATCAGGCTGGTCCGAGTACAGCGGAAGGGCCCGATGAAACAGGGGAGCAAAATGAGGCAGAAGACGAGGGTGCCGGAGAGGAAGGAGGCCAAGAAGACATGGGACCGGGGGGGTTTGCAGATGAAGGGGAGAGACACCCAGGTCTAGTACAGGAGATGGAAATTGAAGACTCAGAACCTGAGCATATGGAGGATGATGATTCTTCGGAGGACGATGTACACCCGGCAGAATAGGACAACGAGGACTTCTCCGGACTCGTTGTCTCAGAGGGGCACACCGTGGCATGGGAGTATCGGCAGAATGAAGTGGTGCAAGGCGCTAGATACGCCGAAAAAGCACAGTTGACAGAGGCTGTGAAGATGTGGGCCGTGTCACTTGGGAGGGAGTTCTGGGTATCAAAGTCCACAAGATTGGTGTACGAAGTGAAATGTGCAAGTTCAAGCGATGGATGTCCATGGAGGATGTACGCATCCAGGAAGAAATATGACGACTGTTGGTCCGTGTCAATCGTGACGGAGCACAACTGCCATCTTCCGGGTGTTCAGAAGTACCACAAGAACATATCATCTGCATTCATCGCTTCAGAGCTGTATTATGCTGTTGTGGAGAACCTCCGGTTCGAGCCCAAGTCAATTATCAGCCGCATCGAGGAGAAGTACAAGTACACCATTACATATGCCAAGGCATGGAGGGCCAAACAGAAGATAATTGAAATGAGATTCGGTAGTTTTGAAGCTTCATACAATAATTTGCCTCGTCTACTGCAAACCATATGTGCGAGGAATCCTGGCAGCTACTCCGAAATCAAAAGTTTCCCATCGTTATCAAGTCCTGGGCAGAGCGTCCTTCAGCGGGCCTTCCTCTCTCTGCAGGCGTGCATGTTTGCATTTATTCATTGCAGGCCCATTCTCTGCATCGACGGCACATTCCTAACTGGAAAATACAGGGGGCAAATGTTGACGGCAATCGGAGTAGACGGGAACAACCAAGTGTTGCCAGTGGCCTTTGCCTTCGTCGAGGGCGAGAACACAGAGAGTTGGTACTGGTTTCTGAAGCTAGTTAAGGAAAAGGTGGTGGGGATGAGGCCAGATGTATGTCTCATACATGACCGTCATCCAGGGATGCTGCGTGCAATTCAGGAGCTGCGAAACGGCTGCGCAGACAAGGGATACCCTCCGGTGTGGGAAGATGTGAAGAGCAGATGGTGCATGCGTCACATGGACGCAAACTTTTATAAGCAGTTCAGAAACAAGGAGCTGATGGCCATGTTCAAACGTTTGTGCGCCCAGAATCAACAGAAGAAGTTCAATGAGCTGTGGAGGAGACTTGATGAGCTGACAGCCAAATATAGACGCGAGAGTTCTGCAAGACCCCTAGCTAGAGGTGTTGACGGCCTTGAAGCTCTAGATGCACTTCCCACCGATGACGGTACATTCAGAAGGAGGCCCGGTTCCTCGGTTAGCAGATTTTCGTAGTGGATCGAGCACGAGCCGAAGGAGAAATGGGCATTGCTGTACGATGAAGGTGGAGCAAGGTACGGCATAATGACCACGAACCTTGCAGAGGTGTACAACTGGGTCATGCGTGGTGTTCGGCAACTCCCCCTTGTTGCCATCGTGGAGTTCATCCTACATAAAACACAGACGTACTTCCACGACAGGTGCAGACAGAATGGTCCATCTATGGCCGATGGAAACCTTTGGTTCGGCACCAAAATGACACAGTACCTTGAGGACAAATGCAAGAAGGCAAGAGAGCACCGAGTCCGAGTGCAGGGCACACGAGAGCGTAGATTTGAGATATTGTGTGCCGACAGGTCCAGGCGTGGCATATTCGCAAGGAAGCCTATATAAGAGTGTGTCCTAAAGGAAGATGGGACATGCACGTGCTCCTGCCGGAAACCAAGCTTGTACCACAAGCCCTGTTCTCATGTCATTGCCGCTTGCGGGGAGTGCAGTATTGATGAACGCCAATATGTGTCTCTGTACTTCAAAAAGGAAGCAATCATGCATACATGGAGTACCGAGATCTTTGGTTTCGGCATCGTCGGTACTTTCACTGAAGACACAAGTCCAGTTTATTACATCCCTGACCCGACGAAGGCAAGGAACAAGGCAGGCCGACGTCGGACACGGAGGATACGCAATGATATGGACGAATCCGAGGCCGGCGTTAGCGCTCAACGTTGCAGTAGGTGTGGAGAGGAGGGACATACCTACAAGAAGTGCACGAAAGACGCCGAGGCCCCAAGTGCAGCGGAAGTTCCTATGGAAGGATCAGACGCCGACGGAAGGCGGCCAACTGGGGAAGGCACCACTGATAGGCAGCGTCGTCGCAGGCGTCCTCGTGCACCTTCGGGTTCTGTTGTCTAGTATAGCCACTCGTTGACGATGTAATCTCCCTGTAATGTGTTAATTTTCTGTTAATTTTCTGACTATAATGCACTATGTTTAAATGAGCTAATCCGTTCCGCTTCTTTTTCCTTGCAGGTATGGACTACCAGACGCCTGAGTTGCTAGATCACGCCACCGATCAGTCCCACCGGTCGTTTCTCTCGGCGGTGCAGAACCTCGAGCTCGGTACCTTATGTCCTCGACCTTCCAGGCGACTACTTCCCGTGGACGACAGGTTCACGACTAGGTACGTACGAACGTTGTACTGTGAATCTGTATATGTCAACTTACTAACTTGCTTTGTTTTGATTGTCAGGTTGCGGGAGGCAGGCCTTCTGCCGTTGTGTAGGCTGGTAGCAGCCGCGGTGGAGCCGAATGACCCGACGAAGAAGTGGGGTATCGACCGGTCGCTCCTCACAGCTCTTGTGGACCGGTGGAGACCGGAGACGCACACCTTCCACCTCCCGTGCGGTGAGATGGCCCCCACGCTGCAGGACGTCAGCTTCCTCCTTGGGCTGCCTCTAGCAGGCGATGCGGTGGGGCCAGTTGACGGGCTCCAGGCGTGGCGAGAGGAGATCCTACAGCGGTTCGCCCTGGTTCACCGTGCTCCGGGGCTTCCCCTCGTTGGCGACATCTCCCCGTACACGCATGCGGGCCCCCCTCAGGCTTGGGTATTGAGCTACACGGTAAGAATGCTTTCTTGTTGTTTTATGTTCGTCCTTCAGTCCATACTAGAATTACAGTGTCAACTTCGTTATATGTTAACGCAGTCTGATCAGCTAGCACCGGAGGCCGACGCGTACTCACTGCAGAGGAGCCTGGAGGCGTACCTGTTGTGGGTGTTCGGGTGGGTGATGTTCACCAACTCGCACGGCCACGCAGTCGACAAGGGCTTGATCCCTTACGCGAGGGAGATAGCCGACGCCGAGGACGGTGCTGTTCCCCAATACAGTTGGGGATCGGTAGTCCTTGCCGCCACATACAGGGGTCTGTGTGACGGCTGCAGGAAGACCGAGCCAGAAGCGGTCTTCACGGGTTGTCCACTCCTCCTACAGCTCTGGGCGGCAGAGCGGTTCGCGATCGGCCGCCCCGTTGTGGACCACAGTCCGTACGAGGCGAGCCTGTACGTGGGTGTCCTACCGGAGGACTATCCGACAATGGGGACGGTGTGGTGTCGTCGTGAGGTACGTTCGGTGTTAGAACCGTCTCGGTTTTTTATGTTACTTGGACTAACGAGAACTCTTTTCCTGTTTGTAGCGTCGGTACGCTCACGTGCAGACGCAGAAGTCGTACCCAGACTTCGTCATGGAGTTCGACAGGATCACGGACGACGACGTTGTCTGGGAGCCGTACAGCGCCGAGGCGAGGGACGCGCGTGCGCCGCACGGGCTGTCGTCCCTCTGCACCAGGGACCAGGCGTACTGGCTGACGATGACGCCGATGCTGTTCGACATTTCTGTCGAGCCGCACTGCCCGCAGAGTGTGATGCGGCAGTTCGGTATGCGACAGACCTTCGGCCATCAACAACGCAGGGGCGTACCGCAACACGTTCACAGGTATATGTGGAAATGAATATTCCGTATTGTTATGCATTGTGTCACCGGTTGTGCTCTGCAGGTTAAGTCGGCGTGGCCAGGCCGCCGGTAGGCTGTGGAGACCCACCGTCGTCGACTACATCAACGACTAGCTCATAGCCACGGAGGACGTCATCACGGAGCTGCACCCCTACACAGCCGCCAGGTATGAGCAGTACCTTTCCTGGTACCAGGCCCGTACCAGACTACGGGTGACGTACACTCCCGAGGCTCCACAGGCGCACGTCGCGGGGGTGCGAGACGCATACCCGACGCACCGCGACCAGGACTACTTCCGCGCGGTGAGTCAATGGTTTTCATACTATTTTCAATGGTAGGTGCCACGCGCAACTAACCACGCATGTCCTGCTGAACAGGCGGACGATGCTAGGCAGGTCCACACGGAGCTGGACCTACTGCGGCAGCGCCTACAGGCTGGCATCCCTCTCACGCAGCAGGAGCAGACGATCACGTTCGACCGGATGTGCAACACGATGCGCTCGGTCGTCCGTGCTCTGAGTTGTCGCCGTCCCGATGCAGTCCCACCGATGCAGATACGTATGCGAGGTCCCCATGGTGAAGGGACATTGGCAGGAGCGGCGGGTTCTGCAGGGGCCAGTACGTCGTGGGTAGCAGGTCCTTCTGGTACCGCCGGAGGATCGAGGTCGGCAGCCTCCACGATCGGGCGAGGATTGTCAGGTACGTCGGGATTGAACCTATTCTACATAACTAACTGCACTTTTTATGCGGCTAACGCGAGATTTTCTTTACCAGACCCACGCAGCGGATCTCACCTCCACCTGGGGGACACTAGGCGGGGATCTGCCCCGAGCAGCTCTGCTTGGATCTCTACCGAGGACGACCTCCTTCCGGAGCAGGACGTGATCGGGTCGTCACAGCTCGGAGGTGCACCGCACACACAGCCGCACGACGCCGGTGCTTCCCCTGCTGCTCAGGCGGTCCGAGCTACCCGTGGGGTACCGGCGGACCGCCTGACGTACTCGCGCGGGCACGTGCGAGCGCAGCCTAGGAGGACGAGGAGGCGTATGACCTAGGGGCTATTGTTGTATTTATTTATTTATAGGTCTCGCATTACTTGTTTAAATTTGTCATGTCCATATTCACCTCCTGTAGACTCGATCCCATCCTTCAGATACATTGTACTGCTAACAATGTAGTCTCGCTTGTTGTATTTCGTACTATGGGTGTCGCATTCATCATGCCGCAATGCGAATGGCTCGCATCTACCTATTATCATGTCATTAAAACGGACCGGCCTATTACCATGTCATTAATTAAGTTTTACCAAAAATAAACTTGAAAAAATGATCAGCACGATTTTACAAACCAACGCCCACCATCGTCGGATTATAAAAAAAAACTGTCAAAAACATACCCTAAACCACGATTAAAACTAAATTTTTTTAAGCGTGTAGGCGAAAGACGGGGAGGAGTGGATTGCGAGTGCCAATCCAGACATACGAGGAGTGGAATGCGAGTGGCGATCCGGGAATACCCTCAGTTTGACAAGTTCTTTTCACGACGTGAACAATATATGATATTTGGTTTTTTTAAAACATCGACTCAATAAATGCAATGGCACAATAAATAGAATTTATGAATTTAATTTTGACAAATAAATTTTTAAAAATTTTGGGGTGAAAAATTAGCAACAAAATTTTCAAATTTGGTAATTTGCAAATGGCTCTAGGGGGCCGAGGCCTGGGCTGGGCAATGGTCCGATCGGGAGGGAACGGTTCGATCGGACGGTCCGATCCCTGTGCGAACGGACCGTCCGATTGCTAGGCGGACGGTCCAGTGGATTTGCCGCCCTGGGGGACGGCGGCGAATGTAATTTTGCATTCGGCCCCCTGGGGGCATTCGCCACCGTCCCCAGGACGGTGAATCCGCGTGGCGTCCCCGGGGCTAACGGCGGCCGGCGCCGTTAGCCTCGGGTGACGGAAATGCCATTCGCCGCCCTGGGCCACGGCGGTTTTTAAATCCCGCCGTGGCCCAGGGCGGCAAGAGACTAGTTTTGCAAATGATTCAAACCGAAAATTAGTTTTGTAAATTAAAAAAAAAATTAAATTAGTAACAGTAAAAAATCCCTGCTTGGATCCCTTTGTTGTGGCTGCATGGGCGGCGGCTCTAAAATGACAGTGGGCTCTAAAATGATCCAATTGAGGCCTTGCTTGGCCCAACATTAGTAATCACTAAGCCCTAGCCCAACATGAAAGTGGGTTTCACGTAAGAAGAATGGGCTGCACAGTTGTTTGGTAGGGCCCAAATATTGATCTCTCCTGAATTTTTTTATTTTTATATTTTTGGAATAAAATATTTACAAAAGTATATTTTTATTTCAAAACTTTACAAAAAAATATACCCCTAACGTCCTCTGGGAGGGCTTTTTTTTTTATGAAATCATCTTCCTAGAGGGCGATTTGATGATGTGGCTGACGGCCGTAGGCCGAGCGGCCGACGGCCGTCAGCACTTTTGCAGGCGGCGGCAAGGGAGCCGCCTGTAAAATAGCCGACCTGTCGGCCATTTTACAGGTGGCCCCCTGCCGCCCTTTGAGAGGGCGATTTTTGGGTGATAATTCTCGATCACTCACAAATGAAGAGAGAATGCTCAAAAAGTGAGAGAAGACAAGCAAGAGCTCAAATAGAGTCAATGGAGTGCCAAAAGGGCCTTCTTGTTGCTGGTGGAGGGGTATTTATAGCCCCTCCCTATCTCATTTGCTTTGGCGGTACTGGATACTGCCGATCCGACCGGGTGGAGGCAGGCGGTCCGACTGCCACCTCCACTAGAATTGCTGGACGGTTCTGTACCCGGCCAGTCTGACCGCCACCCCCCTAGAACGCTGGGCGGTTCTGTACCGCCCACATTTTGCAAGCGGCCCTCTAGTCGCCTAAAAACCGCCCATCCAGAGGCGGCAAAGAGGCCGCCTGCAAAATAGCCGACCCATGGGTCGGTCATTTTGCAGACGGCCCCCTAGCTAGGATAAACCGCCCTCTGAAAGAGAGGCAAGGGGGCCGCCTGTAAAATGGCCGGCCAGCGGCCCCTTGCCACCCTCCTAGAGGGCGGTTTTTCGGTGGCTAGGGAGCCGTCTACAAAAGTACTGACGGCCGTCGGCCGTCCAGTCTATGGCCGTCAGACACATCATCAAATCGCTCTCTGGGAGGGCGATTTCATAAAAAATGCTCTCCCAGACGTCATTGGGGGTATATTTTTTGTAAATTTTTAAAATGAAAATGTACTTTTGTAAATATTTTATTAAAAAAATAAATAAAAAAAATTCGATCTCTCCCTACCACAGGTTATAATTGGGCAGTGCAACGATTCCTAGCTTAATTAATTGTTCGATTAATCCAATTAATTAATTAAACGAGAAAATTAATTGGCCAGGGAGGGAAGTACATTCCGTGCCGTTTACCATCCCGTCTCCCGGCCGGCGGCGCGCGCACAATGGCCGGCGGTCGGTCGTCGCCGCCGCGGCGGACGATGTCGATGGGGGGCGGCTCCCTGGCTCGCCGCTCGGCCGCCGCCGGCGACAGCTCCTCCTCCATGCTTCCCGGCCTCTCCCGGTCCATGTACGAATTGATTTCTTAATTACGTGGTCGTCTGCGAATGCCTGCAACGTTTTTTCTCATGGCGCGAGGCGCCGTGCAGGACGATGGGCGGCGAGCGCACGGTGAGGCGGCTGCGGCTGTCACGGGCGCTGACGGTGCCGGAGAGCACCACCGTTCTGGAGGCGTGCAGGCGGATGGCCGCGCGCAGGGCCGACGCCGCGCTGCTCACCGACTCCAACGCCCTCCTCTGCGGCATCCTCACCGACAAGGACATCGCCAAGAGGGTGATCGCCCGCGAGCTCAAGATCGACGAGACGCCGGTGTGGAAGGTGATGACCAGGCACCCCGTGTTCGTCCTCTCCGACACGCTCGCCGTCGAGGCGCTGCCCAAGATGGTCCAGGGCAAGTTCAGGCACCTGCCGGTGGTGGAGAACGGCGAGGTGATCGCCATGCTCGACATCGCCAAGTGCCTCTACGACGCCATCTCCAGGATGGAGAGGGCGTACGAGAAGGGGAAGGCCGCCATCGCCAGCGCGGTCGACGCCGCGGGCGGCGGCGCCAGCAACGATCCCACCGCGACCTCCATGATAGAAGCTCTCAAGGAGCCGATGCTCAGGCCATCCCTGTCTACCATTGCCACTGCAGAATCAACGTAACGTCTGTTAACTGATCATTAGTTTGACACATTGTATGAAATGCTACTAATTTTGTCCAAAGTGTGCTCACCGATGTGCCAACCATGGCCATGGATGATTGGTTGATAGGGTTGTCATCGTGTCGCCGGGCGATTCGGTGCTGACGGCGACGCAGAAGATGCTGGAGTTTCATGCGAGCTCGGCCGTTGTTACCGTCGGGAACAAGGCTCAAGGAATCCTCACGTATGTGACCGATCATTCTTCCTTGTTGAATTGCTTTGGTCAGCCACAAGTTCTTAACATTTTTGTGTGTGTGCAAATTAACCAATTGCTGATGATCAGTTCGAGGGACATCTTGATGAGGATGATCGCCAAGAATCTCCCCGCGGATTCGACGCCGGTTGAGAAGGTTGGACAGGATTTATAAATTGATAATTGATAAATCACGAATTCTTAATACCTTCCAAGGACCATAAAACATTTCTCTCCCCTCCCCCCCCCCTCTCTCTCTATATATATATACACACACACCCGTTTGGGGTCTCATGGTGCCCGGGCCTCAAGGTTTAAAATACATGAATTTTGTTTAAATTTTTAAAAAATTTTAACTTCTAGATATATACCTAGATATAACAGTTTAATTGATATCCATACCTTGCAACAAAATATCTTAAATTTAAAGTTATTTCACTATCCTATAACCTACCTAGTTAATTATATATTTGGATGACACGTATTTAGAATTAAAATTTAAGCAAAAAAGACATACATAAGTTTAAATTTAGTTCAAACTTGTTTGAACTAGTTAGTAAACAAGTTAATGTTTATACCCAAAAAGTTTAAATTTTTTATACTTATTTAAATTAGGTATACAATTGATTTAAATCTTGAGACCCGGGCACCATGGCGCACCAAGTAAATTATATATATATATATATATATATATATATATATGCGCGAATTTTACGGAGGGGCATATATTTTACTAGGTGATGACTCTAGATCCCGAATGCGCGACAGTGGACATGCCCATACTCAACGCTCTCCGAACTATGCAAGAGAGGAAATTCTTGCATCTCCCTGTCATGGACAGAGGTAAGTTAATGTAGACTAGTAAACGGAATTGTTTTGTAGAGTGGTTTTACTGTTTTTGAATAGTATCACCAGGTGTTACCTTTTTATTGTAAAATTTGATATCTTATATTACCTAAGATACCGAGAGGTATCAAATTTTATACTATAAAATATGATAATCTATTTGTACCTTTTTAAGGACCGTAAATTTTCTCTGTTGGTATATATAATGTGGTAATCTGTGGGTTTTGCCATCTGTTTCTCAACAGATGGATCCATAGTCTCCATCCTGGACGTGATCGACATCACACATGCGGCATTCTCCATTGTAAGCTCTCGGTTGGCCATGTATAATAGAGGTTTCCAGAAAATAGGTGCAGGTTTGTGATTGTTGAGATGTCTCTCCACTGATTGCAAATGAGTGGGCGGGCAGGTTGAGGGCAGCAGTGATGGTGCCATGAACGATGACGTGGCAATCTCCATGGTCCAGAGGTTTTGGGACTCAGCAATGGCCTTGGGACCCCTAGACGACGAGATTGAATCCCAATCCCAGATGAGGTTTGCCATCCCAAATTTCCGTTCCACGAATTGCACACTACCTTTGTAGTGCGTGACCTACTTCATCTCCATCTTGGCCAGCGAGGCATCGAGGTCGCAGATGATGTCCGACATTCACCACGAGGCGGCCGGCAATGAGCAGTCATTCTCATTCAAGCTCCAGGACAGGCGAGGACGAATGCACCGGTTTAGCTGTGGTACCACACTAGTACTAAACCGTGCCTGTTTTCGTACAATATCTTCGTTTCTACTCCCTCCGTTTTAAAATAAAATAAAAAACTTAGTACTGGATATGACACATCCTAGTACTATAAATCTGAATGGACTATGTCCAGATTCGTAATACTAGAATGTGCCATATCCCTACTAGTTTTTTTTTTATTTTGAGACTTAGGGAGGAGCAAATACAATTCCACTGTAGCTCATCCGACAAACCAACACTTTCTCCTGCAGAGGTGCAGAGCCTGACGCCGCTCATCACTAGCATCCTTCAGAGGCTCGGCCCTGACCTCGACCGCGACCGCCTCCCTCAAATTCTTGTAAGAAACGCCATCCTATGATCCTATCTCGGCATTGGCCAAAATGAGAAAAATAAGCTTGAACCAACAACCCAATGCTTCATGAAATTGCAACAACTTATTAACTGCTGTTCATGTCTATGGTGCAGTACGAAGATGAAGACCGGGACAAGGTGGTGCTGGCGTCGGACGATGACCTGACGGCAGCGGTGGACCACGCGAGGCTGGCCGGCTGGAAGGCATGCACTGCACGAACGGCATGATCGCCGGCGAACTACTGCTGACTGATCGATCTCTGAATGTTCCTGAATATATCCTGATCACCGTCCTTAGATTCTTGCAATTGTGCTTGTCGTCTTTGCAGGGCCTGAAGCTGTTCCTTGACTACTCCGGCAGCTCTAGCCGTCGGAGAAGCGTGGTTTCTGGTCGTGGAAGCGGCACGGTGGTGGACCTGTCGAACCGGGACGCGTGGGCGGCGGCGTACAGCGGGGTGGCCGCCGGCGCTGCCCTGGTCACCGGCCTCGGCGTGATGGCCTACCTTCGGAGAGCTGGCTAGTTCCATTTCCAGGAGTTGAAACTTGCAGAGCGATCTTTCCCGAGCATACATTGGACCGGGCTGGAGAAAGGCAGTATGGTCATGAAGCCAGGGTTGAGCCCAAGATGTATGATGCAAAGCCTTATATTGGCTTCGGGCCAGGTCAGAGAGAGAGAGAGAGAGAGAGAGAGAGAGAGAGAGAGGGTGAAAGTTAATTTGATGATAGATTTTGTTTGAGCTCCAAATTAGGGGAACAAAACTTCTTACAGATTGAGGAGATGGAACAGTAAATTTGGCAACACCATGTAATTAACCTTTTATTTTTTTAACAGTACCTTTTGTCCCTTCCCCTTTTCTAACTTGTGGTTTGTTAGGCATTAATGGTCAAACATCCAGTTGACCTTAAAAAGTTGACAATATTTTTTAGCTTTTCAGTATTGGCATCTTAAAGGGCCTACATACCAAAACAAGTCGACTGTTTGGGGGAAGCGTGGTGGTGGTGGTGAAGTCATGGACTCCGCTCATTAATATTTAAATCCTAATGTCCATAAATATTGTATACACATGGTTATTGTTACACCCCGTCCTGGCACCGCCATACAAACAACGCAAAGGAGGATGCGCCGCAGGAGAAATACCGAATCGTCTTCTGCAGAACCGCGATACCGATACCAGTCCCAGGAAAATGATGCTGGTACCCGTGGTACCATGATGAATCATTACAATGCTAATAATAAATTTATGCATTTGTGTTACAATAGGCGGGTAATCCCTGAGTAGCAACCTTCGACCAAAATTAGCAGTAGTGGAATTTAGCGTAGCTAGAGCAGTAGCTTCAGTCTAGGGATGAAATCCAAATATTCACCATTTTCAACCAGTACTAAGAAAGGGGGTGAAAACAACAACAATAGAGGGGTGAGTACTTTCGTACTCCACAAGCCAATGGGCAATGTAAATATGCAAGCTTCAAAGAGAGGTTGGGTTTATTTTGCAAGTCTTTCCTTTAAAAACATTTTCTAAATTCTAAGTATGGGGTTTTTATAAATCCATTTGGAAGGAGACTCACCGTCTCGATCCGTACGTGAGTTGCTTTGCAACAACTTAAGCGGGAAAGCAAAATTTAAGTTTTATTTATTTTCTCCTATTTTTCTCTATTAGTTTATTTTCACTTTCTCCAATACATCCATCAGTTATCTCGTCTTTGCGTGAATCTGCTCATCATATTTTATACCTCGGCTTTTCCAAGCCATCCATGTCCTAAAGTCATCCGCTTCCCTTCAGGAAGTCTACTCTATGATGCCGTCCAGCATCCCAGGTCACATAGGCCATTTCAAACCACTTAGGTTATTCGTCAGTCATATAGACCAACTCTGGCAATGATTTCCATTCCCACAAACCAGTTTCACAAAGCACAGGAAAACAAAACTACGCTAAGAGAATCACCTCACGTTCGCCCTAAACCATGGGCACGACTGTTCGAATAGTTTAGCTAAACTCTGCAGAGGTTGCACGCTTTACCCACATGACACGAATCTTACACCGAGTACTGGCCGGTACCGGAAGTTCGTGACAAGGCCTTTCCAAAGCTAACCCATGAATATCCCATGCCACATAGTTGGTCGAGCCTACAACAAGCATTAGGCAAGACCAGCCATCGTCTAGTAAGGATACACCGGGGATAAATCCTACACCTATCGGTATCATAATCACCACGTATAGAAGCAAGTGCCACGAAGGGCTATCATCAGAACATCATAACATAGAATTTTGTCTCCTCATCCCCAGCGTTCCACAATCACTAGCATACAAGATAAACATGAATTAATGATTTACTTTTTCAGGGGTATCCCATAATACCTGTGTGGTCACACTTTAAGATGCTTGGATGGAATTCTCCAAGGAATCGATTCTTATATGCAAATACGGAACCAAGTCACGCATGCAAGCATACCGAATTGCGAGCTTTCACAAACCATCCTTTCACAAACCCACTGACACCAAGTGTCGGGTTTTCCAAAATAGTTCTCATCTATTTTTCCCAAAGTCATCATTTATCAGTGGATGTGGGGCTTTGACCGATACCCATGCTTGATGAGCATGGATAACGAGGTACCATTTTAGTGGAGCGACAAGGATTTTAAGGTTTCACAATATTCTATGAAAAATAATACAACTAATATGTAGGCCCATCGGTTACACGCAAACTGAGGCCAATCAAATTAAAATGTACACTAATCATGCAATTTTTCAATCAACACATTTCATAAAATTAGGAGCAATATGATCGAGGAGTGGCTTGGCTTGGTCTTTGTCGTCAATTGTAATACCCCGGTTTCCTGGCCGTTAAAAACTATTTTAATAAAACCCTAATCCCGAAAATTTTGGATCTTTGTGTGTATAATTAAGGATTAAGTGCCAAAAGTCTCAATAAATCCCTCCTTGAGACCCTAAAATCCTTTGACCAAAGATTCCCTCCAAAATTCCGAGACTCGAATTTTGAGATTCAAAGGTCTCTCTCTAAACCTATCCAAAAATCCTTGAATAATTCAAATTCAAAATCTCCCAAAATTCTCAATTCTCATCCAAATCCGAATATCAGAATTCGAATTTTGTAAATTTGAAATCCCCTCCGAAGCCTCCCATTAAAATATTCTTATTTTTTATCCTCCCAAAATTTCAAATTTCCATCCAAAAATCTCCCTCCTAAAATCCTGGTTCAAATTTCAAATATCGAATTCAAACTCCTTTGAAATCCTTCCCTGATTTCCTATTGAAGATTTCCACCTATAGTCCCTCCCCTAAGTTTCCTTTATTTTTCCAAAATTCAAATCCGAGCTCAAAGTATTCAAACTTTATTCAAAAATGTCCTTGGAAAATATCAAAGTTTCCTATTCACCTGGGCCGCCATATTTCTTTTTCCTCCTCTCGGCCCAGCCATCCCTCTCCTTTTCTCTTTCTTTCCTCCGCAGCCCAAGCTGGCCCATGGCCCATCTTTTTGTCTTTCCTCTCTTACCTCGGCTCCCGCAGCCACTCGGCCCCGCCTCCCGCATGGGCCATCACCATGTCAGGCCGCCACGCGCGCAGCCGCCCGCGCGTTGCCTAGCACTGACAACCCGGGCCCACTCGTTAGCCGCTGTTTTATCCCACGCACACAGGTCCGCACGTGAGCACGTGGTCGTCTTCCTCCCCTCGCTCCGGCCGCATGCGCTCCACGTGTTCGAGAAAAATTTCCGCCCGTGACAATATCTTCCCCGTGTCCTTCCCATGTGCTGACATGCCACCAAGTCAACCGCCCTATCCCATCCCTTTGCCGTGCCCATCCCCTTCTTTCTCCCCTCTGGTCAACATGGCCACCATGCTCCCTGTTGTCTCATCCCATCCAGGCTAGCTCGCCACGCCACCAGAGTCAAACCGCACGCGTGTGTTCACTGTTCGGTCGCATCACCATCACCTCGGTCTCTCCTATTCCCTCTACCTCGCAGATGACGCCAGCCACAAGCTCCACTGCCGCATCCTGTCGCCCAGCCAAGCCTCACTGAGGCAAGCTCCACCGCCTCTCTAGCTTGTCCCGTAGAGCCGCCCGCACCTATAAATGGCCACCACCGCCTTGCTCCTTCCTTGTCCCTCGCCCTCGCCGCGGTTGCGCATCCCTCCTACCGCGTTGGCCTGAGCCGAGCTCCATCACCATCACCGCCTCAGATTCCACATCACCAAGCCGCCTCTAGCCTCGATTTCACTAGCTAGCACTGCCACTGAGCTCCCCTGAGTCCCACGATCTTTTACCGCTCTTCACCGCCGCCCAATCACCGCCGAGGCCAAAATGCCCAAAATCGCGCCGCCACCATCCACCATAGCCACCGACACCAATTCCCATCACCGTCAAAGGTATAGCCTCCAATCCTATCTCTTTTCTCTAATTCATGCACTGCCGCACCGATCGTTGCCATTTCCGAGCCCCTCCGCCACTGGCAAGGTCGCCACCGGTGATGCCCGCCAATCTCTATCACCAGCGAGGAAATGCCATCACACTCTACCGCCATCGATCACCCCAGCCATAATCCGAGCTGCTCTAAATGTTCACCATCCTCTCTGCCTCCCATTTCTGAGCTCCATACACCGCCACTCGCTATCGTTCGTTGGCGTGACAACGGCCGCTGCTGGCCGTTGATTTCCCGGCCAACCTCCTCTGTCCCCCTCGCCTTCTGACGTGGCAAGCCACGTCAGCCCGCCGGGCCCCCTTCACTCCCCAAACCTGTAACTGACAAGTAGGGCCTATGACGTTAAGTGCACAGTGATCACACGAGTAATCCCTCTCCCATCTCACTGACATGTGGGTCCCATCCCTTTAACCCTGCCCAATGCCGATGACATGTGGGCCGTTTTGTTATCCATCCATATCCCACTGACATGTGGGCCCATACCACAGTAACACACTTAACCCTTCCTTGTTCCGATGACATGTGGGCCTGCATGTTTAACCCTCTTCGCCCTCTCTCACTGACATGTGGACCCCGGCCTCTTTTTCTATCCCCTACTCCCATTGACATGTGGACCAACCCCCTCAGCCTCTCTCCCCCTGCCACTGACATTGGGCTCCACCTCGTAGCTAGGGATATTCTTGATAATACTCCTTTTTCGATTTAAATAAATCCTTTCCTTTTCTAAAATTTCATTTAAAACTTCCAAAAATCATATATTCCTATCCGTAACTCCGATTGAGCCCATTCAAGTCTTCAAATTTTTCTAAAATTGAGATCTACATTATGGCACTATTAGTTATTAATAATAGTACTTTATTTCTAGTGTTTTGTGTGTTTTTTATCATTTCACGTGTAGTCAACGTTTCGGAAGTCATCAAACGTCGGATTTTCGCGAAGATTTGAAGGCGAAGATTAAGGCAAGTCACTCCTTGACCATATTGCTCCTAAATTAAAAAAATATTTTGTTTGCCAAATTGCATTATTAGTGTGCACGTTAATTTGACCGGCCTAGGTTTGCGTGATGAACCGACGGACCTACTCAGTAGTTGCATAAGACCTGTAGGCCTTGATAACCCTATCCCTTGTAGCTCCACCCTTCTATACCTCGGTATCCGTGCTCTTTGAGCATGAGTATCGACAATACGACTTCAATCACTCTTGTTTGTCGATGAGGAAAAAATGGGTTTGTGAACCCTTTGAAAACCCGACACTCGGTGTTGGTGTGTTTTGTGAATAGCCGTGCCCATGGTTACGGGCGAATATGAGATGATTTCTCTAGCGTAAATTTGTTTGCCAGTGCTTTGTGGAAGTGGTTTTGTGGTATGGGAGTCGTTACCAGAATCGTCCTTGGTGGCCGGTAGATGACCTGAGTGGTCTGAAACGGGGTTGTATGACCTGTGATGTCGAATGGCATCATAGATTATGCTTCGTGAGTGGAAGTGTAGCATCCTTGGAATTTTGGAATAAAAATCGAAAACCCAAATTCGGAAGCAACAAAAACTTTTCAAAGATTGCATCATGCTGGATCTTTTGGATCTTTAATTTTGTTGCACCAGTGCCAGAAAGATTAAATACAGGTTTATTTTGTCTCTGAGCTCACACTAAGGTTTTACTAGTCCTGAAGATAAAGCCTATATCCATATATATAAGAACATATTTCCAAAGGGTGCTAGCTACTTTCTTTTTTTCTAAAATCACAATAAAACTCCCTAAACCCCCCTGTGGGCTGGCCCAGATCCTAGGTCCTCCCCTCACTCTCGCCCCCCTGCTGCTGGGCCGAGAGGCCCAGCCAGCCGCCCTGCCTGCCGGGCCCCACTTGTCAGGCGTGTCCGCTCCGCGCCACGTGCATGCGCATCCGCCTAGCAATCGCCGTGCTGGGCCCCACCTGTCGGCCAGTGCCGCAACCTGTCGGCTGACCGCGTGGACGCAGTTCCTCTGACGTCAACTGCCTTCTGACTGGGTCACTGACATATGGACCCACTGCCCATGGGGTTCACATGTCAGTCACTCAAAATTAGAGACAGTCAGAGGATCCACGAGGTGACCGCGTGGCCATCTCCCTCCCCTCGCTCTCCCTCTCTCGCGCTCGCCTGAGGACGCCGCCCCGTCGAGACTCTGTCGGACCCGAAGCCGTACCGCCTCCGTGGAACCAGCTGTCCTCCCCCCGCCGCTCCTATGCCACCGCACGCGCACAGCTAAACACTGCGGTTCCCTGCGCCCACCGCCTGCCATCGCCACGCCCCACGATGGCTCTCGGACCAGTGGACGCAAGCCGTCGCCGAGCCGTTGCCCGCTTCGGACCACCGAGCCATAGCTTCCCCCGTACCCCCTCTGCCCGTTTCGCTGCAAAATCCCAGCCCCGCGGCCCACACTCGCTACCCATGTGCACACGCGCTCCGCCCCGCCACGCCCGCCAGCCACGGGTGTACCATCGCCGCTGCCGCTCCATGGCGCCCACCGCCGCACCTATAAAAAAGGGAGAAAGACCCCCATTCAATTCCCCCCGCACACCAGAAAGCTTCCCCACCTCTTTCCTCGCCGTCCCAGTCCCGGAGCAAGGTGGGCGCCGTCGACGACACTCGCCGCTGCCAACCCATCCCAACCTCCCGCGCTCAGTGCGCCGCCTCCACGCGCGCGCCGGTGAGCTCCCTCTCCCCTCTCCTCCGCGCCGGCGCTGCCGCTCGGTGCTTCTCCCACCGCCCTCCCTCTCCCGCTCCAGGACGCTGTCGGCGTCTCGCGCCGCCGCTCGGAGCCCGCTCTGCCGCGCCGGGCAGAGCGGGGTGAGGAAGACGACGGGAGAGGGGATTAATCTATCCCCTCACCTGGTACTGACATGTGGGCCCGCCCTTTTAATCCTCGGTTAAGAAATACATTAACCCCTTTAATTACCCTGACAAGTAGGCTCTGGTCATTAGCAAAAAAAAAATATCTAAAGGCCTAAGTTACCTACTGGGCCACTGACATGTGGGCCCCATGGCTTGGGAAGGTTTAATCCTCACTTAACCAGCCCTAGGCCCCACATGTCAGTGACATAGAGGGAGTGTTTTAGCTTCCTGGGTGTCTAGCTAGTGGGCCCCAGTTGTCAAAAAAGGGGGATTTTTCTTAAGAGAAATAATCAGGTCTGTAAAGAAAATAGGCCAACAGTGACTTTTTGCAGTTAATTTGATTTATTTCAAATTTGAAACTTTGAATGCCCTATCTTCTCCATACCAAGTCCAAATCAAGTAAAACTTTCATTAAAATTCATCTAAAATCAAGATTTATCCAATGGCACTGGTTTGGTATTTTTCTTATTTTCTTTATATTTATTTCTCATTTATTTGTGTTTGGAATGTGAGTTTTGACTATCCGTTTCGTCCGAACTAGGCTACGTTTACGACGATGAGTCCCTTGGTGCAGAGGAGGAAGTTGTCGTAGCCGAGCAAGGCAAGTCACCCCGCCTCTAACACCCCGCCCTGGCACCACTGTACAGACGGCGCCAAGGAGGGTGTGCCACGGGAGAAACGGTGAACCGTCTCCTGCGGAACTGCGATGCCAGTACTAGTCTCAGAAAATATGATACTGGTATTCGTGGTAACATGATGAATCATTGCAGTACTAATAATAAATTTATACTTTATGATGCAACCTTGGGTAATTCCTTGGTAGCAATCCTCATCAGAGAAACAACAGTAGCGGAACTTAGCGTAGCTAGAATACCAATCCACAGGCAGTGCCTTGGGTCTAGGGACGAAACCCTAACATTCGCTACCTTCCACCTGTACTAAGAAAGGGGGAGAAAAAAAACAACAACAATAGAAGGGTAAGTACTTTCGTACTCGGCAAGCCACAGGGAAATATGAATATGCAAGCTTCAAAGGGATGCTGGGTTTATTTTGTAAGTCTTTTCTTTTAAAACCATTTCCAAATTCTAAGTGTGGAGTTTTTATAAATCCATTTGGAAGGAGACTCACCGTCTCGATCCGACCGCGAGTTGCTTTGCAACAACTCAAGCGGAAAACAAAATTTTAGTCTGAGTTATTTTCTCCTCTTTTCCTCTATTAGTTTATCTCTACTTTCCTAAATACATCCATCAGTTGTCTCATCTTTGCATGAATAAACTCACCACGTCTTATACCTCGGCCTTCTCGAGCCATCCATGTCCTATAACCATCCGCTTCACTTTAGGAAGCCTACTCTATGATGCCATCCGGCATCTCGGGTCACATAGGCCCGTTTTAAACCGCTCAGGTCATCCATCAGTCACACAGACCAACTCTGGCAACGATTCCCATTCCCATAAACCAGTTTCACAAAGCAGAGGCAAAACAAAACTACATTAAGAGAATCACCTCACATTCACCCTTGACCGTGGGCATGGCTATTCGAAAAATTTAGCTAAACTCTACAGAGGTTGCACGCTTTACCCACACGATGCGAGCTTACTCCGATACCGGCCATTACTGGAGGTTCGTGACAAGGCCTTTCCAAAGCAGGCTCGGGGTCACCTATGCCAACTAGAAGGGTCTGTAGTGATCTGCTGGATCAGTGGTTCAACCATCTGAGCTCACTGTCAAGACCAAACAATCTGAGTGAGTCTTTGCTTCCCTTGCCTAGGATTCCGGGGCACCTAGTGTATCTCGGGTATCTCAAGTAATCCATAGCAACATTCTCCATTGCCTCATTCTACACCCAGGTCATCATTATCTATCGACACACGAGCTTCCCTAAACCAACTAGTTACTTAGCCAGGGGTGTCCCACAACACCCGTATAGTTGCACTGTAAGATGTTCGGATGGAATTCCCTAAGAAATCGGTCCTTATATGCGAGTATAGAACCAAACCACACAGGCAAGAATGCCACATCGCGAGCTTTCGCAAACCATTTTTTTTTTCAAAACCCACCGATACTAAGTATTGGGCTTTCCAAACAGTTTCAACCCATTTTTCCCAAAGTTGACATATATTAGTGAAATGCGGGGCTTGACGATACTCGTGCCCGAAGAGCACGAACACCGAAGTATCTCATTGATGGAGCGACAAGGATTAGGGTTCACAAAGACCTAGAGAAAATTAATGCGATTACTAGGAGGGTCCATCGGTCACGCAAACCGAGGCCGATCAAATTAATCATGTACACTAAACATGCAAGTTTGCAATCAACACATTTTATAAATTTAGGGGCAATATGATTGAAGAGTGGCTTGCCTGAATCTTAGTCATCAAATCATCGAAGTCCGTGCATCGAGCAAATTTCCAGAATGTCCGCTACGCGATCAACAAAGAAAAACCACACAAAAACCTACAAATATATAATATTTATTATAAACAAATAATGCCATTTGATGGATCTCACTTTTAGAAAATTTCTGGAAGTTGAACCGACGGTGGGAAGGGTTTTGGAACTGTTGCCCGGGCCCACATTATCATACAGAGAGGAGATCTGTTGGTGGGTCCCGCTTGTCACACGCAGAGGAGAGGTTGCTGGTCGGGGCCCACCTGGTGGTGGCACAAAGGAGCAAGCCGAGCTCACCGGCATGGATCACAGACATGAAGATGAGATGACTATGACGGTGGCTCACGCAACATGGCAACAGCGGAGGGGATCCGAGGGGTGGCAGTGGCGCACGGGAGATGGCGGCATGCGGCTTGGAGCGTGGGACGACGCGAGCTATGGCACAGAGGCGAGGGGCAGCGCGTGGCGGCGGTAGCTTGATATATATATAGGGAATAGGCCCTAGGGCGCCGGCGGCGGCACTATGTGGCTTTTGCAGTGGCCGCTGCGGCTTCTAGAGTCCAGGGGCGGCACGGAGCGCGGCGGGGCGGATGCGGCGACAGCTGTTATGCACAGACGCAGGCTAGGTTGGGCTGAGGATGGCGACTGACCGAGGCCGGTCGAGGGAAGGAGGCGGAAGCCAGGCTGAGGCTAAGGAGAAGCTTGGAGTGGCTTGGGCCTCTAGCCAGAGAGAGAGAGAGAGAGGAGGAAAGGAGGAGGAAGAATAAGATAGGGAGGAAGAAGATAAAATAAAAGAAAGGAGAAAGGGGGAGAAAGGAGAAAGGGGAAGAAGGGAGCGAAAAAGAGGAAAGGGGGGGAGGGGTTTCTGGAAATTTTTCCAAAATTTGGAAAATTGGAATTTAGAAGATTTTTTGAGAATTAAAGAATTATTTTAGAATATTGGAATTGACGGAATACTCAAAACTTTGGAATATTTCGATTATTGGGGTATTTTTGGAAATTGGAAACTTGGGGATATTTTATAGAATTTGGAATTTAGGGATAGCTTCGGATTAACCGGAATAATTAGAATATCGAGTCAATGGAATTTTGGGATAAAACGAATATTCGAAATATTTTGGGAATGGAGGAAATCAGCGGGATTTAGAATATTCGAGATATCGAAAATTTGAGAATATTTTTGTGGGGATTCTGAATTGGAGCGAAAACTCAGAATATTGAGGATTTGGATTTTATGGAGACCAAGGGCATTTAAATCAAAATGGAAATAATGGATATTTTATAAAAAGGAATTGAATATATTCGAGACTCTTCGGATTTAGAACTTCGGGGGATTTTTCCAAAGTCAGATTTTTCACGGAATTTGGGATTCGAGGATGACAACCGAGTTCGGGTAGAAAAGAAGGGTACAAAAAGGTTCGGACCAGGAACGACCCGAGGAAAGGATTTTCGGAATTTGTTTAAATAATTACTGAGATTGATCTTTGTAATATTAAAATTGATTCTGAAGCTCCGAAAAATCTGAGAAAATTTCAGAGAGATTATTTACACACAACAAATTTATTAAAATGATTTTGACAATGATTTATTAAAGAAAGTTTGATTTTCAATTTTTACTTTACAATTTAATATAAATTATAGAAAATCTATTATTAATTAATTAATTTAATTCCCGAAAAATCAGACTATGACATTATCCCCTCCTTCGGAAAGAGTGAAGTTGAAGTGAAGAACAAGGTTTCTCTCCGCTGCTGCTTCTCTGCTTGCCAGTTGCATTCTCAGAGAGGTTCCAAAGATGTGACCTCCTATAAGGTATTTTGCTGAGTTGTTTCTAATTTGCATGGCTAAGCATAAACCTAAAAGTTCTAGTAAGGACCACTTATAGTGCTCTCACTAGACAGTTTTGATAGTTAGGGTTGTCAAGGAAATAATATGGAAATTATAAGGCCATAACAAGGAATATAGGAGAGGCTAAATAAAATAGTGTTTACGCAGGAAATTTAATAAAGCGAAATGCAATAATTTAAATAAAGATAGATTTTTACAATAATAGGTACACAACATGATTGAAGGGATGGTATGACTTGCCTTGCTCACACACAACGTATTCACAGTCGACCACAAGGAACCGCGGATCGCCCGAGTCGGCAATGTCTACACGTCCAAACACAAATGAGGGCCAAAAGACAAGAAAACCATATAAACAGCAGAAACAAAGTGCATAAATGGGTTCTTGACAATTTAAGGAAAATTTAAAGACTTGAACGGGTCAATTTGGAGTTCAAACAACCAAGGTATGACGGTTTGAAGTTTAGGTGAAATTTAAATAAATATTTCCAACTTCTTGCATTATTTTTCTATTGAAAAACTAGTTTATGACGTCAATGGCTGGGAGAGAGAGAGGGGTGGCACGCCGATTGGTGGGCCCCATCTATCGGTCTTGGGTGAGGCCGACATGCAGGCCCAACGGATGCGCGCGGGCGGGTGGCCACAGTAGCAACATGCGGCCCAGGTGGGCCAACGTGGCTGCCACTCCAGCACCACGCGAGACGGGTGAGGATGGCCGGCGTGGGCGCATAGGAGGCGGGGCTCGCCGGTGGCAAGGTGGCACAACGGGCTTGCGGAAACGAGAGAGCAGAGGAAGGCGATCTCACCGACGAAGCCGCAGCGACGGAGGGCGTCGGGAGCTGCCGGCGACAAGGAAATGGCGGTGGCTTGGTTCGGGTCGATAGTGAGGATGGCTCTCCGGTGGTCGTCGGGCTCTGGGAAGTTGATGCCAAGGTGCGGACGGGGACGGCGAGGCTGGAGATAGGATCACCGAGGACTGGCGAGGTTACGGTCGCCGATGGAGTACGACTGGAGTTGCGACGACGGCGGCGGAGCTCAGAGAGGTGGTGCGACGGTGTTAGGGACGACAGGGAGCTACGGCGGTGAGAGGAAATGAAGAGGAGGAACATGGCTCCGTTTTATAGCTGATTGGGGAGGGGGAATGGCGCCGAGGAAGCCGGCGGCCGGAATCAATGGCGGTAGGCACACCAGGGAGAAACTGCTGGCTATTTAGGGCGATTTAGAGCGAGATTCTCTAGAATTTTTGAGGGGAAATGAAGAGGGGATAATGGGGAGTAAAACCCCTCAATCAATTTGATTAGGCGGATTGATGGAATCGAGCGGAGGAAGGGGAGCGGTTCTCGGCTGGGGGAGAGAGAAAGAGAGGAGCGGCGGAGGTAGGGATGACTGACGAGTAGGGCCCACTCGTTAGCGAGCGATGGCGGGGGCGCGGCCATAGGCTAGCTAGGCCGGGGAGGCCGAGCTAGAGGGTGAGGTAGGCGGGCTGGCGAGCGAGGGGAGTGGGTGGGTGTAGGCCAGGCCGGGCCAGGCAGGTCGAGCGGGAGGGTAGGGAGAGGGGGGCGAGCAGGCCGAGCAAGCCGGAGGGGAGAGAGGGGAGGGGAGGCCGGGCCGAGAGATGGAAAACGGGCTGGCCCAACCTGAGGGAGAGGGAAAAGTTTGTTTTATTTTATTTCTGGATTTATAAATACCATGACAAACGTTTTTGTGAACTTAAAATTAGTTAGGGTGCTCTAAAAATTCCAGTAAAATTTGTTTAAGCATTTTGAGGCATGAGGAATTTAACAAAAATTCCCACGGGCCAAAATGAGTTTCAACTTGGTGATTTTTAATGGTTGTAGACTCATTTTGACTTTTAAAGTTTGTAGAAATGCATTAAAAAATAATTTAGACTTAGGGTGATTTTGGGGCACGACAAATGGCCTGCCACGGGATGGAGGAGGGCGTGCTGGTTGGGTTGTGGCAGTGATTGGGCCGGAGAGGCCAAGGCCCAAGAGAGAGAGAAAAGAAGGAGGGGAGGGAGATGGCTGGGCCGTAGGAGAATTGGGCGGGCCTAGGAGGGGAAAGAGAAGGCCAGGTTATGTTGGAAAGAGAGGGTGGAAGTTGGCCCAAGTGAATTGTATTGTTTCATAATTTCTAGGGATTGATTTCGAAGGATATTTGGATGATTGACTAGATTACTTTCATTTCAAATTTGATATTGGACCCAAGGAATTCTAAGCAATTCAAGGAAGGGACCATTGACATATATGTTTATTGACCTTCGGGTGTTGTTTGAATCTTGAATAATTTTTCAATGGAGGATCAAGGGAATTTCAAAAGAGGGTTCAAATACTGATAGTTTGTTTGGGAGGAGGTTTTTGGAGCGAGATTTCAGCGTTACAAGGTTTGAATTTAAAATTTGGTGTTTGAAATTAGAAAATGGTCGAGATTCCAAGGAAATGGTCTGGAATGCGATTCTTGATATTTTTGAAGATAAATTTGCATGGAGAAAGGTCAGGAACAATAGTAATAGGATATTTTTAGAAGGGACATTCGAGTACAAATCTGATATCTGAATTCTCAGAGATTCCTAGGGTTTCGAAGAGATTATTCAGAGATGAGAAAAATATGATTTTAACATTTGGAGAATTTTGAGGAAATTTTTGGTAGGGGAAAAATAATGGAGGCCAAGGGAAGGGATTTTTGGGATGAGTTCTTAGGGTTACGAGGATTGTTTTTATTGAGATCTTTGGCATGATTTCTTAGTACACATAAATAACCGAATTTTTGAACATAGGATTTTCATTAAAATAGTTTTCGATGGTTAAAAAGCCAGGGTGTTACTGTTACACTATCATTAGGAATTTAAGTGAGGTCCGAGATTTACCATTAGTCTTCATCTTTTTTGAACGTGTGTTAGGGTGTGCGTGCGTATGCTTATTCCGTGTAATAACCAACATGCAAATATTAACACGGAAGCAAACTTGTTACAGTGATGAAGTTATGGCTATATAATTCTCTAGCAAATTGACACATAGGCTGATACCCGAACAAAAATTACTCAGTCTGTCATGGAAAAAAAATCACTAGCTCAAATCTTTATTCTTCGCTACACATACATTGTGCAGTACATCCACATCGATCTCGAGTGACGTCGATGCAACTTTTGCATGCATCCATGCAGTGCAGGCTAATAGGGGTGCAGAAGCGGCGGGGTGCTCTGCTCATTCCGGAAGTAGTCGCCGGATCCACCCTCCCCTTCACCGCCGCCAGCCGCCGGAAGTTCCCCATGAAGTACCTCTCCCCCCACGCCCTCCCGCTCTCGTACGTCGTCACGCCGTCGCCGCCGACCACGTTCTCGCCGATGTCCAGGTCCCTGTAGCTTGCGAACGCCTCCCTCGGGTTGCTGCTCACCGCCGGCTCCATAGCCGCGTACAGCCCGTCCAGCCACCGCCTCGCCGCCGCCGCGCCCTCCCCGTCTGTGCCGCCCCACCAGAACACCCCGTACTGGACGTTGTACAGCACGCCGGCGCGGTGCGGGTATGGCGTGATGGAGTCCGGCACGACGGAGCCGACCACGCCGCCGTGCGGCTCAAGGATGAGGATGCCGTTGGTGTTGTTGGCGAGCCATTGGTTGAACAGGGTGCCCCACGCGGGGGCGCCCATGGGGCGGCGGACGTAGTCGGACTTGCTCTTGACGTAGGTGCCGAGGTTGTTGGTGCGCTTGAGCATGTCTTCCGGTGGCGCGTCGGCGCTGCCGAGGCTGATGAAGGACATGGCGCGGAGCCAGGTGAGCTCGTGGCAGTCGGCTGGCATCATGCCGAGCTCCGGGAAGTAGGCGCGCATGGTGGCGGCGAGGCGGGAGCAGCCGCCGAGGTAGAGGCACTGGAACAGAGCCGTCCGGCCCTGGAGGACGACGCGGATGGTAAGCTCCGGGAGGAACGGCTGGTGTACCAGCGTCTCCCACTTGGCGAGCGCATCGGCGGCGTCGCCGCCGTTGCCGGCGGTCTTGGCGATGTTGAACACCGTCACCGTCGAGGGGATCATCGAGAGCTTCAGCCGCCACGACACCACCACGCCGAAGCTCTCGCCGCCGCCGCCGCGGATGGCCCAGAAGAGGTCCTCCCCCATGCGGCCCCTGTCGAGGAGCTCGCCGTCGGCGTTGACGATCATGGCATCGAGCACGTTGTCCGCACCGATGCCGAACTTGCGCATCATCAGCCCGATCCCGCCGCCGCTGAGGTAACCCCCGACGCCGACCGTCGGGCATGCGCCGCCGGGGAACGCGAACCCGGGGTTCGCCATCCCGATGGCGTAGTAGAGCTCCCCCAGCGTCGCCCCGGAGTCCACCCACGCCGTGGGGTTGCCGGCGCGGACGCGCACGGCGCGGAGCCTGGCAAGGTCGAGCACGGCGAACACCTCGGCGCGCACCGACCGGTACGAGAGGCCCTCGTAGTCGTGCCCGCCGCTGCGCACTCGGAGGCGGACGCCGCTCCGGCGGCCGCACCGCACGGCAGCCTGGACGTGGGACACGTCGGAGGCCGAGACGATGCAGAGCGGCCGCACCGTGGCATTCGTCAGGAACTTGGGGTTCTGCACGGAGGAGGTTAGCACCGACATGAAGCTGCTCGAGCTCTGCGTGTACACTTGCTCCGGCGGGATCTTGTCGGAGAGGCACTGGAGGAAGTCGTCGGAGGGGGGAGCCGACGCAGGGAGGAAGAAGACATTGCAGCAGCAGTAGGACAGGAGAATGATCGCTAGTGCTCCGTTGCTACACACGGTGGCCGCCATTGATCGAGCTTCGGCCTTCAGATTCTTGATTCGCTAGTAAGTGTTGGAGCTTGGAGTGTTTATATATATGCTGATTTGCACACTGTGCGTATTATCTGTAGTTGCATTTGACTTGTGACTTAGAGAAACAATAGACAAATGTCATGCTTGATTATTTCATCTCGTTTTGTGTGATTTTTTTCTTCTTTCTCTTCGCTCACTCTCAAACTAAGCCTTAGAGCATCTCTAACAGAATGACTATTTGGTTCTCCAAATTAAAATCTGACCACCACAAGCAAAAACGAGCTCCAACAGTCTCTCTATCCGGTTGGCCAAACTCCACTCTATGTTGGCCAAACTTGGCTAGGCAACTCTAGCTTGCCAAATGGTGGGGCCCACTCCTATCTCTCCTCCCATCCCTCTCTCTCCCGTCGACCTCATTTTCCTGTCGACGCGCCTGCTTGCCCCGCCGGCCGCACCTGCCTTCCTTGCTGCCGTGTGCCCCACCGCCTGCTGCCGCCTACCGCCCGCTTGCCACGGCCGCCGGCCGCCCCAGCCTCCCGCCTGTGCCGCCGCCTACCGCCCTGTCAATCGCCTGCCCCGCCGCCCCCTATCTCCCTGTCTATGGTAGAGGAAGAGAAGAAAAGTGCAGATGAGAGAATAACATGTGAGGTCCAGGGAATTTAAAGAGTGGGAGATAGAGAGATTGTTGGAGTATAAAAAAATTATGGAGAGAAATCTTTCTTTTTGGCTGGTTAAATAGATAAATAGAGAGTGAGATTTAATCATACTATTGGAGTTGCTCTTAGTCCCTATTTTCTGCGTCCACTGTGTCAGTGGCATTTGTGCGTGTTATGTGTAGAAGTTTGCAAGGATTCAGAAAACACTTCGATCCACTGCAGCAAAGATCGGTGGAGGCGGATTTTCAGACCTTATATAAAGCAATTGCACTCGCTGTTTTATGTAATTCAGATGATTATACAAGATTCTGATTTTACAAACACAGCTATCTACCCTCTCTGTCCAAAAAGTACACTTCTAGCAATCTTATGGTCATTCGATCGTGCTAATCGTATTGAGCTTATTGCAGCTCGGAATGTAATGGATTATTAACATAGGATTAGTTTAGTATTATATACTATAAACTTTTAAAAAGATTTATTTGATTTTTTAAGATTTTTAAAATACACCGTTTAATATGCTTGTTGTTTGCTTATCTATTATAGTTTTGCGTGTCACCGATAAGCTCAGCCTAGCATCGTGTCCTTATCTATAATAAGAAGCTTCTTTTAGTATAGAAATATCCGATGTAAAATCTGGCATATCAGTACCGGTTTTTATTACGAACCAGCACGTTCTTTTTAAAACTGGTACTGTAGCATCCAGCCGAGGCGAACCGAGCCTAGCCGAACCAACATCAAGGCATATTAAATATTGTCTCCCTAGCTTCTCGATCTCTCCGGTCTCTCTTTCTCTCCCGTGCGTCTCTCGATCTCCTCTCTAGAGAGAATCTTTCCAGTACATCTCTCTCAATCTCTCCTCCTGACCCCATCGGTGCTGAGGCTAGCGCGCGACGGGCGACGGAGACGGCGCAGAGCTTGGCGGGCACCTCCGGCGCCGAGGCTAGTGGGCGACGGCTCCGGCACCGAGCTTGGTGGGCATCTTTGGCACCGAGCTTGGTGGGCGACTCCTTCTCTTATCCTCTCCCCTCTCATTCTCTACCTCTCCTCAACTTCCCGACCATGCGAGAGGGGCAAATCCCCAGCGGCGCCCCGGCTTGGGAAGGCGCGATGTAATCTCTGTGATGTTCTTGGATGATATGTGGATGTGTTTGATATGTGTTGATTCTATGAATGATATGTGTTTTGACTTGTTCTTGGATGATCTGTGGATGTGTCTTTATACGTGTTGATTCCGTGGATGCGTTTGATCTTTGGGGGCGGGGGAGGGGTGGAGCTCAATGAGAGCCAGCTGCTTTTTTTTTTTTTGACACTGTAATGTCACATCCCGATCTGGCACCGCCGTACAACGGCACCAGTTAGAGTGTGCCGCAGGAAAACAACACGAACTGTCTTCTCGCGGAACCGCGATACAGATACCAGTCCCAGGACACAGTGTTGGTATCTACGAAATTAGAAATACACTATTGCAGAACCTTAAATAAATAAATAAATAATAGACATATATCTTAACTTACGTTTCAGCTTCAGAGCAAGCTGAAGACAGCAACGAACAACATAGAGGCAGCAGCGGAATAGCGGACTAAGTTCTAACACATAGGCAACGGTTGGAAACCAGGACGAAATTCTAATCTTCTCTTCACAACAACTCTAGCATCCAGCTCCCGGCGGAGAACTATATATAGAGTAAGGGTGAGTACTTACGTACTCAGCAAGCCAGGGGAACTTAGGTGGTTGTTGTAAGCTTCAAAGAGAGGCGGGTTATTTTGCAATCTGCTTTGTTTAAATCTTTTTTAATCCACTAGTGTGTGCTTCTTAACAATCAGGGCGAGATCAGTCTCGCCCGATCGGAGTGAGTTATATCAATCTTTGAATCAGTGCAACTCTTAAGAGCTGACCTCCAGGATCCAGCGCCATCAGCTAATCCAACTTCATTGAGCCCACAGCCCTGCTGTTCATGTCACTTCTCAACATTTTCCGAAATCGAATTCCCAATCCACAAACATCATTTCACAAGCAGTTGTCAAACAAAATTACGCTAAGGAATCACCTCACATCCGTCCATGACCGTGGGCACAGCTGTTCAAACAGTTTAGACCTCTGTAGAGGGGGTACACTTTACCCATACGACGCGACTCACTCTAGTCACCAGATCACACGCATTGGATACGATGTGGTAACATAGAGGTTTTCGCGAAAAGGCATTTCCTAAACCCTCCCAGGTTACCCCATGCCAACTGGAGGGGTCCTCAGACCAACAACAGGGTAGGCCCTTAGACCATGCTGTGCCAGGAACCCAGGAGGCACCCCCGACGCCCTCCCGCACGATCCACAGTTCAATGGCACGCAAGGCGTCCCTGGAAGACTCGTTACTCAGCCAGGAGTTATCCCATATCACCCATGTGGTTGTACTGTTATATGTTCGGATAAAATTCCAGAGGAATCAGTCCTTAGCTGCAGTGCGGGAGACTCGTCCAGATGGCACGATCCCTGTATTGCGGTTTTCACAAACCATTTTATTTTCAAGGTACTGACCCAGGTGTCGGGTTTTCCAAAGTTTCGTAAACCCAAATTTTACCTATCGTAGACATTTTTAAAATTGATAGGCGATCACCAATACCATGCCTGTCAACACGGATACCAGGATCTATCAAGGATGGTGACAAGGGAGTATAAGGGAATCATAATCAATCAAGGAAGGAATGTAGCAAATGGGTTGGCGGCCCGTTGGTCGTCCTGCGACTGTGGCCAAGAAATTATAACAGTGTAACCTAGTTTATGCGATTTGTCAAATAAAATACTTGTTCCAAAATTATGGGTTCGAGTTGCCTTGCTCTAGGTCTTCACTGGGCTTCGAGAGATCGTTACGAAATCCGCTCCGAAACGAAATTTTCGGCGATCGTTACTATGCGCAAATACATAAAAATCTACACAGTCTAAGAAACAGATCCTATTTAGTGCTAATAATAGTGCCATTAAATAGATCTCAATTTTAGAAAATTACTGGAACTGGAACGGAGTCAATCGTATGATCGGAGGGAAAGATATAAATTTCCGAAGATTAATATGAATTTTGGATCACTGGAAAAGGATTTATTTAATTTCTAGAAAGAATATTCTCGGGAAGAGTCCAAGAAATAGATCTCATTTCTAGAAAAATACTGGAACTAGAACGGAGTCGATCGGATGGATGGATGAAAAGATATGATTTTTGGAAGATTATTTGGATTTCTGGATAACTGAAATAGGATTTATTTAAATTTCCCAGAGGTATATTTCAAGAATCTTCTCTGTGACTGACAGGCATGGCCCATGGGCAGGGGAACATAGAGGGAGTGGATTACTGCCCACTGACAAGGGGGTCCACAGACCGACGTGGCCCACGGAGCAATGAAACCAGGGGAGGTACTCGGGTGGATCACGGTAGACCAGAGGAAACGGGCCCACATGTCGGTGCTACTGACGGCCCTCAAAGACCGACCGGGCAGGTCCACACGGCAGCGAGAGCAACGGGGAGCGATTCAGCCCAAGCGGGACAGTGGCGAGGCTGTGAAGATCGACGGCCGACGGCGCGCAAGGCCACTCCGGTGAGCGACGGCGGTCTGCGGCAACCGGCGGAGCCTACGGGGGAAGGAAGCCACAGCAAACCGACTGAACGGCTCGGATTGGGAAGATTTAGTGCGACGACGGCCGGCGACGGGATGCCGAGACGGCGGAAGAGAGAGAAGGGAAGACGATGACGCGAAGGAGGCCATGGCGGCGTCGAGGTGAGCCGAGGAAACCCGAGGGGCTGAGGGGGAAGTGGGGCGTGGGGCAACACCCAGAGGAGGTACACACGAGGGGCCCGGTGAGTAGATCACCGGCGAACAGCAGCTTGGTGGCGGCGAGGTGGAGAATGCTGAGGAGGACGCAGAGCCTGAGCACGGATGCGGAGGAGTCGGCGCGTGCTTGGTCCGTGGCTGGGGCAGAGATGGATAGTAGCGAGGGGCGGACGCCAGTCGTGACGGTGTTCGGGGCGGCCAAGCGGCGGCGGTAGCCGAGCTCCGGGATGTAGAACTCTGTCAATGTTTTACATCGGCAATATGATTATGGGGCTACTCATCGGATGGAAACTCGATGGATTGCAAAGGAACACATGGAGGTTTATACTGGTTCAGGCTCTCGATGTGAGGTAATACCCTACGTCCAGTTGTGGTGGTATTCCTTTGAGGGATTTTATTGATCAATGATCTTCTGCCCTCAGGGGGCACCCTGCCTCCCCTTATATACCGGGGGACAGGGGTACAAGGTAGGAGTCCCAGCTGGATACGGCCAAGAGATTTTCTTCTTAGAGATACATCTTACCCGACTAGGACTATATATTCTTTTTGGTATAAGGCAAAGTCTACCGGGTGCTACTATATCTCTAATTACAAGTCTCAGCCCATCCTCTATCCGAATGGCCCATATGCTTGTGATGAGGTACCCGAGGCCCATGGCCTCCACAGTAGCCCCTGAGACCTTCATAGTTGAGTCACAGCTGATGCCGAGTGCTCATCCTCCACGGTGAAGATTGCCCGAGTGCATTGCTCCCGAGTACTCTTTGTTCGAGTGCTTCTTCTTTCTGAGTCTTGCTTCATGTCAGCTGGCAGCGAGGCTATGAAGGGCTTTATGTTGATGTATGAATAGTATGCGTCGAATAGGCGCACCTATTAGGTGTAGCCCCTGACTTTGTGCTTAATTGTGAAAACAATTAAACATAAAGTCAAAGATCTTTAACCCTGTAGTCCTTCTCGAGTAGTATTCTACCGGTATATGGGACTCTTCGGTATCATGTTAACCAGAATATGATTTATAGTATTGCCGAGTAGCATGCCACTCGTATATAGGACTCTTCAGCTTCATGTCAGCTGGAAAGGGGTGTTTATAGTCTTTTCCGAGTGGCGTCCCACTCAGAAGTTAGACTCCTCAGCGTCATGTCAGCTGGAAAGAATATTTATAGCCTCTCCCGAATAGTACACTACTTGGAAGTTAGATTTTTCAGCGTCATGTCAGCTGGAATAATGTTGCTTATGGCAACTGTTGGCCAAGCATGTAGGCCGAGTACCACTTAATGAAAATAAATCCATTGCGTGGTCAGGTGTGTTTGAGAGATACCTGCATCCCCAATGTTGATGAAGACCAGCTTGTGATCTTTGTAAGGATATATCCTCAATACCTGGTGGATAAGACAGATACCCAAACATATATGTTTAGCAATTAGGCCTTCATGAAGCATATTTGTTTACCTCATCGGTTTCTGTTGGTAGCACCTGTACTGCGATTTTAACGCAACCAGCGAACGGCCTATATTGAGCGTGCTACTGTAGAAACTCATATCTTGGTGGCCTAGTACTGACTGTGTAAGCCCAAGCCCATGAGTCGATACAGGCTCTATAAAGGCTGGGAGAGAGAGAAAAGATTCCTCGTCTTTTTCAAGCGACCAATCGTTTTGTCTTCCCAGCTCCGCGCCGAAATTTCGCCTCCTGCTCCGCTAGGGTTCGTCATTGCTTGCTCCTCCCCATTGAAGCTCGAGCGATTCCGCTTCCCTTTGTCCATTCCAAGCCCTCGACCATATTTCCCCCAAATCTTCTTGTCCCCCAACCATGCTGAGGGCTCCAGATTTCGTTGGGGCGTCGGATGAGGTATGGCTGACCTCAGATTGCGGCCGGTCGAAGCTGGAAAATCTAGAGAAGTCGCTGCGGCTGCAAAGCCATAACATCATCCGCTGTCACCTGGCCGAAGGTGAATCGGTTCCAAATCCTCAAGCTGGTGAGACTGTCGTTTTTGTCTCTTTTTTTGACCGGGGTTTATTTCTTCCCTCTTCTGAATTCCTCCGCCGTCTTCTTAGCTTCTACGGATTAGAGTTGGTGAATCTGAATCCCAACTCAATCTTGCAAATCTCTATATTAGTGACTCTTTGCGAGTGCTTCTTGGGTGTGGAATCCCACTTCAATTTCTTTAGACATTTATTCCACATCAAGCCCCAGCCCTCCAAGAATACGGTCCAGGTGATTTGGGGGGCTGGCCTTCAGTTGAGGAGTGAAATGAAGAAAATATACATCAATCTTCCTTTGAAATCCTCCTTAAAAGGTTGGCATAAGTAGTGGTTCTACTATTCTGATCTGGAACCCTCCCTGCCTCCATTCACCGGCTTGCCTCCGGCGGTCTCGCCCAATTGGTCATCAGATCCAACTTTCGAAGAGATGGGCCAAGTGCATCAATTACTGGCAAGATTGGAGAAAATGAAGAGAGCTGGCCTGACCGGCCCCTAGGTGGCCAAGTGTTTCCTGACCCGGCGCGTCCAGCCATTGAAGCTGAGGAGCGAATTCTACTAGGATTACCAAGGGAAAAATGACCCCGACCGAGAAAGCCAAGAACTGGCTGACCAGCAAAAAGTGACTAAAACATTGTTCAGTTATTTCTCCAGTGGGGTGGTTGAAATCGAGGACACAAAGTGCTCCGTCGCGGCTTATAGCCGAAACCGACCTCATCCCGAGGTAACCCTTGCTTTTCTTCTGTGATGAATGCCTGTAGACATGTATCCATAATTGCCCAGCATCGTGTGATGTATATTGTTGAATTGTTTGCAGTGGTGCAAGGAGTTTGATGATGACTCCCATCCGCTGTCGGCCACGAAGTTGAAGAAGAGGCTGAGAAGTTCTTCTGCCGCCCAGCCCGACTCCAAGAGAGCGGGGAAGAAACCCATTATAGATCAGGGCAAGAAGGAGGTCATGAGGCCGAGTGCCGCAGCCAAGAGTCTAAAAATAAAAGACCCCGCCAGTACTGCACCCAGGCCATCGAGTCCCAGACCGGGACCGGCGCGGTCGAGCCTAGCATCATCAAGCCCAAAACGAGCGCCGCCGAGTACGAGGCCGACTCCAATGCCACCAAGTACCCGAGCGCCCCAGCCGACCACACCTTGAATGGGGCCAACCAGGACAGGAATGCCGCCGCCGACCGCCACGCCTTCTGGCCCGACAGCCAGCAGCCCTCCAGTGCCGCCCTCTGGATCTCCCGAACAAAAGCTCAAGTTCTCCAAGAGGTAGATCGTTCTGGGTCTTCTGAAAATCATGTTCAGCATTGTAGCGTCTTGATGTTTGACTCGTTACGCAGGAAGCGGGCCGACATTGATCTTAAGGAGACCACGCCGACTACCCCTGCTATCGAGCCTGCCCCAGCCGATCCAGCGCTAGTGAGTACACCTGTTGAGCCGGCGGCGGCCCTAGTTGCAGAAACTGAGACCGCCCTGACTGCAGGGCCGCCGACCCTGGCCGACCAAGAGGCGGTTGTTGAAGCCGCTGTTCTAGCCCCTGAGCCGGCGCCTGTTGTCGAAGCCGTCGCTGTGGCTCCTGAGCCAGCCCTCGAAGCCCCGGAGGCAGCCGAGTTGGGGGCCAGGACCCCGTCGCCATCCTGGTCACCGTCATCGTTGTCGTCATTGTCGTCGCCCACCTTCAGAAAGGCCGAATCTCCCCAGACTCGAGGCCCCTCCCCGCAAGTTCCCTAGGATGTTTTGCTGGACGGCCACCGACGGAACTACGAAGAGTTATAAGCATGACGAAGCTGCGGCGGAGAAAGAACGCGAAGACCTGCTTCGCCACAATTGCTGCATCCTAGGGGATTCAGGTATGATTTTTGCCATATTGGGATCTTGGTAACCTTCCTTGCACGATTGTTCTGACGTTTGACTTGTTTCTTCCCGAGTAGAAACTTGTGGATCGCTCGGAGAAGATGAATGAGGTCCTGACCCGGGTTGCCCCCCAGCTCCAAGAATTGGAACAGCTTCGGGCCTTGAAGGCCGTATTGGAGGAGCGCCACCATGGGAGGGAGACTTGGCTAAAGGATGCCGTCACCTAGCTCAGGGATGAGAATTGGGACCAAGCCAAGAGGATGAGAGGTAAACCTCCTGAATAAGCTTCCTGACTGAGCCCTTAATATATTTCTCCAGCTGTGTCGTTTCCCGACTGCCCAGTTGTGTCTTGACTGCAACGTTGAGTTTTTGACTATTCTGTTGTGCAGCCCTCGAAGCCGAGTTGAAGACCCAGACAGAGGGAGAAAACTAGCTGAAGGAGGCCGAGAGAGCCAAAGCCGAGCTTGAAAAGGATAAGGCCGACCTGACGAGGGCCAATACCGAGCTTGAGCAAGAGAAGGCCGAGTTGAAAAAGGCCAACACCAAGCTCGAGAAAGAAAAAGTTGAACTGGAGAAGGCCATAGCCAAGTGGGAGGCTGACTACAAAAGTAAGTCTCCGCTCTGACAATAACCTTAGCCAATCCATTAATTACTCTATCTGCAGCTTTGCTTAACAAGTTTACTTGTCGGTGAATCCGGGTAGTTGCTAGAGCCAATTCCCAGATCCAGTTTTAAGCTTTCACAGAGGAGATCAGGGTAGTCAAGGAGTCATGCGAAATCCTTGCCGAGTCCGTGAAAGGGCTCCTTGACCTGATGGACCCTCGCCCTGTGGGAACCAGCTTGAGCACAATCTTCCAAGTGAAGGAGTGCCTTAAAGATGAACCGAGTACCCTGAAAAGGTACTCGGATGAGCACGTTATTGCTGGCGTGGCCCAGACCCTGGCAATGACCAAGTCCATCTATCCAAGGGCAGATGTTGAAGCCATCGGGGAGGGGTTTGCCGAGGAGACGACTCCTGAGGAGGCGTTGGAGCTGATAGCCAAGGCGAGGCCAACTGCAGAGATTATCACCCGAGACCTGGGTCTGTAAAAATAGTACATCATGCAGTCGGTGTATGGTGGATTGTTGTAAAGACATGTGTAAATATATGTGCAATGCTGCCAAGCTTTAGACTATTACTCAGTTGTCATTAGCTTTACTCGACCATATAGCCTACACCGAGTTAATCTAAAGGAACTTAATAAAAACGTTCACCGCAGAAAGCTGTACTTGGGCAGACATGGGAAAGTCGTAGTAAAACTTCATAACTTAAGTAACACAAGCTCATGTATTATTGACAGAGCACATATAATACATGCAGCCCCCAACTCACTACTTGGTTGAAACAAGCGGTGTAGTGAGTCAGAGAAAAACTGTACACATGGGAAAGTATAAAACTTAGGTATAGAAAGGACGTAGCTATTCTTTATTCCATGAGTTGCTGATGAGGGCACCGTCTTCGGTCTTCAGTCGGTAGGCGCCTGGCCGAGTAACCTCAGCTATAATGAACGGCCATTCCCATATTGGGGATAGTTTATGCCTGTCTTTGGTGGTTTGTATCTTTCTCAAGATGAGATCTCCGACCAAAAAGGCGCGGCCACGGATATTACGATTGTGGTAGCGATGCAGGCCTTG
The DNA here is from genome assembly GCA_003991445.1 of Oryza meyeriana var. granulata. Lineage (NCBI taxonomy): Eukaryota > Viridiplantae > Streptophyta > Magnoliopsida > Poales > Poaceae > Oryza > Oryza meyeriana. The sequence continues at coordinate 85,571 of RYFJ01001448.1, read as the reverse complement.
AAGATACCTTGCCGACTGGATTATTGTGATGTCCCTTGCTTCTTCCAACTGATCTAGTTCGACCAATCGGGTGTTGTTTGATGTGTCTTCTGAGTAAGCCCGAACTCGTGGAGAGCCAAACTCTAACTCGGTTGGTAGCATAGCCTCAGCACCATAGACCAGAAAGAAAGGGGATTGTCCTGTTTCCCGACTAACCGTGATTCTAAGAGACCAGAGAACAGATGGGAGCTCTTGAACCCACCGGCCCGTGTATGGTTATAATCGGTCGAATATCCTGGCTTTGATACCTTGTAAGACCATACCGTTGGCATGTTCAACCTGCCCATTGCTCCGCGGGTGTGCCACAGATGCATAGCAGATCTTGATGCCGAAGTCGTCATAGAAATCTTGAAACACGCCACCCGTGAACTGAGTACCGTTGTCGGTGATGATGCGGTTAGATACACCGAATCGGTATAATATATTCATGATGAAGTCCTTTGCACGTGCTGCTGTTATGGTAGCAACAGGTTTAGCCTCAATCCACTTGGTGAATTTATCCACTACGACGAACAAGTGTGTGAACCCTCCTGGCACTTTCTTAAAAGGCCCGACCATGTCAAGCCCCCATACTGCAAAGGGCCAAGAGATTGGGATTGTTTGGAGTTCCTGGTCTGGGAGATTAGTTTGTCTTGCGTAGAACTGGCAACCCTCGCATGTGCGAACAATATCTTTGGCGTCTGTTACTGCTGTTGGCCAGAAAAATCCCTGTCGGTAAGCCTTTCTGACTAACGTCCTGGATGCAGCATGGTTGCCACATACGCCCGAGTGGATCGACTGCAGAATCTGCTTGCCCTCCTCGGTGGTGACGCAGTGCATGAGGACACCGGATGCACTTCTTTGGTACAGGTCTTCTCTGACGACTAGGAAACTCTTGCTTCAACATTTGATTTGTTCGGCTTGGCCGCGGTCTTCTGAGAGTTCATCGTCCAAGAGGTATTTGAGAACAGGAGTCCACCAATCTTGACATATGTGTAGCACCTCATCTGTTACCAGGGTAGGTTTGCCTCCCAACTGCTCTAGCACTGGTTTCTTCTTGACTGATGGCTCCATAAGTTGCTCAACAAAGATCCTTGTCGGGACTGCCTCTCGTTTGGATCCCATGTTTGCCAATTCATCTGCAGCATCATTGTATTGTCATAGGACATGTGTTATCTCTAGCCCGTTGAACTTGCATTCTAGCTTGCGGACATCCTGACAGTATGCCGCCATGGTGTCGTCGAGATATGTCCAGTCTTTCATAACTTGGTTTACCATGAGTTGAGAGTCTCCACGCACAACCAATCGACGAATGCCGAGTGATATAGCGATGCGGAGCCCGTGGATAAGTGCCTCGTACTCGGTGACGTTGTGGGAAGCCGGGAAGTGGATTTGTAGAACGTACTTCAGTTTTTTGCCGGTGGGGGACATCAGTACGACGCTAGCCCTGGCGCCACCGATCCGTAGAGAACCATTGAAGTACATTGTCCAATACTCTAGCTGCGCTGTTGATGTAGGCATTTGAACTTCTGTCCACTCGGCCACGAAGTCGGCTAGAGCTTGTGATTTGATTGTTGTCCGCGGCTGAAAGGTGATGTCGAACGCCACAACTCGAGCGCCCATTTAGCGATTCGGCCGGTGGCCTCGCGGTTATGCAGGACGTCTCCAAGTGGAAACGATGTGACCACCGTGACTTGATGTGCTTGGAAATAGTGCACCAGCTTGCAGACAGTGATGAGTAGGCCATAGAGCAGCTTTTGGACCTGCGGATATCTTGTTTTTGAGTCGACAAGGACCTTGCTGACAAAGTAGACTGGCCGTTGAACCTTTCAGATGTGACCCTGTTCGGATCGCTCAACCACCAACATCGTGCTGACAACCTGAGTAGTTGCCGCCAAGTATAGCATTAGCGGTTCTTGGGGCATGGGTGATGCCAACACGGGGGTGATGTGAGAAATTTTTTGAAGTCTTCAAAGGCTTGCTGGGCTTCAGAAGTCCATTGGAAATTGTCTGTTTTCTTCAGTAGCTTAAAAAAGGGCATACCCCGTTCGCCCAGCCGGGAAATAAACCGGCTGAGTGCTGCCATGTAGCTTGTCAGCTTCTAGACTTCCTACTAGTTAGTCGAGGGAGCCATTTTCATAGTTGCATTGACTTTCTCCGAGTTGGCCTCGATGCCGCGATGCGAGACGATAAAGCCGAGTAGCTTGCCGGATGGCACACCGAAGGCGCACTTTTCTGAGTTCAACTTCATCTTGAATCTTCAAAGATTTTGAAAGGTTTCTTCCAGGTTAGCAATGAGGTCTTCTTTAGACTTGGTCTTGATCACCACGTCGTCGACGTAGGCCTCCACGTTGCGCCCGATCTGAGTGTGTAGACACAGTTGAATTACTCGTTGATACGTTGCTCCGGTGTTTTTCAAACCGAACGATATAGTGATGTAACAGTACGCTCCAAACGGCGTGATAAAAGACGGCGGTTTTCCTCCTTCAGGCTGATTTGGTGGTATTCCGAGTAGGAGTCGAGAAAACTGAGAAGGTCGCACCCTGCAGTTGAATCCACCACCTGATATATTCTTAGTAGACCGAATGGATCTTTGGGGTACGCCTTGTTGAGATCGGTGTAGTCGACGCACATGCGCCATTTACCGTTTTTCTTTCGGACCAGGACTGGGTTTGCCAGCCAATCCGGGTGATAGACCTGTTTGATGAACCCAGCTACAAGGAGCTTGGTTATCTCCTCCCGAATAGCATCTTTCCGGTCCTGAACGAAGCGCCGCAGCCCTTTCTTGACTGGCTTGGCGTCTGTCTTCATGTTAAGGGCGTGCTCGATCACCTCCCTTGGTACGCCCAGCATGTCGGACGGTTTCCATGAGAAGATATCCTTGTTGGCTTGGAGGATGGTGACGAGCGTGTTTTCCTATTTGGGGTCGAGTCCGGTCCCGACTAGAGCAGTCTTGGAGGGGTCGGAAGGGTCCAGGGGGATTTTCTTCGTATCAGAGTCCGCTGAAATTCCTGACTTCGCTACTTTTTTCACCAGAACTTGATCTTCCTCGACTTCAGTTGTGATGGCTTGCCGAATGCTATTGCGTTCGACTGCCGCCTCTTGGGACTGAGCCAACTCACATCACTCCTTGTCGCAGGTGAAGGCTTGCTTGACATCGCTGCAGAGGGAGAGGACTCCTGCTAGCCCGGGCATCTTAAGCACCATGTATGTATAGTGGGGTATCGCCATGAACTTGGTGAGTGCTGATTGTCCGAGTATCGCGTGGTATGCGGTCTCGAAGTCGGCGACCTCGAAGTAGATGTTTTCCGTGTGGAAGTTATCCTGCGTGCCGAAGATGACTGGTCAAGGTGATCTAACCCGAGTGGTGTGAAGACAGGCCAGGGAATTATCCCGTGGAAGGGCGTCATACTCCGGCCGCAGATCTGAACGAGGAATCTTCATCTCATCCAGAGTCTTGCAAAGAGATATTGAGCGCGCTGCCTCCCGTCTATGAGGACCTTCTTCAAACTGATGTTCTTAATGACGGGGTTCTAGGACGAGTAGGTAACGTCCGGGTGTGAAACCGATCTGGGTGATCTGCGCGGGTGAACGTGATCAGCGTCTGACCAGCGCAAATACTGGGGTTGTCTGCTATAGAGATTGAGTTGATGTCGTGTGCTTGAGCTTCTGCTTCGCTCTGGACTCATAACGCAGACGGCCCTCCGAAGATGTGGTTGAAGCTCGGCCCTGGGGATCTTTGAAAATCATGCAGCCAGGCCTTGATCTGGCTTGTCTTTGTCCTTGACGGCGTTAAGCTGATGAAGCCTGCTCGGAAGCAAACTTCTTGAGCATGAAGTAGTCTTTGGACGCGTGCTGCCTTTGGTGGTGGAAGGGGCAAGGCCCATTCATGACTTTCTATAGTCGTTGTTCTGCTGGGCCACGACCGAGTTCGCTCCATGTGGGGCCACCTCGTTGTCCGACTTCTGCTTGCGCGTTTGCCGGTCTTATTTTTTGTGATGGCTCGTTGTTGGCTTTTCGCCTTCTGGTCTTCAGCCATTCTCCGCGGTCTCCTTCTTCTTTGTCGAGGGCCTCTGCGACGCTTCAGCCGAGTCGGCATATTTGTTTTGCCATGTCAACGAAGAGCCCGGATGGAGGATTGTGCTTCCGAGTGAAACTTCGCGAATGAACGGGCGCGTTTTTTACTCCCTTGCGGAGGCGGCGATGACAGCCTCACCTTGATCATTTGGGATTTGGTTGCGCTTCTCGGAGAACTTTTGATAAATTCGCGTAGAGACTCTTTTCTTCTGGTTGTCTGTTGGTATGAATCATGCTCAGAGATGGCCTCTTGTAGGTCCCTTGAAAGTGGCGATGACCACCGCTCTAAGTTCTCCAGGAACCTGATCGACCACCTCGGGGAGCCCTGTTAGCCATGTCCTCGCCGAGTCGGCTAGTGCGACTGGGAGGTAGTTAGCCATGGCTTTGTGGTCACCTCTGGTAGCTCGAATTGCCAGGGTGTATACGGTGAGCCAGGACTCGGGGTTGGTTTTGCCGTCGTATTTCTCGATCCCCGCAGGCTTGAAGCCCGATGGCCAGTCGACGTCCTGTAGTCATGGTGAAAGCTGGAATGCCTTCGTCTTCGTGACGGCTCCGGCTCCGGACCTAGGCGGTTAAACCGTGCTCATTGGTGGAAGAACGAAACGCTTGTTCTCGTCCTCCAGTCGGCGGCGCTCTTCTTCTTCGCATTGGCAACGTCGGGCACTGATGTCGTGTTGGAGGTCACGTTGTAGACGAAACTTGGAGGTCTTGGTGGGCCGCGATCTACTGTGACGTACGCCAATTGTTGTTATTGGTGGTCGCCAAGTGATGTTTGCTGCGACTCTTCGTGGCAGCTGACTTGAGCCAGCCGCCGGTGTCATGCCTGATTGTAGATGAGCCTGCTGCCGGAGAACCCGATCTGTTAGTCAGAACAATGGTGTCGCCCGACTACTGTTGCTGCTAACAGGTAGCAGCTGTAATCATTGCCTTGATCTTGGCGATGGTCGGCGGTGGCCTGGTGATCAGGCCCAGGCCCGGCTGAAGCATGTCCAGTAGGGTGCGGCGGCCACAACGTTCTTTGTGGCGTGACGAAGACGTCGTGGTCGCGCGACTTTTGTCTGAGGATCTGTTTGCTGAGCGGTTCGCCCAGCCTTGTGTAGCTCATCGTTTGCGACCTCAACGGTCAGCTTCTCCTGTTGCGTGTTCAGTGCACTCCTTTTGTTGCTCCTCTTGTAGTCGGTGTCTCCGGGGAGGAGTCGAGCCATGAAAAGATTCGCGGGGGATAAGGAGACTTGCCAGACTGGATGTCCAAAACTGGTGTTCGAACCGTTGTCCGACCTGGAGTCAGAGTCCAAGTAGTTTATCGGAGTAAGAACGACTCCGACCTCCCTAGATCTAATCTGGAGCGGCTCTGAGCCATGCCCAACCTGAACCGTGGGGGATCGGGTCTGCCGCATGAGATGTAGATCCGCGGCGTTTCCAAGCCCGTGTGGGAGATTGACGATCTCTCCTCTTTCTAGCCCAACCTGGGTTGGC